>JAVSCE010018655.1:0-180858 GCA_032199065.1 Smutsia gigantea | reverse complement strand
GACATAAACAGACTAAAAGTGAAGGGGTGGAGAGAGATATTTCATGCAAATAATAGGGATAAAATTGAAGGAGTTGCAGTGCTTAATTATATCAGACAAATAGATTTCAAAATAAAGAAAGAAACAAGAAACAACGAAGGACATTACATAATGATAAAGGGTCACTCCAACAAGAGGATATAACCATTACAAATATCTATGGACCTGACACCAGAGCACCTAAACATATGGAACAAATACTGACAGAAGTCAAGGGGGAAATAGAATGCAATGAATTCATTTTAGGAGACTTGAACACACCACTCACTCTAAAAGACAGATCAGCCAGAGAGAAAATAAGTAAGTAGATAGAGGAACTGAACAATGCATTAGAAAAGATAGACCTTAGAGACATCTATAAGACACTCCACCAAAAAAAACAGCAGAATACACATTTTTCTCAAGTGCATATGGAATGTTTTAAAGAATAGATCACATACTAGGCCACAAAAAGAGCCTCAGTAAATTTAAAAAGATTGAAATTGTGCCAACCTGCTTCTAAGACCACAAAGGTATGAAACTAGAAATAAATATGCAAAGAAAACAAAAAAAACCTACAAACACATGGAGGGAGGCTTAACAACATGCTCCTAAATAATCAATGGATCAATAACCAAATAAAAACAGAGATTAAGCAACATATGGAGACAAATGAAAATAACAACTCAACACCCTAAATCCTGTGGGATGCAGTGAAGGCAGTTCTCAGAGGAATATATATTGCAGTACAGGCTTACCTCAAGAAATAAGAACAGTCCCAAATGCACAGTCAAAACTCACAATTAATGAAACTAGAAAAAGAAGAAAAATTGAGGCCCAAACTGAGTAGAATAAGGGATATAATAAAGATCAGAGCAGAGACAAATAAAATTGAGAAGAATAAAACAATAGAAAGTATCAATGAAATCAGGAGCTGGTTCTTTGAGAAAATAAACAAACTAGATAAACCCCCAACCAGAGTTATCAAGAAAAAAAGAGAGTGTACACACATAAACAGAATCAGAAATGAGAAAGAAAAAATGACTACAGACACCACAGAAATACAAAGAATTATTAGAGAATACTATGAAAAATTATATGCTAACAAACTGGATAACCTAGAAGAAATGGACAACTTTCTAGGAAAATACAACCTTCCAAGACTGACCCAGGAGAAACAGAAAATCTGCACAGGCCAATTACCAGCAATGAAACTGAAATGATAATAAGAAAACAACTAAGAACAAAACCCCTGGCCCAGATAGCTTCACCACCGAATTTTATCAAACATTTAGAGAAGACCTAATACTCATCCTCCTTAGTTTTCCAAAAAGTAGAAGAGAAGGGAATACTCCCAACTTATTCTCTGAGGCCAGCATCACTGTAATACCAAAATCAAAGACACCATAAAAAAATAAAATTACAGATCAATATTCCAGATGAACAAAAATGCAGACATACTCAACAAAATATTAGAAAACCAAATTCAAAAATACATAAAAAACCTCATTCATCATGACCAAGTGGGATTTATTCCAGGTATCCAAGGATGGTACAATATTCAAAAATCCATCAACATTATATACCATATCAACAAAAAGGACAAAAGTCACATGATCATCTCAATAGTTGCTGAAAAAGCATTTGACAAAATTCAACATCCATTAGTGATTAAAAACTCTTAACAAAATGGGTATAGAAGGCAAGTACCTCAACAAAATAAAGGCTATATATGACAAAATGACAGCCAACATCATACTTAACAGTGAAAAGCTAAAAGCTTTTCCTCTAAGATCGGGAACAAGACACGGATTCCCACTCTCACCACTTTTATTCAATATAATACTGGAGGTCCTAGCCATGGAAATCAGACAACACAAAGAAACAAAAGGCATCCGGATTGGTAAGGAAGAAGTTAAATTGTCAGTGTTCGCAGGTGACGTGATATTTTACATTTAAAACCCTAAAGAATCCACTCCAAAGGTACTAAAACTAATAACTTAATTCAGCAAAGTTAAAGGATACAAAATTAAAACACAGAAATCTGCTGCATTCCTATATACTAAGGATGAAGAAGCAGAAAGAGGAATCAGGAAAACAACCCTATTTATAATTGCATCAAAAAGAATAAAATACCTAGGAATAAACCTAGCCAAGGAGGTGAAAGACTCTGAAAACTACATACACTCTGAAAACTACAAGACACTGATAAGAGAAATTAAAGAAGACACCAATAAATGGAAATACATCCCATGCTCATGGATAGGAAGATTTAATATTGTCAAAATGGCCATCTGGCCTAAGCAATATACATATTCAGTGCAATCCCTATCAAAATTCCAACAGCATTCTTCAATGAACTTGAGCAAATAGCTCTAAAATTTTTATGGAACTACAAAAGACCCCAAATAGTCAAAACAATCCTGAGAAGGAAGAACAAAGCTGGGACAATTATGCTTGCTAACTTTGAGTTCTACTACATAGCCAAAATAATCAAAAAAATTTGGTACTGGCACAAGAACAAACCCATAGATCAATGAAAAAGAATAGAGAGCCAAATATAAACCTACACATATATGGGCAATTAATATACAAGAAAAGAGCCTTGGATATACAATGGGGAGATGACAGCTTCTTGAACAACTGGTGTTGGCAAAACTGGATGGCTACATGTAAGAGAATGAAACTGGATTATTGTCTAACTACACACATAAAAGTAAATTGGAAATGGATCAAAGACTTGAATGTAACTCATGAAAACAATACTCATAAAAGAAAACATAGGCCAAAATCTCTTGAATATAAACATGAGCAACCATCAGCAGAACAAAAAGGCACCCTACCATATGGGAGAATATATCTGTAAATGACTTATCTGGTAAGGGATTAACCTCCAAAATATATAAAGAGCTCACATGCCTCTCAACACCAATACACAAAAAAAACAATTAAAAAATGGGCTGAGGATCTGAACAGAAATTTCTCAAGAGAAGAAACTCAGATGGCCAACAGGCATAGGAAAAGATGCCCCACATCACTATTATCAGGGAAATGAAAATAAAAACCACAGTGAGATATCACCTCACACCAGTTAGGATGGCCAACATCTAAAAGACAAGCAACAACAAATGTTGATGAGGATGCAGAGAAAGGGGAACCCTCCTACACCGTAGGTGGGAATATAAATTAGTTCAGCCATGTGGAAAGCAATATGGAGGTTTATAAAAAAACTGAAAATAGAAATACCATTTGATCCAGTAATTCCACAACTAGAAACTTACCCAAAGAAAACAAGATCCCTGATTCAAAAGACATATACACCCCTATGCTTATAACAGCACCATTTACAATAGCCAAGATATGGAAGCAACCTGTGTCCATCAGTTAGATGAATGGATAAAGAGGTGGTACATATACACAGTGGAATATTATTCAGCCATAAAAAGAAAAGAAATCTTACCTTTTGCAACAACATGGGTTGAGCTAGAGGGTATTATGCTCAGTGAAATAAGCCAGGTGGAGAAAGACAAGTATCAAATGACTTCACTCATTTGTGGAGTATAACATCAAAGCAAAACTGAAGGAACAAAATAGCAGCAGACTCACAGACTTCAAGAAGGGATTAGCGGTTACCAGAGGGAAGGTGTTAGGAAGAGTAGGGAGGGAGGGAGGGAGGAGGAGATAAAGGAGCATTATAACACACAATACAGGTAGACCACGGGGAACGTAGTAGAAGACAAGACACTTAAGAGAAGACAAGTAATGACTGTATAGCATCTTAGTACACTGATGGACAGTGATTGCAGTGGGGTTGGGGTGGGGACTTGATAATATGGGTGAATGTTGAAACCACAACGTTGCTCATGTGAAACCTTCATAAGATTATATATCAATGATACCTTAATTAAAAAAAAATGATGAATTAATAAAATCATAGGTGATTTTTATAATGATTAATTAAACTGTGGATTGCTATAAAGAATCATATGAACTGTCAAAATTCACACAAGAAGGAATAGACCTTCTTAATAGGACTATATCTATTAAAGAAACTGAATCAATAATTAATAACTTTCCAAAACATGAAGCAACAGACAAAAATGGGTCCCTGGAAAATTCTACAAAACATTAAGGAATAAGTTATATAAATTCTTTACAATCACTTCCAGAAGAAACAAGCAGAAAGAATACTTCCTAACTCTTTCTATGAGACCAGCACTACCTTGATACCAAAAATCAGATAAAGATGTTACAAGGAAAGAAAACTATAGACCAATAACTAAAGGAACATATATGCAAAATTTCTCAGCAAAATATTAGCAAATTTAATCTAGCTTTATATAAAAAGAATTATGCACCATGACCACGTGGGATTTATCTCAATTATGTCAGCAGTGATTGCAGAGTAATTTATAGCTTTAAATGCATATATTAGAAAAAAGGGAAGTCATAAAATCAACAATTAACCTTTTGACTTAAAAGCTAGTAAAAGAACAATCTTTATCATATGTAAGAGAAAAGGAATGAAAATGATAGAAGAAGAAATCAATAAAATAGAAAAGAGATGAGGAAGAATGAGATCAGTGAACTAAAACATGCTTCTTTGAGGGCAATAATACAGAAAAATCTTTTCTAAATTGATAATTTAAAAAAATTAAAATTTACATTTCTGATAAATGGAATAAAAGCAATGACATCACCACAGATCTTACATAGTTAATATGGATATAGGTGAGTAATTTGGCAACTATAAATTCAACAACTTAGATAAAATGGAAAAATTTATGAAAGACACACAGTCAAAACTAGCACAAAATAAATGTGAAATCTAAATAGCTGAATCTCTTAAAAATGTACTCATAATTTAAAAACCTTCATGCATACATACATGCATACACACCCCAAACACCTAGGCCAAGATGGCTTAAATGATAAATTATATAAAACATTATATTTAAAAATATCTGTCTTATGTTAAAGGAGGGGGAACATTTTTCCATGACAACATATAAAACCATTATTACCAGGGATGTTGTAAGAAATATTTGCATAATGTCTTTGTCAAATGTAGTTAAACTAGGAATCCAATTTTTTTTTTTTTGCTATATGCCAATCAATATATTTCACCATATTAACAGAATAAATAGGCAAAAGATGCAGTGGCAATCCCAACCAATGCAGAAAAAACATTTGAAAAATTTAATTAATATTAATATTACCCAGAGGTGGTCACTATTCTTACTTCTGTCACTGATAATTAGTTTGGTCTGTTCTTGAACTTCCTATAACTTCATATAAATAAAAACATATTGTCTATATTTGGTACCAGTGTACATAATATGTACCATATTTGATGCAAAATATTTTGTTCACTGGTTTAAGTCCCTGTGTTCCAAAATGCCAAAATAAGTACATTGATACCCATTTACACAACATAATAATTAAGAAATATTATGCAAAATTACAGGGGTGTCTGTCACAATCCTAGAACACCAAATACTATCAAGAATCAGATTTGTGTGCAAGATAAACACAAATATGTTCCATCTTGCACAGTTTCACCGAAAAACCCTTCAAATTTACCTCTCTGAGAGTTGGTTTAATTTGGGACAGCTAAAATAGAAATTAGAAGGTTTGATTTATAAATTTGTTGATCCACTAAGTGGGATAATTTATTCAAATACCTGGCACAGGCCCAAACACATTTTAGTAGGGAGGAATCATTTCCCTCTTTCCCTTCTGTTTCTTAAGAGGAATGATCACCAACTTGTCTACTCATCACTGTTTTAAAGTGTCAAGTTAGCACTTCCAAATGGATTGACTTTTTCACTTCATTCAGGAAAGTGTAGTCACTGAACAAAGGTCTTGCCTCTGTTTGTCTTCGGAAAGCCTGCAGTTGGTGACTGGGAAGGAGATTGCCAGCCTCATGTTGACTGACAGAGCGTAATCCTAAACAGATCCTTTATAATAGGCTTACCACATTCAAGAGTAATAAATGAAAGACTAGTAATTAGCTTCTTTATATTTTATTACTATTCCCTTTAATATTTTAATAACTAATAAATAATTAAGAATATTAATAATTGATTGTAATCAAGTTGAGAGGTCATTACCAGGAGTTTCACTGAAAGTCAAGTAAGTTATCAGGATTGAGACAATATTATTCAACATTCAGAGGACTAAAGATGGCTGTGTGAGAGGTGAGACACAGGCTTCCTTCTAAAATGGCATATAATATGAAAATATAATTAATACAACTAATCCTGAAAAAGCAACAGGAAACAAGACTGTGCCAGACTATACACCTGGAGAAAAGAGCAGACCTCACAGAACAGGGTAAGATACCAAAGCTGTGGCCCAGCGTGACCCAAGCCCTTCCCCCCGCCCAGCTCACTGGTGGGAGGAAGAGAAACTGAGCAGGGAGGGAGTGAAGGCCTGGGAATGCTGAATACCTAACCCCAGAGATCTGTAGCACAAACCTACAATTCATGGTGCTTGCATGATACTCTCATGATTACAGAGTTGGAAAGTTAAGACAGGCAGAATTCCTGGAAAGACTGAGATTCCAGCTGCCTGTGGAAAGCAAGGATCTATATCCAGCTGCTCTGGGACAAAAGAAAGGTGGGAAGTCTGAGAGACTTTCTAATGAGGAAGCCCTAGGAGGGCTGCTAAAGGGGCAAGGAGTGCACAGAGCTTACTGCTCAGGAGAGAGGACAGGTAGACAAAATTATCCGTGTGCACTCTGCCCAGCAGGTTGGGAGCTTTGCCATATAGACTCTCATATTTAAGGAGGAAAAAGAAATCTTCCTCTTTAAATGATCTTCAGGTGCTGCAGCTCCCTGGCTGGCTATACAGCTCCAAGGACCCACTCCGTGATATGCAGCCTACTGTGCCTTTCTCCCTGCCGGCCCCACCTGGCTTGCACACCAGCAAACCCTACCCTGGCATTAGGCCAGCCAGAGGGAAGATCTGTCTACAGCAACTACAAATGCAAAGCATAGGGGCTTATACCTGTGTGCTTGGCCCACTGGTTCAGGCAGTGGAGACAGGCAAAGCAGCCCAGTAGCAGAAAACAGCTCTTTCCTACCCCCAGGCACCAATACCACTCCGCTGCACCCGGACTTGCTTCAGGGGCTGAGCAGCTCCTGGGAGTAGAGCTTCTGGGCACTAGAGGGCGCCATATACAAATATGAAATGCCAAAGGAATCTGGTTCAGAGTAAAATTAATAATACCACTCCTGAGAAAGATTTAAATGACATCGACCTCATGACTCTCCCTGAAAGGGAGTTCAAAATAAAAATCATTAACATGCTTATGGAGGTACGGAAAGATATTCAAGAACTCAGGAATGAATTCCAGTCAGAGATCCAATCACTGAAGAGCACAATGGATGGTTTCAAAAGCAGATTGGATATGGTGGAGGAGACGGTAAATGAAATAGAAACTAGGGAAGAGGAATACAAAGAAACTGAGGCACAGAGAGAAGAAAGGATCACTAAGAATGAAAGAATATTAAGAGAACTGTGTGACCAATCCAAACGGAACAATACTCATAGGGGTACCAGAAGAAGAAGAGAGAGAAAAAGGGATGTAAAGTGTCTTTGAGGAGTAATTGCTGAATAATTCCCCAATCTGGGGAAGGAGATAGTCTCTCAGGCCATGGAGCTGCACAGATCTCCCAACACAAGGGACCCAAGGAAGATAACACCAAGACATATAGTAATTAAAATGGCAAAGATCAAGGATAAGGAGAGACTATTAAAAGCAGCCAGAGAGAGAAATAAGATTACATACAAAGGAAAGCCCATCAGGCTATCATCAGATTTCTCAACAGAAACCTTACAGGCCAGAAGGGAGTGGCATGATGTAGTTAATGCAATGAAGCAGAAGGGCCTTGAACCAAGAATACTTTATCTGGCAAGATTATCATTTAAATTTGAAGGAGGGATTAAACAATTCCCAGATAAGCAAAAGCTGAGAGAATTTAACTCCCACAAACCATCTCTACAGTGTATTTTGGAGGGACTGCTATAGATGGAAGTGTTCCTAAGGTTTAATAGCTGTCACCAGAGGTAATAAAACCACAGTAAAGAAAGTAGAGCAGCTAATTATTAAGCAAATGCAAAAATTAAAATAACTATCTCCAAAGTCAATCAAGGGATAAACAAAGAGTACAGAATATGATGCCTATGATATTAAGAATAGAGGAGAAAGAAAAAAAAAGAACCTTTAGATTGTGTTTGTAATAGCATGTTAAGTGAGTTAAGTTAGACTCTTAGATAGTAAGGAAGTTAACCTTGAACCTTTGGTAACCACGAATCTAAAGCCTGCAATGGCAATAAGTACATACCGATTGATAATCATCCTAAATGTAAATGGACTGAATGCACCAATCAAAAGACATAGAGTCACTGAATGGATAAAAAAACAAGAACCATCTATATGCTGCATACAAGAGACTCACTTTAAACCCAAAGACATACACACACTAAAAGTGAAGGGATGGAAAAAGATATTTCAAGCAACTAATAGGGAGAAAAAAGCAGGAGTTGCAGCACTTGGATAAGACAAAATAGACTTCAAAACAAGGAAAGTCACAAGAGACAAAGGACATTACATGATGATAAGAGGGTCAATCCAACAAGAAAATATCACCACTATAAATATCTATGCGCCCCACACAGGAGCACCTACATATGTGAAACAAATACTAAAAGAATTAAAAGGGGAAATAGAATGCAATTCACTCATTCTAGGAGACTTCAACACTCCACTCACTCTGAAGAACAGATCAACCAGACAGAAAATAAGTAAGGAGACAGAAGCATTGAACAATACAACAGAACAGATGGACCTAACAGACATCTACAGAACTCTACACCCAAAAGCAGCAGAATATATATTCTTCTCAAGTGCACAAGAAATATTTTCAAGAATAGATAATATACTAGGCCACAAAAACAGCCTCTTAAATTCAAAAAGATTGCAAT
Organism: Smutsia gigantea; assembly: GCA_032199065.1. Classification (NCBI taxonomy): domain Eukaryota; kingdom Metazoa; phylum Chordata; class Mammalia; order Pholidota; family Manidae; genus Smutsia; species Smutsia gigantea. The sequence continues at coordinate 171,849 of JAVSCE010018655.1, read as the reverse complement.
TGTACCAACCAGTTTCTCAGACCACAAAGGTATGAAAGTAGAAATAAATTGAGCAAAGAAAATGAAAAATCCCACAAACACATGGAGGCTTCACAACATGCTCCTAAATAACCAATGGATCAATGACCAAATAAAACAGAGATCAAGCAATATATGGAGACAAATGACAACAATAATTCAACACTGCAAAATGTGTGGAATGCAGTGAAGGCCGTGTTAAGAGGAAAGTATATTGCAACACAGGCCTACCTCAGGAAAGAAGAACAATCCCATATGAGCAGTATAAACTCACAATTAATGAAACTAGAAAAAGAAGAAAAATTGAGGCCCAAAGTGACTAGGTGGGATATAATAAAGACAAGAGCATAAATAAATAAAACCAAGAAGAATAAAACAATAGAGTCAATGAAACCAGGAGCTGGTTCTTTGAGATAAAAAACAAAATATATAAACCCCTAGCCAGATTTATCAAGACAAAAAGAGAGTCTACACACATAAACAGAATCAGAAATGAGACAGGAAAAATCACTACAGACACCACAGAAATACAAAGAATTATTAGAGAATACTATGAAAAATTATATGCTAACAAACTGGATAACCTAGAAGAAATGGACAACTTTCTAGAAAAATACAGCCTCCAAGGGTGACCCAGAAAGAAACAGAAAATCTGAACAGACCACTTACCAGCAACAAAATTGAACTGGCAATCAAAAACCTACCTAAGAACAAAACACTGTACCAGATGGCTTCACTGCTGAATTTTATCAAACATTTAGTGAAGACCTAAAACCAATCCTCCTTAAAGTTCTCCAAAGGTAGAAGAAGAGGGAATACTTCCAAACTCATTCTATGAGGCCACCATCATTCTAATACCAAAAACAGGCAAAGACACCACAAAAAAAGAAAATTACAGACAAATATCCCTGATGAACATAGATGCAAAAATACTCAACAAAATATTAGCAAACCGAACTCAAAAATATATCAAAAAGATCATTCATCATGATCAAGTGGGATTTATCCCAGGGATGCAAGGATGGTACAACATTCAAAAATCCATCATCATCCACCACATCAACAAAAAGAATGACAAAAACCACATGATCATCTCCATAGATGCTGAAAAAGCATTTGACAATATTCAACATCCATTCATGATAAAAACTCTCAACAAAATGGGTATAGAGGGCAAGTACCTCAATATAATAAAGGCCGTATATGATAAACCCACAGCCAACATTATACTTAACAGTGAGAAGTTGAAAGCTTCTCCTTTAAGATTGGGAACAAGACAAGGATGCCCACTCTCCCCACTTCTATTCAACATAGTACTGGAGGTCCTAGCCATGGCAATCCGACAACACAAAGAAATAAAAGGCATCCATATTGGCAAGGAAGAAGTTAAACTGTCCCTGTTTGCAGATGACATGATATTGTACATAAAAAACCCTAAAGTATCCACTCCAAAACTACTAGATCTAATATCAGAATTCAGCAAAGTTGCAGGCTACAAAATTAATATGCAGAAATCTGTGGCATTCCTATACACTAACAATGACCTAGCAGAGAAAGAAATCAGGAAAACAATTCCATTCACAGTTGCATCAAAAAGAATAAAATACCTAGCAGTAAACCTAACCAAGGAAGTGAAAGACCTATACTCTGAAAACTACAAGACACTCATGAGAGAAATTAAAGAAGATACCAATAAATGGAAACACATCCCGTGCTCATGAATAGAAAGAATTAATATTGTCAAAATGGCGATCCTGCCTAAAGCAATCTAAAGATTCAATGCAATTTCTATCAAAATACCAACAGCATTCTTCAACAAACTAGAGAAAATTGTTCTAAAATTCATATGGAATCACAAAAGACCCTGAATAGCCAAAGCAATCCTGAGAAGGAAGAATAAAGCTGGGGGGATTATGCTCCCCAACTTCAAGCTCTACTACAAAGCCACAGTACTCAAGACAATTTGGTACTGGCACAAGAACAGACCCATAGACCAATGGAACAGACTAGAGAGCCCTGATATAAACTCAACCATATATGGTCAATTAATATATGATTAAGGAGCCATGGACATACAATGGGGAAATAAAAGCTGGTGATGGTAAAACTGGACAGCTACATGCAAGAGAATGAAACTGGATTATTGTTTAACCTCATACACAAAAGTAAACTCGAAATGGATCAAGGACCTGAATGTAAGTCATGAAACCATAAAACTCTTAGAAGACAAAATAGGCAAAAATCTCCTGAATATAAGCATGAGTGACTTCTTCCTGAACACATCTCCTTGAGCAAGGGAAACAAAAGCAAAAATGAACTCATGGGACTACATCAAACTAAAAAGTTTCTGTACAGCAAAAGACACCATCAACAGAACAAAAAGGCGTCCTTCAGTATGGGAGAATATATTTGTAAATGACATATCTGACCAGGGGTTAACATCCAAAATATATAAAGAACTTATATGCCTCAACACACAAAGAGCAAATAACCCAATTAAAAAATGGGCAGAGGATATGAAGAGACAATTCTCCAAAGAAGAAATTCAGATGGCCAACAGACACATGAAAAGATGCTCCACATCACTAATCATTAGGGAAATGCAAATTAAAACCATAATGAGATATCACCTCACACCAGTAAGGATGGCCAACATCCAAAAGACTAAGAACAACGAATGCTGGCAAGGATGCAGAGAAAGGGGAACCCTCCTACACCACTGGTGGGAATGTAAGCTAGTTCAACCATTGTGGAAAGCAATATGGAGGTTCCTCAAAAAACTAAAAACACAAATAAAATTTGACCCGGGAATCCCACTCCTTGTAATTTACCCAAAGAATACAACTTCTCAGATTCAAAAAGACATATGCACCCCTATGTTTATCGCAGCACTTTTTACAATAGCCAAGATATGGAAGCAACCTAAGTAATCAGTAAATGAATGGATAAAGAAGAGGTGGTACATATACACAATGGAATACTATTCAGCCATAAGAAAGAAACAAATCCTACCATTTGCAACATGGATGGAGCTGGAGGATATTATGCTCAGCCAAATAAGCCGTGCAGAGAAAGATAAGTGCCAAATGATTTCCCTCATCTGTGGAGTATAACAACAAAGCAAAACTGAAGGAACAAAATAGTAGCAGACTCAGAGACTCCAAGAAGGAACTAGTGGTTACCAAAGGGGAGGGTTGTGGGAGGCCGGGTGGGGAGGGAGAAGGGGATTGAGGGGTATTTTGTTTAGCACATGTGATGTGGGGGATCATGGGGAAAACAGTGTAGCACAGAGAAGGCAAATAGTGAATCTGTGGCATCTTACTACACCCAAGGACAGTGACTGCATTGGGGTATGGGTGGGGACTTAATAATAATGGGTAAATGCAGTGACCACATTTTTTCCATGTGAAACCTTCATAAGAGTGTATATCAATAATACCTTAATAAAAAAAAGTCAAAAAAATATATATATATATTATTCAACATTCATTAGGGTCAGACATGTGACTGGCATGATGTTATTCTAACCCTAATCAGTACTTCTGGTAACTGGGATTCTGCCAGAGTCAGATACACTCAAAAGACTTAGTGAGACAGATTTCAAACTGAGGTGATCTTTGCTGTGGGAATCCAGGATTATCAGGTGTTATCAACCAGCTGCACACAGTTTCTTATCTGTGAGTGAAAAAAAGTCAGAATATGTGATATAGCAGTGATCTGTCTACAGGCACATGATAAAATGTAGACTACCAAGTAGAGAAAAGTGCTATAGATAATAGAATTTTTGATAGTGCTATTGTTTTTGCAAATGACCTGGGTCAACCATTGAATTTTCCTAAAATGAGACTTATATTAGATCAGTGTAGAACATAGTAGATCTTGGAGCTGCACGCAAAAATTCTTTTACACAATGCTCATTGGAAAAAACCTCTAGCGATGCTTTGTCTGTTTTTGCCACATCAGTGATCAAATAGCCACAAGCACAGCATTTTCTCTCCATCTCTGTCTCACACACACACGTACACACATAAGATGCAAATGTTGTAGAGAAAATAATATGTATGATAAGCACTACATATTGTGAAATTTATTAGCTTTATTGAAAGCAAAATTAGAAATTTTCCTACATGAAAGCCATTAACATTATATATGAATAAACATGGGAGAATAACAAAATATCAAAGGATATTTTTGCCTGTAATTGGAGGGTAATTTCACCAATCAATGCATTTATGACCCATAGTAGGCAAAGATTAGGTGGTCATTTTGTGCAGGCTGGGCTGTGGCTGTGGCTACAACTGTATATGTGGCTGCTGCCCTCTCTATGGCTGTGGCTAAGGATATGCCTCTGGCTTTGGCTACTAGTATTCAGGATGCCATGGGAGACTCTTACCTTCCACACCTGGACATGGGGATTTACCACTTCAGAACCCCACAGGCACTGAGCCTTTCCTTTGGGTGATGATTAGCCTGCATCATGGAAGTCTAGGATGTCCTGTTGTTGACCTACAAATCTAATGTACGAATTCCCTGAATTTACTGCATGAAGTGGGGAGTGACAAACTTCACCTGTGACCTCACAGTTCTGCTTTCATCAGGATGATGGTGTCACAGCAACTGCTTTGATGACTTTCATGCTGGAGCTTGTTTCTCTGTTCACCTAACAAACTTGTTCAATCCAAACAGCAAGTCTGGCTTTTATGTCAATCATTTTAAATCTTGTTTCTTGCTGAAATTTTTTGGTTTCAGTCTGCCAGAAAGGTAGCAATTGTCTCCTTAGTGAAATATTTTCCCTTACCATTTCTAGGTCAGCCTTTTGACCAATTCCATTGTCAATTAAAGTAACTTATTTCTTGTACACTTCAGTTTGCTCTTCCACTACTTAGGGCATATTTGATATGCAGGGTAACTCTCAACATGAAATGCATTACTTATAAATTAATTTAAACATTGTGTAACACATGGTAAATAATAAATATAATAACTTCCCTGACTTTCATATTCATAAATCTCTTAAAATAAACGAATGTTGTTATACCCTTCTGTACTTCTAATCCCTTTTTAAGAAAACATTTTAATGAAAGAAAGAACCTAAGGAATATTTTTACAATCTATTCCTAAAGTAGTAGAATATAAAACTATTTAGCCCTGCATGGCGGACCAAAACAATTATATAACACTGGCATTTCAAATACAGCATTTCAGCATCTCACAATGCAGTTAATCCAGGGGTTGGTCAAGTCTGTGGTCCCATCTGAGCCTCAACTGAGCCAAGGTTTGCTCCCAAGCTCACATATTTGGCAAAATTCAGTTCACTGTATATCACTGAGTGGCTCAACATTGATTTTGGCTGGAGACCTTTGGCAGGCAGCATTCTGGAGGTGACCCTCAGCTCCAAGAGGCTGCTCATAGCTCCTTTCCATGTAGGTTCCCAAATGAGGTTGCTTGCTTTCTCAAAGCCAGGACAGGAGGACGAGAAACTCTAAGATGAATCCTGCAATCCTTACAATTTTATGTAACATAACCATATGTTACATATAACATATGTAATATACACATAATCATGCATATTTCATTATCTTTGCTGTATTCTATTTGTTAGAAGTAAGTCAAAAGTCTTTCCCACACTCAGGAGAGGGATCTTATGGGGTACTGACATCAAGAGGCAGGAATCATGGAAGCCCCTTAATAATCTGCCACTCTGTTATCAATTCTGTGCATCCTTCCTAATAGGAATTAGGAAAATTTCCTTCATTTGTAATATTCCACAACAATTCATAGCACATTCAAGTTATTTTGTCTCTGAAAATTTGGTAGAATTTCCCTGAGAAATTATCTAGATCTGGAGTACTCTGTTGAGTATTTCCTTAATAATTTTCTCTGTTTGTTCTAAGGAAATTAATCTCATTATAATTTCTAAATGTAGTTTTAGATGTCAATTTTGGTAATTTGTATTCCCCTAGGAAATCATACATTGCATCTAGGTTTTCAAATTTATATGCATAAAATCTGTAAAGTACATTCACATGTTTAAAATTATTTCCATGTTTAGCTCTATTATTTCTTATTTTGTATATGCTTTTTGTGTTTTTTCCTTGATAAAATGAGAAAGTGTTTTACAAATTAATCTTTTTAAATAATTGCATTTGAATCATTTTAAAGCTTATTGTGTTTTCTTTCAGTTCTTTACTTCATTAATTTCTGGTTGTCTATCTATTACTTCCTTTCTTACACTTTCTTTCATTTACTTAGTTCTTCTTAATGAAGTTTTTAGTAACTGGGGTATTAATTTATTTATATTATTTGTTCCATTTTTGTGGACAAAGGTCTTTAGTTCAATGAATTTTTCTTTAATTGCTGCTTGAAATATGATCATAAATTCTGTTAAGTACTATATTCACTGCCAGTATTTACTTTGAAGTTCTATAATTTCATATTCCATTTTCTTTCTCAACTAAGAGTTGTTAAATCATAGATTTAGTTTCCAGGTGGAGGGGATTTTCTGTTCCTTGTTTTGGTTAGCAATTTCTAGCTTTATTGAATAGCAATCAGTGTTTTCTGCAAGATTTTTACTTTAAAAATTTACTAATTTTTTTCTTTGTGATTTAATATATGTTCTATCTTTGTGTATTTTCTGAGGAGGTTTAAGGCATATTCTCTACTATCAGTGTAAGGGTGGGTATATACCCATAAGTGTTACCTTGTTAATTATACTATCTAGGTGTTCTCTCTTCTTATTTTCTCTAATTTATCTGTTTTCTCTGAGTGGTATGTTCATATTGGTAGTTTGTATTCTCTCATATTCTTGATCAGTCTGTCTAGAATCCAGCAATTTGATTTATCTGTTCAAAGTAGCATCTTTGGATATTTTTTATCTCTAGTTTGTCCATTTTATATTGAATTGATGACACTTGTCTTTATTTTTCCTTCATTCTTCTTACTTCATGTTTAATCTCTTCCTTTCTAACTTCTTCAAGATGTTTAGAGCACTGATTTTTTTAAATGTCCTTCTTATCCTAACACAAATGTTTAAAATTATAAATTTCCTTCTAATCACTTCTTCAGTGATAACCGTACATTTGGTGTGTTGCATTCTTTATTAATGAGTTCAAAATATTTTTTAATTTCCCATGTGATTTCTCTTTTGATCCATATGTTATTTAAAGAGAGTTAAATCCAATGCAGAAAGACTCTGTCCTCACATATCTGAGACTACGTACCCTGTCCAAGAGACAACTTCGCAGTGAGGGAGACAGGTAAGGATTCTTACCATGCCACTATTCCACCAAAGACACAGCAGATGGGCTGGCAAAACTTCTTCTGCACTTGCAGACAGCAAAGACAGGGGCCAACCAGTAGCACAGACTGAAATAACACTGCAACAACTCTGAAAATTATGAATGATAGCCCACAAGACTCATGTGCTAAACTTAGGATGACTACCTGCCTTTTAAAAACACTTAAATAGGATGAAGCTGCTCCTAATACAAAAAATTTCTATCATACCATTATACCAAGAAACAAGAAAATTACAATTTAAATGAGAAAAGATAAACAATTGACCCTACACTAAGTTAATCAGATGTTCAAATTTTCTGACACAGGTTTTAAAGTAGCCATTGTAAAAATGGTTGATAATCAAATTCTCTTGAAACAAATAGGCTGAAAGTGAAAAGATGGGAATATATATTAAACAAACAGCAACTATTAGAAAGCTGGAGCAGATATAACAATATCAGACTAAATAGACTTTTAAACAAAGAATTCTAATAGAGATAAGGAGGGGCATTTTGTAATGATAAATAGGGCAATCTGTCAGGAAGATACACACATCTACCTATGTTAAATCCATATGTACCTAACAGCTGAACACCAAAATAAACGAATCAAAAGTTGACAAGAGAAAGAGACTGAAACAATAATCGTTGAAGACTTCGATATCCCACTTTGAATAATACACAAAACAACTGTATAGATTTTAATATAAACTTGAAAAACCCTATAAACCAACTGGACCTAACACATTTCTAGAGAGCATTTTACCTAACTACAAGAGAACACATATTTCTGTCAAGTACACGCATCCAAAGTTCTCCAACATGCGTCATATGCTTGGCCAAAAACAAAAGCCAATGAATTTTAAAAAATTGAAATCATACATAGTCTTATGTGTTGTCTGTCTTCCACTGATGGAAGGAGACATATCTACATAATTCCTTCCTCTATTTGCTTCCAGAAAACATACATTTGGGTAGGTTAGTATTTTGGCCAGCCTCATACTTTGATCTCTATTCAGAAAGGAATTTTTTATGGAGCCATTCTCAGGCTGAGGTACACCAAATTCTAACATTAGTTACTAAAATGTTAATAGATATTATTGATTTTATTTGTATTATTGATATTATCAATATGTAATAAATGGAGTGAATTAAGAGAAGTTATTTAAACAACTTTACTGAATATCACCCAGACAACCAGGACCAGGGATACATTTTGCAGTCTATATTTTAGATCAGACTCGTATTTGTATGATTTGTATGTGTCTACCCAAGCAACTGCTTTGTTATGAAAGATAACAGGTCCCTTTCTAAGAGACGAGCAGAGACTGACCCCTTGAAAGTTTTACTGTAACAGATCTCAAATTCTATATCTTCCTGCGACAATTTGAGAATTTAAGAAATCCAACTTTGCAACTGCAATGCATAAGATGAGATAAAAAACATACTGTCAATGAGTAAAAAGCCAACAGCAATAATATAGAGTTTTGCCCAGAGGCAAATTCAAATACCAAGTATCAAGAAATACTGCAATGCTGAAGAAATAAAATGAAGTGGTGAGGAGCGGTGTACAACTTTGCCAATGTCTTTACTCAAACTTTGGAAATACCAAAGATAAGGCTTTGCTTAGACCATGGTTCATAAGGCAGCCCTGGATCTGCTTATGAAAACACATATTACAAAAGCATTGGTTGAAATAACATTCAACCACACATCTGAATTATAAACTATAGATAGCCAAAGGATAGCAATCACACACACACACACACACACACACACACACACACACACACACACACACGAAACCTAGGTAAACAAATATACATGAACATGTTGTAGGAATGCAAAAGAGATTACCTTTAATTAAAAATGAATTTAGACATTTTCCCAAATGGAAATGGTTAAGAGTGTTTGTTTTCAATCATATAATAGTGACACAAGATCAAGTGAGTATTTTTTCAAATGGTCGAAACCTTAGGCAATTTCAATCAAAAAGCTTTGATTTTATACAGTAGTAGAAGATTTGGCTGTCATTGGTTGAACTGACAATAACATAATTATTAGAAATAATGCAGGAGTTACACATAGTATTTCACAAAAAATATCCTCAACAGATCAGCAATATGGAATTCCTCAGAAGAAACCAGAAGACCAGTATCTTCCACAGCACCATGGATGATAACATGCATATCCATAGCCTCCACAGCCACAGCCCAGGCCACCATAGTAATTGCTGTAGAAACTCATGGTGTGAAGAGAAAGCTCAGTTGAAGAACAGAGTTAATTTCTAGGGTTTTAAGTATATAATCTTCACAGGCCTTATATATCAACTGAGGGGTATGTGAGGCAAACCACAGACACTATCAGATTCATGTTTCAAACTAACTGATATTAAAAGCATCTCAAGAATTTCTCATAAGCAGTGCACCCCAAGCAACCTTGCTGCATGTCAGGATGCCCGTCATGAAATCATGTGTGTCTAATTAAAAATTTTTCTTCAACTCTGGTGGCTTGTTTATTGTAGATGTGATGTCTACACTATGTTACTAGCTACCATGAGCTCAAATAACCCACTCAGGTCTTACCTCTTCAAAGCTTTTTTTTTTCCTTTAATAAGATACTCCTTCCTATCTGCATATGTGAAGCTTTGAGAACAAAAGTGTGGCTTCAAAGAGATAGAGAAGGATTGAAAGGTGTGGAGAAGACATGGTAGATGCCCAGCGGGAGACATAGAGAAGACATGGCAGTATTCCATTGTAAATCCTTGAATGATAATGTGCTTTATTATTTTTCTGTGATTAATATTATTCACTTTGATTCATATTATATGTATTTGCCATCAATCATTTTGCATATGATCAAAAGCCATGGTAGAGTCCCTGGAGTTTAAATCCATGAACCATGGTTATACAGCAATAGAAGGACTTATTCTATTAGTAATTAGAGCTTCAAAATCTATTCCAGAAACTGTAAGATTTATTGACAGCATGTGCCTTCTGTTTTGACACAATGAAATAGGCACATCTCTTATGATATTCTTTCCCAGAATGTATAACCTCAACTTTGAAGAAAATAGACAAATCCAAATTGAGGAATATACTACAAAACATTTGGCTCTTTAAAATTGTCAATGACATGAAAGTTACAGAAAGACTGAAACTGTCATCAATTGGAGGAGACTAAAAAGATAAAAGACAACCAAATGCCATGTGTGATCTTAGATTGCATCCTGGAACAGAAAAAGGAGACTAGTGGGAAAATATGGCACAATCCAAATAAAGTGTGCAGGTTAGTTAAGAATACTGTACAAAGTTAATTTCTTAGTTTTGATAATTATACTTGGCTATGAAAGATATTAACAAAGTTATAACAGGGTGATGGGTAAATGGGAACATTCTATATGTTTCTTCAACTTGTGGTAACTCTGAAATTGTTTAAAAATAAAATAGAAAGGAATTTAAAAATGCTACTTGACTGCATTAATTTGGTCATTTATTAATTATTTTGTACATCAAATTTTTAAGGATCAATGTTGTTGGGCACCGTTATAAGCCCTGGGATGCAGCTATAAACAGAACAGACAAAATTCCTGTCATTAAGTACTTTATATTTTAGATTGAGTGAGAGCAGATATTCAGCAAATATTTGAAAACAAAGATTGAAAATAAATGAAATATTTATATTTAAATAAAAAATCAAGGTGAGGTAAGGTAAATTTTTAAAGCTTACTACCAAGAGATTACTTCAGACTGGCTGGTTAGGGAAAGCCTCTTTGAGAGGAACAAGGGAAGAGATGTTCTAGCCATTTCTGCTATTACTTTCAGAGGATCATAACTTAAAGGCAGAAGCTCTAATTTGGAAACAAACTTGGTACATCTGAAGAGCTGGAAGGCCATTGATTTCTGTGCACTGTAAACAGAGGAAGAGTGTTACAAGATGTACACATAGATGTAATCAGGGCTGAAACAAGGCAGACAGTAAAGGCTGTGCTTCTAAGCTTTGGATTGCCAGATATAGCAAACAAAAATACCAAACACCCAGAAAATTTGATTTTCAGATAAACATCTTTTTATGTGCACGCATATCCCATGTGATATTTGGGAAATTCAATATTCTGAATTTCAGTATTCTGAAATTCAAATTTCACTGGGTGTCTCACATAATCTAGAAACCTTAATGTGGAAAGGCATTTAAGGAAAAACCAGTGGGAGGGTCTGAATCTGATTTATGTCTTACATGCTTTAAGATCAAGAAAAAGAGAAGGGAAGGATTTGGGAGTTTGAAGAATCATGAAGTTAGTTTTTTTTTTGTTAAATTTTTGATGGCAATTAACAATCTAAGGAGATTTTAAGTGGTCCTTTGGGTAGGTATCAGAATTGGAAATGTGAACTGGAGTCAGTTTTAAATAATGCACCCAAAGTCATCCATCTAAAAAGAGTTTAAATAAAAACTGTAAGAGGGGCAAGCACTGAGCTGGGCACCCTCACATTTGATAACAATATCTGAAGAAAAGAGAAAAGATACTCAAGTAGCAGCTGGTGACAATGGAATCAAATCACATGTGTGTGGTAGGAGGCAGGGGAGGCTTGGAGGGTGTTTCAGTAATGAAAAGAGAAGTTGGTGAACATGAATGCTACTAACCTAAGTGAAATGGAGACTGAATTTCTACATTTGGCAGGATTGAGGTGTTGGATATCCCAAAGGACTGAGAAGACAAACAGGGTTGTTTGTTCCATTTTTTATTATAAAATGCACCTAAGAACTGAATATAGTTCAGAAAATCACAGCAGCAAAAAAATGTTTTTAAAAGAATCTCTTTGGGTACAATGCTCTTACTGTTACGATGAGAGAGGGAAATTCAATTTTTCAGAAGAAACAAATTGACTCAGGATGTAAATTTTATGGAGAAATAACCTAATAAATATTCTCATTAGGGATGGATGTTGTTTTGCACACAGTGTTTTTTATAGCTACTTTAATCAAATGCAGAAAAACAAAAAAGTTAATTATGGCTTTTTTTTTTGATTACCTGGTACAATTTAATAATACCAATTTCAGGTGATGTTCTCAGAACTTAGGTTGCCCAGAGGAAGACCAATCATTTAAATTAGTTTTTACTGGAAACTTATTCCATTACGTGATAGACTGAAAATTAAGGCTAATTTTATTTTCTGAATGGGAAATTTGAAAAATGATATAGTGAAGGTGTCTTCTAATTCTAATGTCAACCCAGTAAATGGTGAATAAAATATCACAATGTGTCTATTTTACAAAAATGAACCCTACCAAAAGACCCAAGTGGAAAGAACATTAAAAAACACATATTGGATGAATAGATGAAAATATTTCATCATATCTTTAGTATGAAAACATTCTATTTTATTGAGAGGTATTTTTTTGACTGACTATACTTAGGAAGACAAATGAATTGGTAAATTTTGAAAACCTTCTCTCTTCATTCTTACAATCTCCAAAGGAGAATAAACTAAAATACCAGGGATGTTCAATGTCTTCTACTTTCTTTCTCTGCCTAAGGTTATGAGGCAATACATAAAAATAATATTTTATCAGAAATATCATTAGAATAACTGAAATCTACTGATATATTTAATGGTTTTGTAGGTAATGCCACCTCCCCACACTTTCTTAAAACACAAGAATAAGCTTTTTAACTTTAATATTAAACTATTCTTATTTTGCTGGTGCCTCCCAATAGGAGAGATTATCAAAGGTATTTGAATAAAGAGAGTACTAATGCCCCAGAACTCAGTGTGACTGTTTAAAAAGAAAATAATGATTGCATACTTTGATAAAGGAAAAGACTTTTGTTTAATACATTGATAAGCATGAATACATGACGTCAAGTCTATTCCACAGTTACTTAAAACAAAATTATAATATTAATGACAATACTAATCTGTGTAACTGTATAATCAATTTAGAGGAGAAAAAAAGTGGAGAAATTGGATTCCATGGAACACCTTCTGATTTGTAGTCCTTCAGTAGAAATTTAACATAAATGAGAATTAGGCTTATTGGCAAAAGTAGAAAAGTATATTGAGGTTAGCACAGACTCAATTTTCTGGAAATTTTAATTAGTTGGATTATTATCAACATCATGGGGATTAAAGATATATTGTGGTTTCTGTGTAGAAAAGTAACAGAATCCCTGAAGAAGATAATTAATTTAGATCAAAGAAGACAAATTCATAAGACAAAATGAGCGTTATTCTTATGAAATGTTTAAAAAAATAGTGAAACTAACTGGACCCAACAGGAAATAACATGAAGGCCAACAAAAGTGTGCTTTTTGATACAAAGCATGGTTGTGGTAGGTAAAAAATGAATGTTTATACTTCCTATATTGACCCAATTCTTGTGTTATAAGGTGTACATTTAATGATAGGAATTTCAGGAGTGAGTATGAGGTGTGTGCACTGGCACATGATGGTGGAGCAGAGCCAATTAAAATGCAGCTATGGAGCTGTTGAATAAAACAAGAGTCTCCAGAGTGATGAGCTCCCATGAAGCAAAGCATTTTTTGATTGTCCGGGGTGACTGGCGTTTCCTGGTTGTTGACATATTTGTTGGATCAGTCAGGGAATGAATGGTATGCCATGCCCATTACTGACAGTATATAAAGGGCCAAGGGAAGGGGAGACATACACACTTCAGAGACACCACACTGCAACCCACCCGAACGCTCCTCTCTTGACAACATGTGCTCCAACTACTGTGGCAGCCTCTATGGCTCTGGCTGTGGCTACGGCTCTGGCTGGGGATGTGGCTACGGCCCCTACTCTGGCTGGGGCTATGGCTCCCGTTATGGCTGTGGATACAGCCCCTACTTTGGCAGTGGTTATGGCTGCTGGCCATCTTGCTATAGAAGATGTTATTCTTCTTGCTGCTAGACCAACCCTGCCCAGGTCCTGGGAGCTGCGCAGATGACACTTCGAAAGATAATGCTGATTTAAGACCGATGCACCAGATTCCATGATCCCAGGAATTGCATGCTGACAGAGACTTTGAGGTCCCCTGACCCACTGGGGGGATGGCATCTCTGTGACCAGAGGCTCTATGCTATCATCTGACCCTTTTTCCAAAGGTTAGCCTTGACCCCCTCAGCTGTGATTCTCTCCTTGGACTGCGTGGGTGGTCCTGACAATAAATGGACTCCTTATTCTCAATAAAAACAGTTACTGGTTCCTGATCAATTTCTGTGTACTTGCTTGTGAATTATACCATTTTTGAAATGTAATGACCTCTTTATTGGTCAAATCCAAATATTAGTTTTTTCTACATATTTCTTAATCCACTCTTTGTCCATTCATTATATTGTATCTAAACATAAACATCAATATCACATGCAAAATTTCTTATCTTGTGTTGATAAAGGATTAGAACAGAGAAGTCAATGAGAAAAGGGGATGTAGTCATGTGCTAGTTGCTAGTCTAAGACAGAAGTGTTTGGTTTGAACTTGGGTTTGAGGTTTGATAATGAAGGGGCAACAGTATTAATTTAAACAGCATTTTCTGAAATATGTGAAACAAGAAAAATCTTGGAAGAGGCAGACCCTGTAAGATCTTAGATATCAATGGTGAAGGAGAAGGAAGAAAATCTTAGGGAAGATAATTTCTGTAAATTGTATATTTCTTCTTAGCACTTAGGTTTGTGAGGGATTCAGTGTGGCATCCAGTTGTACAGCAGAAAGATTGGTGTTGTAAAATTATTGACTGATATGGCAGATGTACTCTATGTCTTTCCAGAGACACTAGTTGTGGGAGGGTGAAGAGATGGTCATGACACACAAATTTCTCAACACAAGAGCTCTTTCGAATATGTACCACCATTTGAAATAATAATGTCTTCCTCATTAGGTGCTGTGTAAGTATATAAACCCAGGATGATAGCAATACTTGAGTTTTTTATGAGGAAATTGCAAACTCAGGGAGGGAAGGTGGAGTTAACTGAATTTACATAACCATTTCTGTCCTCACCCAACTCTAGGAGACTGTAGGTTAGGAATGAATTTGAGCTTTGAAGCCTGATTGTGGAAATGGTGATGTTAATAGTGGAAAAATTACAGAACTAGAATATTTTATGTTTGTGTATGTGGAGGAGAGGCCAGTTATAATATGTTTGGCTTTAGAAATCCCATCTTCCTTTGGGATGTAGAAAGACTGTCAGAACTGGAGTCAAGATTCAACCACTCATGATTAAATAAATTCACTGTTCCTAGAATCCCTTGAAATTTGAAAGAAATTACAGGCTTGAGAAGTGTCAGGGCAAAAGAGAATGAGTAGATAGATATTATGTTTGAAGAAATAGAATCATTTTATGATTTAGATGAACGAATACTCTCATTTATCAAACATTTATTCAGGTCCTAATAAGGGACTCTTCATTTTGTGCTATGAACAGAGAACTAAAATATTTCAACCCTGCTTTCTAAAAGTGCAGACAAGACAGAAAAAAAACCCACAATCTTCAAAGATCAGAATATTGCTATAATATAATTATAACAAGTGTTTGGGTAATACAAAGGATGAAATCAAAAGAGAGACAAGGACTAAGAGTAAATAGAGAGAAGGGCCAGGAACATTTCTGAAAAAGAAAGAAACTTCTAGCTGAAATATGAAGGATGAATAGAGTTGGTCAATCATACAAGAAGGGAGATAGGCTCTGGATGGGGGAGAAAGAAGAAACGTATTTTGGAAAACATCCATATGCTGGAACCTTACTATAATACCTATTATCTATCCTGGAGGGAATCTAATCACCAGCTGAACTTTAAGGAATAAATTCACAGGCGTGAGTAGTCTGAATTCTAAAGTGATTCTCCATAGCATATACCCTCCCCTCCCTTTCAGTGTGATCAGGAATTTTAACTTGCCATTAACCTTGGGGAAGGTGATGGGATATCACTCTTGTGATTATCTTATGTTTGGGGTTGGCAGATGAAACTCAAAATGGATAAATTTGGATTTCAAATGAAAAAAACAGATAACTTCTTAGTATATTTCATGTAGTTTTTGGAGCATACCTGCTACATCTGGCAACAAAGAGATTTTTCAGATGTCCTGGATGACACATTGATTGCAATGTTGTGAAGCCCTGAGCAGAGATCCCAGTTAGGCTGTGGTTAGACTCCTGATCCACTCAGACTGTGAAATAATAAATGGCTGTTGTTTTAAGCTGCTGTTTTTGTGGTAATTTACAACAGGCTTCCTATACAGTTCTCTAAACTATCTGGTAAAAAGTGTAGTTGACTTGAAAGACCCGGATATTATATCTGTATGTCAGCAGAAATGAGACCAGTCATACCAATGGGTATCAAGGAAAGACCACAAAAGGGAAAAGTGGAAGGAACTCTCACACATACTTGATGGGATTGGCTTGTGAAAATATACTGAGATAAATTTTATCTAGGACCCAAAGTGATGTTGGAATAATGAGAGAGACTCTGAAAGCGTGGAGGGATTTTATAACAGAGTAATTTCACAGTGACATGGGTCATCAGAAGAAACAATAAGCTCCTTGTGACAGCAGGCATTCAAGCCTCCAGTGATTAGAAAGGGAGACTTTATGTGGCATATGACAAAGAGCAAATATTTGATTTTGGTAATATATTAGCTGTGTGAATTTTAGTAAGTTTCCTAACTTCTTTGTACACCACTTTCCAGCTTATACATTACCTACCTCTCCCACATGTTCATTGGGATCAAATAGGTTAAACTATCTGAAGGAAATTCATGATTTACAAAAATTCATCTGTGTTCTCTGTAAAGGATTTTTTGGTGTGTGCTCTGGTTTGATCTAAATGACCACCTAGAGCTGATAAAAATTTATTGGAAAATGGCTCTTGAGGTAAAAATAGATGTTCAGAATATTATATTCATGGTTTGTTGGATTCATGGGAACTCTAAAACAGAAAATGTTGAGGATTCTCTATAGCACAGCACTGGGCTTTTATGAAATCCCTGTGAAATAATTAGCAATTATTAAATTAGTCAAGGCAATTAGTTAAGCTCACTTTAATAGTTGCATTCCCAAACATAAACATCCCTACCCTCCACAGAGCCTTGCTATATAAAATGTGTCTTATGAATCATGTGTTTAGATGATTAGCTAATTCAAAGAAACTTTCCTTAAAGATTTGTATAGGCTCAAGACAATGCCTAGGTGACAAAAGACAAACATGGCTTCCCAGTAAAACTGGAGACTATAATAATGGGTTCACATAAGACAGGTGCTATAGCTATGAGAAGAGCAAGACCTCTTTTTACCAACTGACATGAATGACTTGCACAATCCAGGTGTAAATAAATATTTATTGCATGAATCAGAAGACTGATGGTGTGTTCTGCTATTTCCTGTCAGCATACAAAGTTTCCAGGGTGGTAGGTGACATTCAAACTTCAGAAGCATTTTTTTGCACTCCAACTGAAATATTACTTTCTGCCATCATGTGTTGCAACTATCATGGGAACACTTATGAGTGCTGTGGATATAGCTGTTGATATGGCTCTGGCTCTGGCTGTGGATATGGGTCAGGCTATGGTTGTGGCCGCTACACCTACCAACTGTTTTGCTGCTAGAACATCATCCTAGGACATTCTATGCTCCTGAAATAGTATTTCAAGATTAACACTTTTCTCCCAAAGGATGCCCTGTTTTATCATCTCTACACTCAAGGAAGGGTTGGATACTACCTGTATTTACTTCAAAGAACCTGTTTGTTATTAAGGAATTATGAATGCTTCCATTATATTGCCTGAAGATAGAAGATTTTATTCTGATTATGCTCAAAATGTAAATTCTTGGTTACTCTATTTTATGGTTCTTTATTGTTCGTGAACAAAAGCACCGCATAGTTGGAGGAAATTATATTTTTTCAATAAAAAAATTTCATTTGTTCTGCAAGTAATTTGTATCTAAAATCATCATTGACATAAATATTTGTGGTCTCCCTGGAAAGTTGGACAATCACTGTGTTAGCTGAGCCTTAAGATTGCTTATTCCTTTATTCACTATTTAGTGTCTATTCTTTCACCAATGCTGCATGGGTGTTTTTTACCGCAGGATTGCAGTAATTCTTGACATTAGATAGTGTGAGGCCTCCACCTTTGTTCTTTTTTTTAAATTATTTTGGCCATTCTATTTCTTTTTATTTCCATCTAAGCATTAAAATCAGCTTGTCAATATCTACACTGCTGAGATTATAATTGGGATAGAGTTGAATCTATAGATCAATTTTGGAAGAATGGACATCTTAATATCAAGTTTTCTAATCCATTAACATTATATACATCTGTATATATGTAGGTCTTCTTTGATATCTGTGGTGAATTCTAATACAACATTGAACAAAAATTATTATCTTTGTATTCACAGAAGGCATATTCTAGTGAGGGAGAAAGACAAATGTTTAAAAATATTTTTTTCAGACATCTAAGTAACATCTAAATAAAAAATAATAACTGAACAAAATATAATTTTAATAATCACTAATAAACTTGACATGCTATAAAAAATCATAGTTTGCCAAAACTCACACAAGAAGAAATACACAATCTTAATAGAACTATATCTATTTTTAAAAATTGAATCAAAAATTAACCTTCCTAAACAGAAAGTACTAGACCCAGATGGGTTCACTGATAGATTCTACAAAACGTCTTTGGAATAAGTTAGAACAGTTCTCTACAATAACTTCCAGGTGATATAAGTAGAGGGAATACTTCCTAACTCATTCTATGAGGTCAGCATTACCCTAATACCAAAACCAATTAAAGACATTACAAGAAAAGAAAACTAAAGATCTATATATGATATGAACATAGGTGTAAAAATTCTCAACAAAATACCAGCAATTAGAATCCAACAATATAAGAAGAATTATACACCATGGCCAAGTACAACACATCCCAATTATGAAAGGCTGGTGCAACAATCAAAAATCAAAGTAATCCATCCCATCAGCATCCTAAAGAAGAAAAATCTCATGATCATATCAACACAGGCAGAAAAACTTTTGACAAAACCTAACATGCATTCATGATTAAAAACTTTGAGTAATCAGGAACATTTAGGCACTTCTTCCACATAATAAAGAATATCTTCACAAAGCCTAGCATCATACTTAATCTAGAATCTAGATCCTCTCCCACTAAGATCAGGAGCAAGGCAAGGATATTCTCTCTCACTACTTCTTTTCAACATCATACTGAAAATATTTGTTGATATAATAAGAAAAGAAAATTAAATAAAAGGTATACTGATAGGGAAGGAAGAAACAAAACTGTCTTTTCCATAGATGACACGATTGTCTGTGTATAAAACCTAAAACAAAACAAAACAAAAAAGCCTTCTGGAACAAATAAAAATTTAAAGCAAGGCTGCAATACATAAGGTTGATATATTAAAGTCAATTTTTTTCTACATATCCACAATGAATATGTAAAACTTCCAATTGAAAACATGATACAACTTATGATAATAGCCCCCCAAATACAATACCTATATATAAATTTTTTAAAATATGTGCAAGTTCTGTATGAGGAAGGCCACAAAACTCTGATGAAAGAAATCAAGGGAGAACTGAACAAATTGAGAGATATTCCATGTTCATGGATAGGAAGACTCAATATTATAAAGATGTCAGTTCTTCTCAACTTGGCCTATAGATAGTGCAATCCCAATTAAAATCCTAGCAAATTATTTTGTGGATATCAACAGACTGCTTATAAAGTTTATATGGAGAGGCAAAAGACCCAGATAACCAGCACAATATTGAAGTAGAACAAACTTGGAAGAATGATACTACCTGACCTGAAGGCTTAGTAAAAAGCTACAGTCATCCAGACAGGGTGGTATTGGTGAAATAACAGACAAATTGATCAGTGGAATGGAATAGAGGGCTCAAAGAAATAGGCTCACATAAATATAGTCAACTCATCTTTGAGAAAGAGGCAAAGGAAATATAATAAATAAAGACAGACTTCAGCAAATGGTGCAGGAAAAACTGGACATCCACACACACACATACAAAATAAATGTAGAAACAGATCCGGCACCATTCACAAAAATTAGTTCAGAATGGATCACAGACTTAAATGTAAAATGTAAAACTAAAATTTCTAGAAGATAATAGGAGAAAACCTAGATAATGTTGGGTTTGGCTATCATTTTTTAGATACAAAACAAAAATCATGATCCATGAAAAAGAATTGATAAACTACACTTCATTAAAATTAAAAACTTTTTCTCTAGGAAAGAAAATGTCAAAAGAAAGAGAAGACATGCCACAAGTTGGGAGAACATACTTGCAAAAGACATATCTGATAAAAGACAGTTATTTAATATATAGAAAGAACTTTAAATCTCAACAATGAAGAAACAAAAAACCTAATTAAAAAATGGACCAAAGACTTTAACAGCCACCTCACCAATGAAGATATATGGATGGCAAATAATTACATGAAAATAGAACAAATGTACTTCTGAAGGAGATGTTGCTAATGGGGGGCTCCGCATATGTGGGGTAGGGGATGTATGGAAAATCTCTGTGTCTTCTCAATTTTGCTGTTGAACACAAAACTGCTCTAAAATGTAAAGTCTAATTTTTAAAAAATCATATGGTGCTATTGTAGATAGGAAGATCATTTTAAGTGTCTGAAGAAGTGATGATTAAGCTGATATTTGACAAATGGGTAGGTGTCAGAACTGGGATAAGAATAGCATGGACAGAGGAGGACAAACATAAAAACTCTAAGGTTACGGGAGTTTAGTGTGCTTAGGGACTATGAGGAAGTCCATGTGACAGGAAAGCAGAGAGAACCTACGCTGGAGAGGTAGGTAGGGGACAGATCACATAAAGCCTTCTGTTATAAGGAGTTAAGATTTGTTTGGATTTTATTTCAAGATATTTGTAATACAGTTATTTGCTCCTGTGTTTGCAATTTTTTCATTTCTTTTCTGCTTCTTTGTCACATTTAATGTCAAAACAAAAACAAACACACCATTACTGTGTGTAGGATTGGACTCTGGAAGAAAAGAAGAAAAGTGTCTTGTTTAGAGGATATTGGAATAGCTGAGGGGTTATGTTCTGTGGTCTGGACTTGGAAGTTTGCAAGGGCAGCTGAGAGTGAGAGGAATGGAAAGGAAGCTATGAAAACAAATACTTACAAATGTGTACTTCATAGCATCTTGTATTGAGGGCATGGTATTTTCCCCCATATTTGAAAATAATTGTTACATGGAAGATAGATTAATATTGGCCTCCTGGTTCCAGGAGCCAGAATTAGATGAACATGTTTGGAATTACAAGGAGACTAACTTCTCAATATGTGACAGCTTCCTAAACATAATAGCCAAAAATGAATTTTGGTGCCAGAAGGGGTTATCCAGCTCAGAGTATGTCTGAATGTGGGCTGCATTACTACTTATTCTGGATGTTATGAAGAAATAAAACACACAGTAGCTAGATAGATCTGTCTTACCCTTAACACCTCTTCCTACTCTAGTTTTAAAAAATGTTGACCCAATAATTTAAACAGTGTCTGCAAGGCATAGAGTCAGAGTTATTGAAAAAAAAAGTGTTAACATGCTTAAAAATGGTAAGAAAGAGATGACAGAAGTAACTCTTTATAGATTTGGAAAATGGCCAAAGATGATGAGCATATATAGACTATATATCAGGATCTCTTAAACCAGAGAAGGCAAGATAGAAATATTTCATATTAACCAAAGACTGCATCAGCAACTTCGTGGGGATATACTAGGGAGGAATCAGGGAAAGAAATATTGCATATGCAAGGATCTTTAGTTACACTAGGAACTCCTTATGGATTCTGAGAGATTTGAGCCATACAGAAGCTAACAAAAAGAGATTTCACAACAAAAAGGAATCATTTAAAACAAGAAGTTGAGTTCCCCAATAGTGAAAATACTCAAAGAGAGGGTACTTGTATATCAGTCGAGAATATTATTGATTGTATGTTAATCTAAGAAAACTTGGAAATCCTGTTTTGATTTGGAGCTGAGCCGTCCTGAGCTTCAGTCTGTTAAATGACATTCATAATTGATACTCTGCTAGTTTCACTGAATGGTTTCAAGGCTCAAACACAGACATCTGAAAATGGAATGTTTTCAACCAATAAAGAATTGTACAGGTGGGAATACTGCTTAGTTGTGAGGGGACCTGGACCAAATCCCACTTTGACTGAGATTGAATTGACATCAAAGTGGGAAGAGAGTAAAAAGGCGAAAGTATCTTTGCTCTCATCGTGATTCTCATGTAACTTTTAGAGTCTGTTCCCATGAATCCAATATAAATACATATACTATCTATATATATATATATATATATAGAGAGAGAGAGAGAGAGAGAGATCTATTTACCTATCTCCTATTGGTTCTGTTTCTCTGGAGAACTCTGGTCAATACACCATTCAACTAGGTGAAGTGAAATTAACTGCTAAGTCTCTGGGGTTCATGGATTCCCTTTGTGCAACTTTGGCCATTGAACAGATTACAAATCACTGATGAGTTCCCTAAATTACTCTTAAAGCTTTCTGAGCATGTCATTACCTCTCTGGGGTACTCAGCTTCAATGTCCACAGTCTCTGTTCCTAATCTCACCTCTATTCAGAGTCCAAAATATGAGATTATCCACAAAGGGTGGTGGATGAGGTAACTGAAATCTAATGTTCTGGTCTTAAAACCTTTCCAGATATTCTGAAGTATGAGACAGATAGACTGAACTTTCAAAAATAAATCTCTGTATTTTTAGATTTCAGTTGCAGGACTGTGATAAGCTGATTTGGGGAAAACAAGGCAAAAGTTAAAAAGAAACATGGGATATTAACCTTCACGGCAAAACCTTTTAGATTTAGAAGAATGATTGCTCAAATAGGCTGTGTTTCCATCATCTAAACTTTGCGAGTCACAAAAAGTACATTGCTAATCATCATTTGCCTGTTTTAAGCAGGTCAGAATGTCCTTAAAAATAAAAGCTTGGTAAATTAGCCATTTGTGTTGCCCAGTGCTATTTTATCTAGAAACACTCTGAGGACTAGATGATTGATCCACAGCAGTGGTTCTCAAATAATAGTGTGTATCGTAATCATTCAGGCTTGACACACACAGATTTCTGGTCTCTACCCTTGCAGTTTCTGATTTAATAGGTCTGTGGTAGAATCTGGAAAAGTTTAGTTTTTAACAAGTTCCCAGGTGATGGTGATGCTGCTGGTTTATAGGAGGACATTTTCAGAAACTCAGGCTCTTAAATGCAAGTAAATAACAGCTGACAAATATTGCTTCCACCTGGGTGCAGCATGTGATTGACAGGGATTCAATGAGCACTTGATGTGTGCTTGACTATGACAGTGATCAATGCCTTGGAGACACAAATAAGATGCAGTTGTTGCCATCAAAGAACTAAGATCTATTTGGAGAATCAAGACTAACACCTCATGAACAAAACATGGTATGTAGCAATTAGGTGACACAAACAAGAAGGGTGCAGGACATCAGAGGACTCATGACCACAGGAAAATTCCATAGAAGGGGACATGAACTGGGCTTGAAAAACTGAAGCAGAAAAAGGAAAAATTCAAGGTGGGAGAACTACATGAGGACAGAGGCAGAGATGGAAATGGGCATTAAATTAGTTGTCTTCTTGCATATTATGATTAACAGATAGTTTGATGATCACCATAACTTAGAATGGTGAACAAGTTTAGAATGGTTGGTAAAGAGGTATATTATAAAAGCTCTGTGCACCAAGCAGAGGATTTAGAATTAGCACAGTAGGAAATCCAGAACATTAAGCAGAAGAAATCAGTGATAAGAAATACACATGTAATAACAATAGATGGGAGTGGGGAAATGCAAGATGCTCTGTGTGCCTGGGGGTCCAGCTCCATGGGGGGATCCAAGAGTAAGAAGATAATGGCCATAATTAGGTTTGCTGGAATAAGAGAGTAAAGAAATGGATATGCAACATTCCCAATGGAAAGTGATTGGGATTAGTGACACAAATTAATACACTTCTATATTGAACTTGGGTAATCATCAGGAAAGGTGGTCCCGCAATTTGGCAGAATATTTTCAGAAGTCAGTTTCGCTGGGAAGATGTATTTGGTTTTAGGTACATGGGTTGGATGTTATGATAACATGTTCAAGAAGGGACGTGTCTAGATGAGATTTCTAGATTCAAGGAGGAGAGAACATGACTTACCAATCTGAAAATGACTAATATTCATATTTAAGGCTGCAAACATGAGAAGAAACATTTATTCACATGCATATTTATCTCTTAAATTTAACTGAGTCCTTTGTACAGGCCAGGCACTGTATTGGGAGTTCCTAATGACATTTAATGAGAGAATTTAGAGAAAGGGGGGTAAGGTCAAGAAATTGATTCTTGGAAGACTGCCCTAGGTAAAGTTAGAATAAAAGCAGAGGAATGCATGAAGAAAACAGAGACAGGTAAAGTAGTAGGAGAATGAGGATGCTATTGAAGTGGGTGTGAAGAGGAAGGGCATCAGTTGCAGTGAACACAATAGAGGTTGAGAAAAAATGGGGGAAGGTCCCTGGGCTTGGCAGAAAAAACATTAAAAGTCTTTTAGAGAGGAGTAAGTAGTAGAAGAAGGTGGAGTTGAAGAATCAGAGGAAGAAAGAGCCAGAGAAATAAAAGTGGGGACAAGGCAGGACGTCACATTGATGGAAAGCTAATGAGTAGAGGGAAGAAAAAAATATAGCTGATCTTCGGAGTCTGAGGCTGAAGGGAAAATGCAAGGAGGTGTGATGTGTTTTATTTTCAATACAGTCATCCTCTTTCAAAATGAAATGTATTTATTTATATAAATCTATAATTATTCAATATTTCTTGCACATGATGGAATTTACTACAAATTATATTTGTGATTTAAAGTATACATTAAATGAATGCTGACTTTGAACCAAAGGAATTTCCATTAATATTATGATAGTATTAGATTTTTATGTGGCTATTTTATAGAATTAGATAAATTAAATAAATACAAATTACAAAATATCTAGTGCGACAATAAATTGTTCATTTTCTGTTTTCCACTTTTTTTTGTTTTTGTGCACAAATGAAAGTTATTATTCACACTTTGTTCCCCCTAGGTTGGAGAAATCTTGATGGAGCATAGAGAAAATAGCAGCTAAGCAATTTCCAGAGGGAACAAGTGAAAATTTCCAGATTTGATGATATTCCAAGTGTAGGAAAAAATTACAGATTCAAGAAAGAAAAATTCATTTGAAGGATCAATGGTATATTAGATAAGAAGAAGAAAATAGCTGGAGAAAGAATATACAGCTTGATCTTGCCATCACATATTTGGGGAGTTTATTAGTGGTTTTATAGAGAGGACTGTTGTTACAAAGGAAACAGGTATATTTTAGAAATAAAGGTTGGGGGTATAAAAGTATTTTATTTAGATTGGCACAGAGTCATCATCTATGATAAACCTGAGGCTACTGGGGCAAAATGAAATGGGAAACATGAACTACATCATAATAAATCTTGCACTTTATTGAATGTGGTAGATTTTTACTAATGAACTGAAGGTAATGACATAATATATTATCATCAATAATTGGGAATTAAGCAGAAATAAATTTCCAGAATACTAAGATGAATTCTCATATGGTAAGGTTATATTTTCCATAACAACTGAGCATTTTTGAGGTGGGAAAAATAGCAACCACAATTGCCTATAGTGACATGAAAATCCAAAATCTGAAAAGGAACAGATACTTAAGTGGATAAAATTATAGATCAGATACTTAAGTGGATAAAAATAATTCACAAAGTAAACATATGTTGCAGTATTCTTACATCCCTGTACAAGGCAAGATGGTTGCCAGAGTATAGAATGCACAGAGCAAAATCAACAAAAAACAAAAATAATATTAGGGTTCTCGTTTTTCAAAAACTTACAATCAGTAACATAAAACAGTTATCCAAACGAAACACATAGTAAGTCATATACAAATTATTTGCAGCAAAAAGTGGTTCAAATAAAATACCAAATCTCAAAAGCTTTCTTCAGATTGTCTAACTCAAACTCAGTCCTCACTTAGCATCTTCAGTATTTTCAACCCTCAAGGTGAATCAAGTACCATACTGAGGATAAGTTGAGACTAATCTGACAGAAAATTGATTTAGCTCTATCAAAAGTTTATTTTGAAAATATTCAGTTGAATCCAGGCAAACTGCTTCCCAAGTGGTTATTTAAAAAATAAACCATTTGATTTAATATGACCTGTTCCCTTGTGCTATGTAGAAATGCCAACAGTTTTCTTTAGGAAGCTTGTATATCATAAAATTTTCATACTCTAACATATTCAGAAATAGTACATTTCAAAAGAACTTAAAAAGTTAGCTCTCAACAGTTATTTTTATTGCACAGATATGTTAGTCTGTTTAACAGCATCAGACTGGTTCTTTTATGTGATGGTTCTTCTAAGGGCATTTAAAAATGCTCTTAGGTGCACCTCTCTCTGGGGTCGCCCTCACTTTCTAAGTGCGTAACCTTAAACTTTCTCTTTTCAACCTTTCAAGGCACCTCCCCTGAGGTCGCCTGTACATTTTTTCTTTTTAAGTAAGCAACTTTAGATCACATTCCTGAAAAATCCTTAACAGGGGGAACCCCCAACCTTTCAGTGCACTTCTGCCTCTGGGGTTGCCCACACTTTCTAAGTGTGTAACTTCAACTTTTTCCCAACCTTTTAACCTTAAACTTTCTCTCTCCAACCTTTCAGGGTGCCTCTCTGCCCTGAGGTTGACTGTACTTTTTCTCTCTTTAAGTAACTTTAAAAAAAACTTTTGCTCTGCTTCAAAAAACTAATTAATTAATTAATTAATTAAAATGCTCTTAATTACACCTCAGTATTTCTATCACAAGTACCTGCCATATAGGAGATGCTCAAATAAAATTTAAAAAATGCATGAGAATTTTGAATATTCTGAAAGGGATTTTATTTTATACCATTTGACAGAATATTTTCTTGCCGTGCAAACTCTGGTTCTTGGAATACTTTTTAATACTTCCTAGGCTGTGTTCCTGGAAATATAGCTGAAGAATGCTGCTCACATAAACTGCCACAAATCCAATATACTCAGGGCTAATAGTCAAGGAAAGATCTTTGCTCAAGAGTAATTTAGCAAATAATGGTTTCAGAGAAAGAATAGGACATGATTAGATGAACTGAATAAGGACAGTGACTGCTGCTTCTCAGAATACCAACCTGATGATACCATACATTTGCTCAAAACTTTCTATGACTCTCCATTACCTTTAGAATGAATTCCATACTTTCTACCTTGATATTCAAATACCATTATTATTTAGCCCCCATATATCAGGCTTTTTTTTCTGTTTTGTTCATTGTATGTATGTGTGTGGGGAAATCCCTGTCCTTACATAGCCTGTGTCTTAGAACAATAGACAAAACAAGTAAGTAAAATACAAATGATTACATGGGGACAAAAACTATGAAGAAAAATTAACTGAGGAAATCAGATGAGTGGGAAAGTAGCAGCTATAAATAAAGACATTCAGGAGAGGCCTCCCTTAGGTGGTGACATTTGAACAAGACCTGGAGGTGAGAAAGGAGTGAGTCACATAGAGGCATGAAGTAAAAATTGCAGGTAGAATTATGCCAAGGATAAAAGCCCTGAGTGGACCTGTGGTTGGAGTGTTTGGAGACCTGTTTCATGTGATTTCTCCTTCCTTTTTCTCTACTCCCATGCTACTTTGTATCTCCATGAACTCACCCAATTGGCCTGTGATTTGGGTGTATATATACTTCTTTTCTTTACTGAACTGGAAATCCATTGAAGACTTGTTCTGCGTCGTACTCATCTTTTTATTTTCAGCAGTGCCTAGTGTCATGTTCTGTTCTTTAGGAAGCTCTCATTGAATACTAGTTGAAATAATACTATTTCTCCATTTAGCCTGCCCACACCCATCCCCTACTGAATAAAGTGGTAGATTTCATATTATTGATAGCATCTGACAAGGGTAGGATCCCTAAGCTCCTATCTTTCCCTAGGAGCCTGGGAAATTCCCTCTGAGAGAATCCTGCAGAGGATGGGAGATTCTCAGTATATTGGGTGAGAGCAGGGGAATTACTCCCCTGCAACAGGGATTTTCTTTCTCCCCTGTTCCTTTTGGTTTGGTGATGTAGGGCTTTGGAGTCCATGTAGACCATGAGCTCAACAACATGGTTGCTGTTTTTATATTAATTATTTTACTAGAAAATGAGCTGCACAAAATATTCATTATGGGAAATACCAGCTTCAGTACCAGAGATGCAGGAGTGGTTTTCACTTTTAATATCGTAGGAAGTGGTCTGGTCTCTCATCTAGCCCAGGATGATCTTCAGAGATGCCTTCAATGTCTGCTTCACTGATTTCTTGATGTCATCATATCTGGTAGCTCTACTGGGTTGAAAAGCATCTCTGGTTCACCCCCCACCACCACCAAATTTCATGTACACCCAGAACCTCAGAATGTGTCCTTATTTGGAAATGAGGTGTTCCTAGCTCCAATGACTGATTTCCATAAAAGAAGGAAATCTGGACAGAGATGTGTTCAGAGGGAAGATGAGATACACAAGGAGAATGTCATATGAAGATAGAGGCAGAGATTGAAAAGATGCATCTACATGCTAAGGTACACCTCGGGTTGCTGGCAACCACTGGAAGCTAGCAGAGAGGCATGGAGCAGATTCTTCACCTGAGCCCCTAAGAAACAACTAACCCTGTTAACACCTTGATTTTGGACTTCTGGCCTCATGAACAGTGAGAGAATAAATTTCTGTTGTCTTTAGTCAGCCACTTTGTAGTAATTTATTATGGAACCCTAATAAAATGAACAGTAGCTTTCTCTAGGTGGTAGGTCAGATTCAGTATGGACAGACTGAGTGTGGAGACATAGAAGATCATGCCAGCCAATTTCCCAGTCATCTCTGGGATGACTGCCCACAAAATGAGCTGCACCAGTAGATGCAGGGATAATGCTCTGAGCAGTGTCATAGCTATAGTCCCACTTCCAGAGAACTATCTTTGGACATAGCAGTGATGTCACGGACTATGATCAGTAGACCCTCTTTAGCTCCTTCAGTGTCAAAATGGATGACAAGGTCAGGGGGAGAGAGAATGACCTTCTGGCTTAACTCTTAAAGTGAGGTCCAACATTTTTTCTATGGTAATTAAGACAAGAAAACTTTGGGAAGTTTTGAATATGCCTATTACCTTGATTGTGGTGATGATACCACGGATGTTTGCATATGTCAAAAGTCATCAAATTCTACACAATAAATACTTGCAGTTCCTTATATGACATCCTAATTCCTAGGGTGATAACATTAGGAGGTGAAGGAACATTTGGGAGGTAATTACGTCATGAGTATGGGGCCCTTGTGAATGGGATTAGTGCCTTATAAAAGAGACCCCAGAGAGTTTCCTCATCCTCTTTCCTCCATGGGAGAATTCAGTGAGAAGCTGGCAGTCTGCAACTTGGAAGAGTGCCCTCGCCAGAACCCAACCATTCTGGCACCCTGATCTTGGACTTATAGCCTCCAGAGCTGTGAGAAATAAATTTCTATTGCTGGTGGGGTTAATGTCCAAAATATATAAAGAACTCATATGCCTCAAAGCCAAAAAAAAAAATAACCTGAATAAAAAAATGGATGGAGGACCAGACACTTCTCCAAAGAAGAAATACTAATGGCCAACAGGCACATGAAAAGATGATCCACATCACTAGTCATCAGGGCAGTGCAAATTAAAACCACAGTGAGATATCACATAACACCAATTAGAATGGACACTACCCAAAAAACAAGAAACAACAAAAGCTGGTGAGGATGTGGAGAAATAGGAACCCTCCTGCACTGTTGGTAGAATGTAAACTGGTTGATAAGCTACCCAGTCTATGGTATTTTGTCTTACCAGCCAAAAGTAAGACATAATTTAAACTACACTTACCTGAGGAAAAATTGTGTTAGTATTCAATTAGCATATGTCAAAAGTCATCAAATTAGCATACTCAATTAGCTCAACCTTTTAACAGTGATTTCACATATGTAGTTATAGAATCAAAGACCTTTGGAATTGAAAGATCCTTCGAGTTGAGGAATCTGGAGCTGAGATGAAGTGATCTGAACTGTTAGAGTATTAATAACAGTTTGAATGGAATAATTTAAAAATTGTTTCCCAAATATAAATATTTCATCCCTTTGTTTTGACTGCCTATTTTAATTTTTGAAATTTTAATAATGGAGAAGAATAAGTTTTCTAATTATATACTGTTTATCTTTATAATATATATTTTTCATATGGGTTTATTTTCATTGAATTTTAGTATTATTTTTTTATTTGTATGCCAAAGAAGTATGTATTATGTGGCTCAAGTCCCTAAGTTAATTTCTACTGCATTTGCCAAGTATATTTTTGATGTAATTCTAATAGTTTTGAACCATATGTCATTTTTCCCAGTGAAAAATCTAGAAGTTTTTCTTGTTACATTTGAAGTCTCACTAGATTCCATATTATATTTCTACTACAATGATTCAATTGTACTGAGGAGATAGAAGAATAAAAAGTTTTCTGCAGAGAATTTTATGAGGAAGTTGTGCTAACATAATAAAAGGATATTGTGAACTACATATATCCAAAGTTTCTAGAACATTTTCCAATATTCTACATGCTCTTAAAGTTGGAAAAACCCTGAATTTTTATGAGTGGACATTTACTTTATGTCACAGAGCATGCATTTAACATAAATGTGTTTCCATTTTTACCCAGCTACTTTTTTAAATCCAAACTTTGTCTTTACGTTTCCTACAGTCATATAACCCCCAGCTCAATTAGCTCAAACTTTTAACAGTAATTTCACATATATAGTTATATAGTTATACACCAATTTATCTAATGTATTCTTTACCATTTGATCACTGTTCAGGAGTGTTATGTATATCCTGTTATTATCAATGAAGATTAATTTCCTGCTGCTATTTATTCATTCATGTATGTTTGGATTTGGGTAAAGCTCTTGCTTCTGAAGTCAGTCTCTTTACCCAAACTAATGAATGAAATTGACAAAATCATTTTAAGACCATAATATACATCTCACTTCTGAACTATAGCATCATATGAACAGAAACTTTACAGTTCAT
Source organism: Smutsia gigantea (assembly GCA_032199065.1). NCBI lineage: Eukaryota > Metazoa > Chordata > Mammalia > Pholidota > Manidae > Smutsia > Smutsia gigantea. Next base: position 140,334 of record JAVSCE010018655.1, on the reverse strand, counting down.
TTGTTTTAGTCTTCCACATTTTTTAGGAAAAAAGTTACTTAGGTTTGTTTTAGCTGATTCATTGACAGTACAACAATGAAAAAAGTTAAGTTGAGCTTCAAATTACACTGATTTTAATCAAATTATTAACTGAATAAAATTAAAGTTTAATTTTAAAGAGGTATATGAAGACACTTCATGAGTGATTTTCATTCACTTTTTCCTGTGAAGCAGAAGATGAAGGAAACATTAGCTCTTAGAGACATTATTGGCAGTATTTTCTTGAATTTTCTTGGAAAAATCCAAGTGAAAATCTGCTGGAGTAATACTGCTGTACCACTGAAGGAAACAGACCTTATTAGGCTGAGTAGTTGTAAATTCTAAACTGCCCAAGTCTGGAAACATCAGGCTAAGATTAAACACAGATTAATAACAATAAAAGACATGAAGTCTGTAATCTAATTGTAATTAAGTATTTGTGTTTCTCTAAATTTCATTATTTCTTTACAAATACTTTATAATTTATATAATTTATAAATTGCTTTATTAATAGTATAATCAATTTATAATAGTGAATGAAAGTTATGCTTAAATATTTTCATTATGATTTGTATTTTAGTCAATTGCATAATTAAGTAGAAATACAATTTCTCATTGAAAGAGCATATGGTAATTCTCTTTAATTTTTTAAAGAAGCTCTATGCTATATTCTATAGTAGCTGAGCCATTTTACATAACCACCAAAAGTGTAAAAAAGTTTCCAAGTAGGGAAAACTTTAGCAGTTAGAGGATGAAATACAATCAAGAATTACGTTTCCTAATAATGATGGTGCTTTTCCAGTTTTTTGTTTTTAATTGAAGTACAGTTGATACACAGTACTATATTGGTTTCAAGTATACAACACAATGGTTCAACTGTTACAACACATTATTAAATCCTTGTCCCCACTAGTGCAGTTACTATGTGTGCTTTTCCAGCTTTAAATGAGCTGTTGTGATTAATAAGTAGAGCCCTCCAGAAATAAACTATCCCGCTACCACTCTCCAGCACTTCTTTCTTCCATGAAATTCTGGTATCACCCATCTTTGGAAGCCATACTACTTCTGCAACTGAGTTTTTTTATAGTTTTTATCGAGTCCCTGCTGATATGAAGCTCTCCACCAGAGTGCTCCATTCAAATAATTCTGAGAATAAGGGACTATGACATTTGCAAAAGGAGAAAGAATAGATTCTTAACACACTGCAAACACTATAGGCTTCCATCACACAGTAATGAGACATCCTCCTTGGTCTATAGTAGCTACATTTTGACATTTTTTACTACTAACTGCAAAATGCCTTTCCAGTCATGACAGATCATGCAAGTGTTATGGGTTGAATTGTGTCCCCTTAAAAGATGTTGAAGTCTTAACCCTTTAGTCCTAACCTAACCTCCTAAAAGATGTTCAAATACCTGTGAATATGACCTTATTTGGACATAGGGGTTTTGCAGATAATCAAGCTAAGATGAGGTCATTAGGGTAGACCCTAATCCGATAAAGCTGTGTCCTTATAAAAAGGAAATTAAGGCACAGAAACAGATACTCACAAAGGGAAGACAATGTGAAGACAGGAAGAACCTAACCCACAGACCAAGAAATGCTTGAGGCTACCAGAAGCTAGTAGAGATGCTTGGAACATTCTCCTTCACAGTCCTCCAAATGAACCAGTCTTGCTGACACCTTGATGTCAGACTTGCAGCCTCTGAAACTGTGAGACAATCAAGTTACAGTAGCCCTAGCAAACTGATACAGCAACCTAGTATAAAGGGCTGGATATTGTTAACATAGTTCATTTTTTTCCTCTTATTTATCAATTGATATTATTTTCCTGAAATGACCATAAAGAGAAGAAGTAGTAGAGAAATGTTAATAACTAAGATATGCAAGGAGTTTATCACTTGCATTAATAGGACTTTTATTTGATTTAAAAAAGAAACAAATTTTAAATAATGTTTATTTTTCTGATTATAAAGGTAATATTTTATCACTGAATTACATTTATAAACTAAGGGAATATTTTTAAAAGAAATTAAAATAAACCATAATTACTCTAAAGAGAGAAAATTACTACTGTAATTATATTACCTTTGCTTCTGATCTTTTTAAAAACTGCACATGTGTGTATGAATATTTCTTTCTGCTTAACTTTTCTGAAAAAAATTCTTGTTAATTTTCCTTTAACATCATTGGGTCACATAGGGCTAGAAGGGCTAATATGTTATTCTCGTATATAGTTGACAGGATATGTATAAGGCGGTAAGTGATTGACTTTTAAAAGAACATGTATTTCATGTGTGTATTTGCCATTGCCTTAAAATACATATTTTAAAAAGCATGGTATGCTGCCATTAGACAATGAAGTGTTCTATTTGAACTGGACTATAAAACAATAATCCAAAGGTGACCCTTATGAAACAGTGGAAATTACTCCCTAGAGTGATGCTTGGTTAAAATGGCTTGTAAGTGCTGTGTGGATGCTTCCCAGCCCTCAACTGCAGAAGATAAACAGATGTTATGAGCCTGTGGTTCTGGTCTAAGAGGTGGCTGGGTCGTTCTTGTCCTATTACAAGGACCACGGGACGATACTGAGGAGTCAGTAATGAGATCATTTCCTCCTGGTAGATATCTCAGAAGGAATGCATAAAACATAAAAGTAGTCTTTATTATCACTAGCAGTAAATAATAGTAACTGATGGTTCAATTCTAGTTAATTCAGAGTATGTTGTGCTAACGCTCCATGCGACTACATGTATGAAGACCATGGCTATCTATACTAATGCTACCTCAAGTCTTTGGTCATATCATAGAAACACAGAACACCCAGTGAAATGTCAATTTTAATAAACAGCAAGTGATATTTTAGTATAACTATGTACCAAATACTACATTGGGCAGCCTTACACTAAAAAAAGTTTTCACTGCTATCCGAAATACAAATTGGGTGTCCCTGTATTTTATCTAGTAATCTGCACATACCAATGGGTGCTTTGAAACTCAATCCCCTACTTACATGCCTGCTCAAAATAAAGTTTGCAAGATAGTTTTCTGTTAGACAATTGTTTACAGCAAAAAGAAAATTTGCTGTAACCATGGTAGCGGTCACATGGAGAAGCTGAATAAAGTAAAGGGCTAGAGGAAGGGAGAAATTCCCATTTTCTCTTTTCAGTATGAATTCACCTTTTTTGGGGCAATTAAGTTCTAGGTCACTAATCCCATATTTAAATTGTTTCTAAAAGAATATTTCTTCCAAAAATATTTAAAAAAATAACCTTGAGAGCTCTGTTGATTGCCTGTGCCACTCTGTCACATGTCTGATTAGCACAGATTTCTTGGGTTGATACCTGATGACTTTTATAAGAACTATAATGCAGATTGTGTACTTTTAGGGGGGTTGATTGCCCTATTTATATCAAGTAGCTGAAATATCCATGGAAATGGTGGGCTCACAAACAAATATAAAGGGGAAAACTGCAGTATCTATTGGATATAAAGTTGCATTACTTTGGGGAGCAAGCAGTGTGGAGTAGAAGGAGAGTTTCAGGAGTTAGGTTTCAAGCATTACATTTTGGTCTAACACATGTGGAGGATAAGAACAAAAGGACACACCTCAAGGACCACTTGGGAAAGTTCTCCCTCTAGGGTTCAGGAGAAACAACACTTACCTTACTTTGGGAGGCAGGGGTGGGTATGAGTTTACATATTCCAGCCTAGAGAGACGTCAATGACAATTTGTAAATCATAGAATCCAAAAACTAGAAATGATGTAAAGGTCTATTGAAATATGTGAATATTGAAATGAAATGAAAGCCATACTAAGAAGTAATAAATATTAAAAAATGTGCTGAAGCTGAGGAATGTTGATTTGAAAAAGAAGGAGGTGAGTGGTAGAGGGCATGAGTGTGTGAAGACTTCACATTGAGAAGTGAAAATCTGACTTTGATTATTTTCAAGGTAAACTGGCTTTAAATCAACTGAGAGTAGGAAGTGAATAATGAAGAGGCAAACAGCCAACTGTTAGTTTAGGTGATATATCAAATTTAACAAAGCTCAAACTTTGGTACAAGATATAATTATAGATTAGTGAAGAGTAAGGCAATATGTTATTTTGCATTATGGCACTTGTGTAATACATATTTAGAATTCACTGGGAACGCATGTATAAAGTATATAAGTTATTTCTGAAAGTTTATGATTAAGTTGCGGGAACTAAACTAAAGCCCATAGAATGGGAGGGCTTCTTATAACATTAAATAAGACAACAATTAGCTTTTCTAAATATAAATTTTGGGAGGAACAGGAAGGCAAGTGTGACATGCACTCTTCAGACTGCTGATTACAGTATCTAGAAAGACCCCAAGGCAGTACCTGATAATGGAACTCAGTATATGATAATCATAACTCGTCTGAATTCTAGTCTCCTGATGCCATCCAGTTCAATTACTATAGAAATGTGCGTGGGAGATGTGGCCAAGGCTCCTGCCATGGTTGTGGGTATTGCTCTGTATATGGCGCCCGCTGTGGTGGTAATGGTTATGGTAATGATGTGATAGTTGTTAAAGTTATTGGAGCAATAACTGTTTTGTTATAGAAGATTCTATGCTGTTTGCTTCTAGAGCATCATCCCTGAGCCTCCTTTGCCTCTTATTTAATCTCTCAAAGATCTATTGTGCTTCAGGCACTCTTAACCCTAACATCCCTCCGCTTGAGAAAAGATGATTCATTGCCTGGTGAGAACCTCATTTGTCTTCAAAATTCCTTTTGGTCCTGGACATGATGTAGTATCATTGAGAGATTGAAAATGTGACAGATTATTTTGACATTTTGAAAAATATGAAAGTTCTATGTAAGACTCAACACCCACTTTAGGCCTTTTGACCATCCTGGAAAGCCTGACAACTATTTAGATTATCTGAGCATTAGGTTCTTGGTCTTTGGTTCTTAACCTTCCATAATTCCTTTTTTCTTTATCTTTTATATTCTGATAAAAATTTGAGTTATTTAATCATCAGTATCAGGTACATATTCAATAATGAATAAATATTTACAAATTGAATATGCTTCTAAATACACAGAAAATGAAAAAAAGGAAATGGAATGGTTCCATCTTTAGCATGAAACAGATTATGAATGAATGAAAACAGAGAAGAGATAGAAGCAGTAAGAAATTTTTAAGTGATAAGAAAGACTTTCTCAGAGATGGAGTTGTAGTCATGAAATCTGTGATGACTGATAAAGAATGAAAAATCATGAGCTAAGCAATAGATTTCTTTTATTGAAGTATCATTGATATACAATTTTATATTAGTTTCAAGTATACAACATAGTGGTTCAACAGTTACCCATATTATTAACTCTTCACCCCCACTAGTGCAGTTACTGTCAACATAGGAAGATGTTACAGAATCATTTGCTATATTCTCCATGCTGTACTACTATCCCCATGACCAACCTACATTAAGTATAAAAATTGAACCACTGCAAAATCTTAAAAATCCATCAGCATTCAATGTTTGTTGCAGATAGACAGACTGCAAAAACAGCACACAGTAAAGGGTATATTTATGCTGAAGAGTTTTAAATTATAATGAAAGAAAGCCTTCAACAAAGTTAATATGACACATTTAATTACATGTTAATGGCTAATATAGTACATGATAACCAGGCATAATTCAAATGTGGTTCTCACAAATTTATTTAACCAGGCAAGCTCAATTTTTCATTTTCTCTTCTGACATTTTTGTTACCAAAAGTACCTGATCACCAACAATATTGGAAAAATTTGATGTCAAATGTAAAAAATGAAATGTGAACATTAACCTGTACCTCACTCCATGTAAAAAATTAATTTGAATTGGATTGCAGACCTAAATTTAAATGTTAACTTGTAAAGTTCCTAGAAGAAAACACACTGATCAATATATCACACTGTATTAAAAAATTACTTCAGATTTGATTGCAGTCATATGTAAAAGCTAAAACCATCAAATTGCTATAAGAAACACTTTCCTTTGAAGTAGACAAACATTTCTTATAAAGCAAAGAGTACTTCACGTACCCAAATTTCATAAGCTGGGCTTCAAAGGCAGAAGTTGTTTCTCTTCAACAAATACTATTAAAAAATAAAATGAAAAATCCACAGAAAGGGAGAAATGTATTTTCATATATACCTGGCAAAAACTAACTGCAAATTACAAGTCAATAAATCAGAGAAGACAACATAATTAGGAATGGACAGACACTTCAGAAAGAAAATATACTAATGGGCAAAGGCACTTGACAAGGTTCTCAACACCCTCAGTCATCAGGGAAATTAAAACCACAGAGTCACTACCACATACTTATTAGAATGGGTAAAATTAGAAAGTCTAACAATAGAAGTGGTGGAGCAGATTTGAGAACACCTGGATCTCACTCATTCCTGTAGGGGTGTAAAAATCCACTTTGGAAAAACACCATTGCTCTTATTCAGTAGGGAACCTAGTTTATGATCAAGCAATTCTGTTCCTAGGTATTTTTCTAAACTATGTTGAAAAATCTTTTATATTAATGCTTTCTACTAAGAATAATGAAGAAAAAAGGAAATTACCCAAAACAACTACCTTCAATAGGAAAACGAATAAACTATGATATATTGACACAATGAGATAATACTTAGCAATAAAAAAGGAATCTCAAAAAAAATTATAGAGAATGAAAGAAGCCAGACACAAAGGAACACATACTGTAAAATTCTATTTACATAAAACTCAAGGCAAAACCAATTTATGGGGCTAGATAACAGAAAAGTGGTTGTCTTTGTAGGAAGAGTAGAATTTTCTGGAAAGGGCTATGAGAGAACTTTCTGAGGTCAGGGAAATAATTTATATTTTGATTGGTGTCATGGAATTACATGTCAAAACTTATCAAAATGCACATTTAAGTTATATGAGCATTTTAATGTATGTAATTATGCCTCAAAAATATAAAAAAATTAAAAATGTACTCAACTATCTAAAATTAGCACTCAATTTCCCCTGTATTGGTGTATGAATAATCTCCACCTGAAATACTCAGGGAGTTTCTTGTACAACTGGACTTCTGTTCTGAGCAGGGTACCTAATGGGGCATTGAGTTGTGTGGGTCTTGGTCTTTTGTAGGTTATGACAGTGGCCCCAAGGCTTCAAGAAGAACCAGACAGAGAGATTAATAATAAAAATTACCCATCAGACACACACATACCCACAAGGAACTAAAAGCCAATAATTTCATTCTAAGAGATAAAAGAGTTAACAAATAATCATGTAAAGAGTCAGTGAGATTCCTAATTTTTTCATTCTTAGATACAAGAAAATGGGGAAGTGGTTAGAAATCAGTGAAGATACTAGATCCCTAAGGTTTGGATCTTGGCATGATGGGGTGGAAGTGTTCCCATTGAGTTGGTAAGAAAACCATTCTCATACAACTGTTAAACCTGCTGCAGCTTTCCTCAAACATGCTAATTGCTAGCTCTGATCTTTCTCTGGCTTCTAGTCAGCCACCTCCTTTGAAGCCTTTGCTAATTGTCCTGCTTAAAATGCAACCTAGCTTATCACCCTGCCCACTTCATCCTCCTCCCTCTCCCCCTCTTCCTCCTCTTCCTCCTCCTCCTTCCTCTCACCTTCCTTCTCTTTGTCTTCCTCTCTCTCCACATATCATTCGAAAATAAAGTAGTTTCAAGAGCACGGTCTGTAGAGTCAGGCTCCCCTAAGATCCCTACTCCACCCACTAATTATGTGGTCTTGGGCAAGTTTCGCACCTCTTCCTGACCCAGTTTACTTATCTGTAAACTGGGGCTTTCCTACCTCCTTGGGTCACTTTGAGCACTAAATTAGATAATCCACTGAGAGTGCCTTAAGTATTTCTGGCACATTGCAAGCATTCAATGAATGGTAGCTCTGATCATCATGATTACTGTTCATTCTGGTTACATTGCAACCACTACAGTCAGGAGTAGGAGTTTAGGAACGTGTATAATAAGAATAATTTAATGAAGCAATAAATGTATTTTTCTTTTTAAAAAAGCCAAATATTTACCTAATAATGTTTTATTTATTGCTTTTTTCTGTTTCGTGTTAACTTTCCAAATTTAAAATCAAATCCTTTTTCATGAATCATGTTAATGTAAAATTAACCCAAAATAATATACTAACTGAATTTACAAATCTAGATTTATGTTTGCAGGGTTGACACACATGAGGATAGACACTTTTTCAAGTACTATTAGACTTGCTTGGATAAACTTTTCCATATGATAGTGGTATCTTTGTCTAAATTTCTTGATTCAAAAAGCTGGAATTGTTTGGGCAACTAGGTCAAAATCAGTTGTTCTTTTTCTTGAGTTATACACATAATTATAAAAAATTTTAATAAACCCCCTCTTATTCAGTTTTATTCAGTTTTCTAATTAACATTTATATGGGCACGTAACATTAAAGTAAGCCTGACAGAAATGGAGAATTCAGCATACAAGTATTTGATTCATTAAGCTTTATTTTTACTGACACTGCTTAATTTAACCTTAGTTTTAACCGAAATACTTAAACAAAACCATTCAGCATCTGTCAAGAACTGTAAGCATCCTAACCAACTTTTCTAAGTATTAAAATTTAAAAATATTCTACTATTTATCTAATCATTATTAGCTATTTGGACCAATTTTTAATAATCGTGGGGAAATATATTTTTTTTTCTAAATCTGTGGCCAGTTTGACTACTAAGGGCATTTACAGTTGTTTACTTTTATGCCATAAGAAAGAAAGAGAACTCACCCATCTCAGCAACCAACTGAGACCATGTCTAGAAGACTCTCAGGAGTTAAGCAGGGCACTCAGAGTGGGTGAGAGGCCTTATGTAATGGACTAGCAGGGCACTTAGATGATCTGGGTCAAATCCCTGGGGTAGTAGAACTGCCCTATGAGACTGCTGTGTATGATAAACTAAGACCAGGAGTATTTGTGTGGGGTAATAAACAGGTCTCCTGCATGGGAAAGAGTACTCCCCTGGGAAAGGGAAGAGAGTAAACAGTCTCTTGTTAAAGAACACAGATTTGGGGACCTCCTAGACTGTCATTAGGGTCAATGATCTCATTTCCTAGCTGTGTATGCATCAGAAGGGTTCTTTTTTTTCCCCCTTAATCTCTGTAAGCTTGTTTCCATTTCCCTTAAAAAAATAGGTTATAAACATTGACCTCAGAGGACTGTTGTCATAGCTAATGAGATATTATTTTAGTGCATAGTACAATGCCCAACTTTCAGTAGATTGTCAATAAACAACAGCATTTCGTTGTTGGCAAAATGACTCCTTGTTAATGTTGTTTTATATCACATTTAATGTAATCTTTAATCTTTGCCAACTTTCAAGAGGTAGCAGCCTCCAGTTGAAGTTATCTGAGATTGTATTATTGTTTTTATTTCCTTGTTTCATGCTTTCATTTTGGAATTCGTGGAGTGCAGGAAAATTACAGCAACCTGAACTCTAGGCATTTCTTGTCCATGGTGCTAAATATCCAGATACTCGGAGGCATTAATAGAGTGATGAGATTTTACATTTTAATTGTTAGAAATAATTTAGGGGGTTTTTTGTGCATAAAATAAAAGGTAAAGAAATAATATGTATATTCATTTTATTTAAGAGCAAAAGTATAACGTCATCCCATATTACATACATACTACATCATCCCAACTTATAAGCATTATAAAGTGCTTCAGCCTCTTCTGAATTCCACCTGGGAACTTCATAGCTGAGAAAATAATAACTTTGGAATCTCAACTCAAAAGCAGAGTATGACCTCCTGGGGAATGCTATGTTGTTATGTTGCTTGAATGATTTTTTTCCTTGTAATTACCATATTTGTTGGGTATTTTGCCACACTGTTTTCAAATTAAAATCTAACATGATAGTGAACTATCTCTGAGAAAATGGATTCTATAAAAATTAAACAATTCTTATCATTTGAGATTATGTAACAATGAAAGATCAGAAATATGGTCCTTTGAAACTCTAAACCATGACAGTTCATCTTTACTCCCAGCATAAAGTAGACAAGGTTCTTGGATTCAATTCAATTATAAGTGGAATTAGCTTAAAGCTATCTGTCATGCCTGGTCTTTTGTTATTCATGTTAACTAGCAATTATTAAAATATAAAATAAAGTGTTGATCTATAGACATACTATCTGTAAAAACATTCATCCTGCCTTTGGAAACAAACAGCAATGATTTCTTTTTTAAATATAAGCTATAATATTAAAAAGCTTATAAATGGTGACAAATATGCTATTTTTTCTTTTATATATACTGCGGTTTCAGTTAAACAGCAGTGAAAACACTGTAATAAAACATCAATTTTTGTTGCTGATAAATCATATGCATTGCTCTCCTCAAGTAGGAAGCAGTATTTTTAAATGGGAGTAGAGGCAAACATCAGATAACATAAGGGGATGTTTATTTAAAGCTAAACTTCTCCATTTTCCATTAAAGTTTTACAAACTTATTTGTCCTATTTTTATACCAAAACTCTAACTAAAACAAAAGCAATGCAAAATATAAATCGTTTAGATCACTTTCTATTAAAAAATGTAATCCCACTCCGACCATTTTCTATTAAAGTTCTACAAATTTCTTTTCCTAATATATTCTAAGAAACAACACAAAACATAAATGGGATAGGTTATCACATGTAAATTTAAACTTCATAGTATTCATATATTACTATAAGAGACTCTGATCTCTTGGTTATGAATATTTAATAAGGTAATAGGGAAAACATTCTTGGGATCACAGTAAATAGGAAGAATAATGATAACCAGGATCAGACACTTCTATTCGCTATTATCTTCATTTTCTCCTTCTACACTCTTTATTTTAAAGAATGCCTATCTCTCTTGTTCTAGAATTACTTACTAGTCAGATACTTTATCAGAGAAAACATCGCATAGGCAAACACAGGGACATACATTCAGGGCTCTGAATTTTCCTCCCTGATACATATCATTGGGACCCTCTTTTCTTCTTTCCCCTCCATGTAAGTGAACTACAACTTCCTAGTACTTTAGGCACACTTTTGACCCATGTCACCTTGTTAGGACAGAGTGTGCTTCATGCTCTCCAGGATTGAGAAGGTAGGAGTTATGGCCCTCTCTTTGACGAGGGACAGTAAAAGTCACCCCAAAGTACAAATAGAAAATGACTCAAAACAGAACCAAACCTCAGCTTTTAAGTACACTAAGTGTAAATGAAGATCAAACAACCAAAACAGACAAGTCCAATGGACCTTATATTCTTTCTCAGTCCAGGCTGACTTAGTTGTAGGCTGTTTTACCCCCAAGAAGATTTGTCGCTAGAGGTACAACTGCATAGAGGTGCTAATTCCAACATCCTTATGCTTTCCTAAGAATTAAGCCAATCTGCATCAGAAGTGATTGAACAATCTGTTTGATGAGAACTTGGTAGAAAAGTGACTTAAAAGGGGTATGAGTAGAGCGTTCGAATTCTAACAAGATGTTAAAAATAAATGAATTTCTTAGAAACCTCAAATGTCCTTAAATGTCCTTCCCCCAGGCCACTTTCTTTATAGTCAATTTAGATAAAGAAACTTGAATGCTCTGCCCAAGGGTGATCAGTTGGTTAGTGACAGAGGCCCGAGGAAAAGCCATATTTCTTCATTGCTAGTCAGGTGGGAAATCTCAGCTTCATAAAATTGCAATTAAATTAAATGCTATAAACATATACAGAATGCTATACTAAGTATTAGGGAAGCAAATATGTACAAGACACAGTGATGATCATCTAGAAAGCACAGCTGTCAACCTTGAACCCACAACGACAATGCCGTGGAGGAAGTGCTAACATGCAAAGTGTCTTCATGATTTTACAGATGTCCAAGAGACCAAATAGAAATTTGAGGTCAGAGTCATACATTGTAATAAACTATTTATATACATGAAAAATTGTCTCTGAATTCTCCCTAGACAAACTTGTGTGATTGTGGATTCAAGTACATGGGATTCTGACAGTCTCTAACTTTCATTGTTATTATTACTGATCTTTAATAATTCTAATGATTCTCACCATCAGTAAAATATACACCTTGAGTTATTTTTCTGGGAATAATTGCAGATGGGTTATTATCTTCTGTATTTTCTTCCTTTTGTATCTTGTTATAAACACAAGATACAGTTAATGTAAAGGCTGGCTGTGGCCATGAATTCAAGAGGTTTCTATGAGAACCCAACCAAAAGGATAAAAAGAAAAACTGCTTTCTGAAATTTCTCTCCTGTACTTTAATAGGTTTGAATTAGGCTTCCTAACAACTAAGGTGTGCAATAAATAGGATTTTAATATTTATTTTATACTAAGAAAATGTTGAAACCAATTCCCACTTAATGACCTAATGGGAAATTCCGTCCACAAATTTATTACTGTTCACTCATCCTTTTCTCCTCCAAGGGTAACATCGGATCTGCGAATTTCTGTTGTTGGTGACTACTAACCACTGTGCAAACCTGAGATAGGGTTTTGAAATCCACTAGCTAAATTCCCTACAGCAAGTGTGGAGTGCCGAGATCTCTGCTGAAGCTGGGAATTCCCCATAATTTTTCTGTCTTCTGAGACCTTGCCAACTTCTTGGATGTTTCCCTGGAGTGGCATCCAGGTTCCTGACAACCAACGTACCCATAGATCTCCCTCCTCTTACCTTTCAAGGGCATTAGATGAGACTGCTCTCTGCTTCCCTTTTACTCTTTTTCCTCCTACTCTGTTTCCTTCAACAATATTAAAACCCTTTAATTGCTCTCTCCATTTTTAAGACAGATTTGAACAATGAAACAAAGAGTTCTTATTCTTTGCTCCATCTAAATTTTCTTCTATGTGACTCTCTGTTCTTAGTGAGAGGAAAATACAACACAGAAAGAATAAGACAAATTTCCAGTACCTCGTCTTGCCCCACACCCTTCCTCTGCCACTGCACGGTGTTCCCCTGCCTGGATGTTGTGGGGCTTCGGCACAAAGAGCGCTTCTCAAATTGAGTACCAGTGGGACGAGCCAGTGATCTGGGCTGTCCGGCGGGAAGGAATCACTTCACAAGAGTGGGTCTTATTTTATGAGAAACTAACCGCTTCTCCAGGTAGGCTCAGCCAGAGGGCTCCCCACGTGATGGACTTGACTGGCAATTTCTCAGGTTCACGACCATCTTCCAATGTTTGCCCTCAATACATCATGGATCACTCCTGAGCCCATGTCACCGACTGCCCATTCTGTCAATTACCCTCTTAAAAAGTAAATAGAGAAGTCATACTTCTGAATGGCAACATTATCTCTTACAGTTGTTTATTCTTCTCCTTTCTTCACCTGGAGAAACCCCCCTCATCATTTTATTTTGTGGTATAAATGTACCCTATTTTGCACCTCTCTGCTTCTGCAGTACCCTGTGCACAGGTCTATTATATCACCTAACCCTTAGTGTTCTCTCCTCTCTTCTCCCTCCTCTCTCTTGCCCTCTTCTGTCCTTCCTTCCCCTCTCCTTCCTTTTCCTTCTCTTTCCTATAGTTCATGTCTATTTCTCTTGCAACATAATTCACTTCTTATGAACATAAGGTCAAGAACATGGTAATAAATGTTTGTATTTGTTGAATGGGTGAGTGCATAAATGGATGAATGGGCAAAATAAACAACCTTGGCTATTTTGCTGAACTATACTCTCTTTTGTTTCAAAATTCAGGAAAGGAATACATTGATAAGACTGATAAATAGATTGTTCCATTTTCCTTATGAAATCAATATGCAATGAAAAAGTCCTAACATACCTACCAAAAACCTAAGGATTTTTAAAGGTTGGATGATTGGAAGGAAAATTTGGTTCACATTAAACATCCCTGTCCCTTTCATTTTTGCATTGACATATCATAATTGCATGAAAATATCATAATTGATTCCCTTCATGTGAAATTAAGGAGGTAGAATCACTAGCAGATGAAGGGAGGGTAGCTCTGTGCCTCATTATCATTATTTTCAAATAATATTAATTAAGCTACTTCTTGTGAGGATGGGTGGAATTTAGTGCCCCTAAGTAGAAATGAAACAGAAGTTGTCCTTGACCCTATGAATCACAGCAATGAAACACAGGGCATTGTTTCATCTATGTCCACAATAAGAAGCAACTAAAAATGTAAAAGAATTCTTACAAATCTGTAATTATTCAGCAGAAAAGTGTTCATAACCAGGTGTTTACTATGCAAGCAATGCAACAATATATTTCTTCCTATGTGTTAATGATATGTGCCTGTAAGATAGACATTTCCAGCTTTCTCTCCAAACGTTTAATGGTCTTTCAAATTCTCACCATCCATGCATGAAGGCACTGATTCTGGGAAGCCTTCTCAAGCACTGGATATTATCAATTCATTTTCAGTTTCACCGACAGAGGTGTGGTGGCAACTGCTGAGGTACAACACTGTGTTTTCAATATTATATCATCAACAAAAGTAATGAGTTCTATCTCCTTGCATTGATGTAGAAAATATGTTTAAGTCACATAAAACAACTGAAAAAAAGCACGCTAATAGCCATATGTACGTCGCCTTTATGGATTCTGAACCCATGAGATCCAGTATCTAGACTAGGCCAAGAATCATAGTCAAAACAGCTGAATATAAAATAAATTTAAAAATCTGAGCTTTCACTGTTTCTCCCCCAAGCATTAAAGGGAGCTGTTCCTGCCTACATCCCCTGAGAAAGTTCAGCCCCCTACACTGCTTCTCTTCTCTCATCCTTCCAGCTCTTGTTTAAATGGAGTGACTGATTTTTTCTGAGTCTTCTCCACCTATAGTCTCATGTTTCACTCCGTCTCTTCCCATACTCTAATTCAGCTTCATAGGCTTTCCTCCACAAGAGGGGTCAACAAAGTAGAAACTTATCAAAGACAACTTTTCATATTGAAAACATTATATGCAAATAATTTTGAGACTATTGCATAATGCCATTCTTGTTTTTTAAGTACATTAAAGGATATATATGTTATTGTGAGTTTGTATAAATGTAGAAATGATGTAGAAGTGAACACTGATGTGTCAGTACTGGTTAATGGAATGGTCCTGCACTTCCTCAGCTGCACCAGGAGTGGAATTGAGGGATCTTATAAAGTATGCTCAGATTTAACTTCAAAATAATGAAAAATTGTTTTCCAAAGCCGTAGTTTCACATTATGTTCCAAACTCCATGGAAACAGCAAAAACAACTCACTTCTTGTGGATTATTGGGGTTTTGGATAAGGTCAGATCACACAGATTGATTCACTGGTATGGTTAATGTTCTAGCTCATAGGGTGAGTAAAATGTTGGTCATTGATACACATTTATTATTATGCTTAATAACTACCATATACATATATTATTTTATATGTATGAACACCACATTAGCTACTTAAAAATATAAAAGATGTATATTCTTCATGATCCAGGAAGAATTTAGGGACTGTGCATATGTATTTGAGATTCCAGGACTTTCTTTTAAGGAAAAAGTTCTAGTTCCATTTGGAGGTGTAGTAACTGTTCCTTCAGATTAGAACCTTGATCAGTTTCCTGAGGTTTTCGGTTAGATGCTTCCATACCTTCTCTTTGGTTTACCTTAATTAGCAATAGGGAACCCATGGAAACTCATGCCGTTTTTTGCTAGATATCAGGAATCTTGAAGAAAAATTTCAGGATATCTCTAATAACTATGTATATCTTATGGTCTGCATACCCATAGTGAAATATTACCCCTAAGCATTGCCTTTATATTTGATCTTTTATCTGGTCCAGATTATTTTTATAAATTTTCCCCCCTACAGGATTACCATATTTTTTAAATGGTATGGAATCTATGGGAAAGGTAGTATTAAGCAATTCATTAAAGGTTTTCATTTTCAGACAGGAAATTACTACAGGGAAAAACAACCATTGCTCTGGCGGGAGGAAAAAGGTAAGAAGATCATGTAGGGTCATCCATTCCGCCATTGTTCCTGTCTGCAAACATTTTCATGTATGTCCGAAAGTAATTAGAATATTTTTTTTATTCTGTTAGAGTTATCCCAAAATATCCTCATCAGACTCCGCTCTGCCAGAGATAAATATAATTCTGCTCTCATTGTTCTGCTCAGTACAGATGGGCTATCTATGCCAGAACAAGGAAGTGCTGCTTAACAATGCCTCCAGGAAGATGAATTCTCATCAGTGTTCAAATTCATACAGCTGTGTTTGTAAAGCATAGCATCTAGTTTTGATGACACTCAAGCTAGTAGAGAAGTGGAGAATAAATCAAACATCTGGAAAAATCACGACAGAAACATATGCACTTTAAGGAGAAAAGAGCCACTTAGCTCTTTTCCCTTAGAACTACCTTAAAGAGGCAAATTATAAACTCCACAGCAAATGAGTTATTACCTTCTGCTTAGACACCATTGTAGAATGCATTAGTGGAATGCCTGCTGGGCTATGACTCAGAAGAGCATCTTAAACTTCTTGCAGTTAGGTTTTTGCCCCTAGTACCCTGCTAAAACTGCTTCCATACTGTTCATCTATGATGCCTTCTTCCTAAATCCAAAGGTCAGTTCTCCATTGTCAACTTACTTGACCTATTATGTGCGTTTACTAATTTATTGCTTCTTCCTCTTTGAACACCTTTCTTCCCTTGATTTCAAAGTCTTTATACTCTCTTGCTTCCTCCTGTTTCCTGGTCAAGCTCTGTTTTCTTTCTCAGATCTTTACTTTTCCCTGAAATAATAGTAGGTTTAGGATGCCCTTGTCTCAGTCCTTGGACCTCTTGTCTTCTCCATCTCATCTGCTTCTCTATTATATTGAGATATCATTTGGTTTCATAACTTTTGGTACCATCTATAAAATCTTGATGACTTAACAAATTTAAATTTACAACTTCTATCTTTTTCTTGATTCATGTAGCCAACTACCTCTGAAATTTCCACATTACTTCTACAGTCCATTTGTAATATAACAGCCAAATAGAACTTTTAAAATATAAGTCTGTACATGTGTCTAGTCAAAACTCTGAGAGTCTCCTTATTTGACTCAGAGTGAAAGTGGAAGTCCTTAGAATAACCTGTAAGGCCCTGCAGGCTCTGGGCCTTTGTTACCTGGCTAAGCTCTCTCCCTGCTCTTCCCATCTCTTTATCCCCTCCAGCAGCACTGACCTTGCTGTTTGTCCTAAGAGCACTACCAGCAGGCTCCTCTTTTAAGACTCGATTGCAGTTTAGAAGCTCTTTCTGTATGTATCAATGTGCTTTACTCCCTTCTCTCTTTTCCTTTGCTAAATGAAGCTGATGCAAAGAGAGTACTTTAAATAACTTCTCCCTCTGTAGTCCAACTTTTGGAACCACCAGTCCCTTTACCATATTTTTCCCCTTTTTCTACTTTTTCTCTCCCCATATCACTTAACAGCACATAGTCTACTATATCACTCATTTATCACTTTGTGAATTGTCAGCCTCTGCTGCTATGGTAGGCTGAATAATGGTGATAGGCTAAATAATGGCCCCCAAAGGTCTAAGGTCCTAATACCTGGACCCTGTGAATGTTACCTGATTTGCAGAAAGGGATTTGTAGGTGTGACTGAATTAAGCTTCTTGAGAAGGGAGGATAAATCCTGGATTACTTGTGTGGTCTCTAAGTGCAATCATGTGTCCTTGAAAGAGAAAACCTGATGGAGATTTGACAGAAGAGAAGGTAATGTGACCACAGAGGCAGAGATTAGAAGAATGAAGGCACAAGCCAAGGAACGCCAATAACCAACCAGAAGTTGGAAAAGCAAGGGAAGATTCTCCCCAAGTACATCTGGAAGGCATACACCCTTGCAAACAGACCCCTTGACTTCAGCCTGATGATACTGATTTCAGACTTCTGGCTTAGAACTGTGAGAAGATACATTTCTGTTCTTTTAAGGCACCAAGTTTGTGGTAGCCATAGGAAACTAATACAACTTTTATCATATAAACTCCATGAAGGCATGGATATCTATATATTTGATTCATTAACATATCTCAAATGCCTGAAACAATTCTTGGGACATAGTAAGTGTCCAACAAACACTTGGTAAAAATAATATCACTTTCCTCTTTACATACTTGTAGCACTCTTGTCTACTTTTAAGGAATATTTTAAAACTCTGTGAATCTTTGTCCTTACTGTTCATGTAGTATTCTTTTACATTTTCTATTCAGCAGCAAATTTTAACAAAATCTTTTCCACTTATGCTCAAGAATATACTTTATAGTTTTTTGAGCTTGTGATATTTGTCACCACCATATATTTGGTCTGTAGGGTAAAAAATCCATTTTTTTCTCTGAAATTATAATACAATATTCATCAGAAGGATGGTAACTTCTTGATTATAAATAATTAAAATATAAATTAAAAATAAATATTAGCTATATTTTTAAAAGATGGCATGCATTTTTGAACAAGAATAAGAAAAAAACCTATATAAAGCCAAAGACTGTTCCTATTAATTTTCAACTATTATTAATTATTGTTTTTCTTTGCTTTGTATTATTTTGTCTTGAACTGAATATCTTTCCTAGTATCAGAGCCAGCATTTGTCTAAAGCTTGGAGACTTCTATGAGCTTTGTGCATAAAGTCTTCTCAGAAAGCTTCAAAGTCACTTTTTATCTTTACTTGCATAAGAAACTTCTGTCTGCTTACTACAAAGAAAAGTTCCATTTGTCCTTTCAAGTTTTCTGCTTATGCTTCTATTTCCTCCTATGGACTTATTTCTCATACCTAAGCAGAAGCAAAAATAAAATTTCAACACTGTGATCTGGAAGAGCCCCTGATTATCTTTTGTAAACAATAGTTCTCCTGAGAGGTGCAATACTTCTGTATTTGAGCCCAATTTTAAGTCATTTTTCCTTTTATTGTGAGTATACTTTTCCCTAGCAACTCCTGCACTCTGGTATTTAAACACTAAACTAATTGTGTCATAGACTGACTCAGATATACAGACTTTATTTTGAGTAGCTTCGTGTTACCAAACAAAGCTATAAGCTTTATTATATTTTAAGTGCTAAGGGAAAAAAATATGCTTTCAATAAAATAATAAACCAATACTCTGCTCACATTATCACAGCACTTTTAATTTTTATAGTTTCTCTCTTGGTAATTATATAGATAAATTATGCATGCATCATTTATATAATTGTAATAAAATATATATATAACTTTTTAAAATATTGATGGGCTGGAACAGTCTTGATTCTATTCCCCTTTTGAACAGTCCTACTACATTTCTTCTGAATTATGCCCTCAGGCTTGACCCTTCATACTGCTCAGCCATCTTTCCTCTTATTTAATTCTTCTCCAATCTGTCTTCTTCATGGGGCCAGAATTATTTTTTCAAAGAATGAAAGATTATATCTATCCACTGTTAACTCCTTCATATCTATGGATATATGCTCTAATCTTTAACTTACTAATAAAGCCCTTAATCACAGGGGCTTGCTATTGTTCTTCCCCATAAGCCATCCATCATTCTGACTTACACACCCTTCTTGCCATCCAGATAGACATACCTGTGCATGTTCTGGAATGCTCCATGCTGCTGAAGATCCCATGCTTCACTTGGAATGGACATCATTACCTTTCTTATCTAGTTAACTGACCCATAAAAAATCTCATTTCAAGCCTCACCTTCTCTAGTTACTTCAGCGTCTGAAGTTCCTCTTGACTTCCAGAGCATGCTAAACACTGATATCCAACAGAGCACTCAATCAGACTCACTTGTCTGTTTTTCAGTATATGTGTAATTTACATACTTATATTTTCTTCTATACTGCTATCTTCTTGCAGTCATAGAGCTATGTTTTGATATATTAACATCAAGTGCACTATGTCTCAGATACATAGTAGGTACTCAGTAACTAATGGATAAGTAGATACATGATTAAAAATTAATGTTTCTGATGTATAATAAACATTTCCATGGATTGCTTTTTCTATATAAATTCACAAATATATTTATATAAATTTATAATCATTGTATGATAATATGCCTCTCTCTCTCTTTCTCCCTGTATACATACACACACATTTTTCTCTGAACAGTCCAGTTTTGAAAAGTTGAGAAATTCATAACATACTTAATTTAAAAATGAGATCTTAGTGTTCTTTCTACCTTGCTTCTTTCTACTTCTGTTTGTTTCTTTATTAATCTCTGGGCTATTGATTGCTTTTCTTTTCATAGTTATTTCTGCAATTTCTTCTTTTCATTCTAAATATATGAATGTACATTAACAAGAAAATGCTAACATTACAGAAAGATAACAAAAATTTGCTTTCTTTTAGAAACTCTTTTTGGGCATCACATATGTAAGTTGATGAAAAATGAAAAACAAACATACTTATTCACTAAACTTCCTAGATTATCTTTAAATGGACCTCAGTCAAATAAGCCTCAAGCAAGAGAGATCCAAATCATAGAATTGCCTTCATCACTCAGAGGCTGACTTCCAGAAAGTCCCTCAACATCTTCTTTTCTTTTGTGATCTTGAAAAGTAATACATCATTCCAGGACTATAGTAGGTATGGCCATAATTCAGATTCAGCTCCATGAAAATCTTCTGGGGAGAGATAACCATGCAGACATTTAGAGGTAAGAGCCAAGTTTGGGGAGGCCTAGTGCTCATACAATTTAGGAGCCACTTTAGGAAAAAAAAATAAAATAAAAGATTTCATTGTATTAGTGTGTTACACTAGCTGTGTAACAAATTACACTAAAACATAGTGTCTTAAAAACAATAAGTATTTATTATTTCACACATTTATTTTGTGGGTCAGGCTTTTTGGAGTACATTAGCTTAGTGATTCTGGCCATATGGACCTCTCCACAGGGCTACTTGAGAGTACTTATGACATTACTGCTGCCTTTCTCCAGAACGGGCATCCAAGATAGAGCAACACAGAAGCCATAATGTCCTTTATGACCTAACCTCAAAAGCCACATTCCTTCATTTTCTCACTGGTCATACTGGTGAGGTCTATACAATGTGAGAGGGGACTACAAGGACAGGAATTCCATGAGGTGAGCATCATTGGGGTCCATTTTGGAAACTGGATATCAAATTCATATTTGAAAATTTTTTTAAAATGAAAAGTTATGAGAACACACTGCTAAGGGCCCCTTCCTGGTCTTTGGGATATGCCCATCCAAACAAAGAGCCCTGGAGCTTCCTGTTCTTTTCTTCTTAGTCAATGTGCCTTTGCAAACATCACATCCCTGCCATAGGCTTTCTTACCCTGATGTAAAACATGGAGGTGAACTCACCACCACACAGCCTTTGTGCCATTTTATTTTGCAGCTCAAGACTCCAACTGCAACCAGCATCAGAATTCAGCAGATAGTATGGTAGTTTAGTAGCAAATTTATCCATACACAAATACTGAGTAGCTAACGTGTGATGTTATCACATTGGTTTGCATTTAAGCAAAATGCAAAGAACTCCATGTGTCTTAAATATTAGAGCTATATGGCTGTGACTCCTATCATCTCTGAGTAGTCAGAGTAGTTTCTTTTGTCTGATTGCCTAGGCAAATATACCACCCATCTATTGTCATAATGATGTTGTGTGACAAGGAACCACAAATATTCAGTGAACAATCCATTCTTATGGCTCACTGTCTGGGGCCATCTGTGTATGGGTCATGGGACTCCACTGACCTGGACTGGGTTTGACCACATGTCTAGGAGTTGGAAGTCTGTTGACTTACCTAAATTGGCCTTATCTGGACATGACTGGATGACTTGTCTCTGCTCTACATGTCTCTTGACCTCTAATAGAGTAGCATAGATTTGTTCTCTCTGTAATGGCAGAAGCACAAGAAAGCAAGTAGAAAGACACATAAACTCTTGAAGATTTGCTCAGAATTTTCACATTATCACTCTCATTTTATTGGCTCATGCAAATAACATGGTTGAGTCTTTTGAATTGGAAGGTGCCAAAAATTTATATGGAAAAAGGTATAGGTACAGGGATGAAGGATGAATTGGAATCATTCTGCAATCTACTACAACAACTTTCTCCTTCCTCAGGACCCCAAAAATACACTCTTCAAGCTATGTATTCTATCAAATAAAAAACCTCACATATAAAGATAGACATTTCTTAAGTCAAAGTTATGTGAGTCTTATGTGGGTAGCTACCAATTACATTGGAGCTTGTTCCCCTTGAGTTTTTCCAAAATATTTAGTGAGTTTTTCTATTCATAGATTAGAAAGTATATGTAGAAACTTATATGTACGACCAGGATGCTGAGAAGCAAAACTCATGGCAATATGAAAATGTAACTTCATTTTTGCCTCTTGTTTATTTAAGATATATTTAGAACAGATAAATTTCTTCTGCCCCTAGATGAAAATTGTCAGATAAAATTCCTCACCTGGAAAAATGTTATAGAGTATTGCACAATGTCTTAAATAATTGATTAAATGTTAAACCCAAGGTATAATTAAAAATGGGTCTGAAGTATTAAGAGTGATAAGGCATAGGAAAGGGCATGCTTTGATTATACCCTCTTCAAACCTCTTCCTATTCATGGACTTGATTTTTCCCAACAGTAAATTCATGGGCTCCAAGATGGCTATTACTGGGGAATGTTCTCTTGAAATTCCTTGACCCAGGAAAAACCTTTTCCATCATGGTGATTACTAGTGATTCCTCCTCAGCCTTCAGGAATCTAAAATTTACCTACAGCTTCTTGTGTGTCTTTTCATGTATGACCCAGTTAGATGGATGCCCTAATGAAGTCTCTTTCCCATGTGTTCCTTGTCTACTTTATGTAGAATATATATTCTTTTTCTTCTAACCTCTAAGAAACCATGCAGATACCATAACATCCACCTCCAATCTGCTGCCCACATGTTTTTGCTTTCTCAAGTGTCTATCAAGTGCAGCTCCCTCTGTCTTCCATCTGCAGCAAAAGGTCCTCAGACTTTCCCAGTCATCCTGCTGAGCAGTACTCACCGAGAAAGGGAAGAAGAGCTTTGTTGATAATCTTTTGAAAAATGTAAATTTTGACATAACATCTTAATGTCTTTTAGGTCTATTTCATTTTTGTGAATTAGTTGGAAAATTCCATTTTTGCATCTTTTTTATATGGAAAAAAGCATAGTTACAGGCATGAAAGGTGAATTGGAATCATTCTGCAATCTACTACAACAACTTTCTTTCCCCTTCCTTGGGACGCCACTTAGACCTTGGGTGTCTCTAAGATCTTGTTGCCACTTAGACTTAGCCTGTTTTTAGGCAAGGTTGGTTGAAATACGGTTCATCCTTCTTCTACCCACTTCAGGTAGAGAGAAATTTGGGGAAGGGATGTACTACTGTGGTTCATCCCAGTAGGAACTCCCAAATAATTATGAATGGGATCTCAAGAAAGCAGAGAGGAGAATCAGCAGTTGGTGGGTTATTATGTTTCCTATTTTATTCCTCCAGCATCTTCTCCTCATCTTATAAACATGAATTTTCCTCTGTATTCCTAGTTCTAGGAAGATAATACACTACTTAAACCTATGTATAAAATAAGAGTCATGGAAGCAGTTGAGAACATGAGCAAATGGAAACTCTTAAATTCCTTTCAATCCCTAATAAGTAAAAACATATTCCTGGTGTTAATAACATAATAACCTACCATCCAAGTGCTTTAAAAAAGATGAAAAGTGGGTAATCAAAGTTTTGTCACTGGTAAACAGAGAATATCAGGAAATTTTAAGCTTTTTAATCTCACATGGTTTTGAGTATACAGACTTTGCCCTCTCAAATGAGAAACTGCATTGAAGACCAAAGAGGGAAGAATCATAGTGTATTCTTTAAAGTGCTTGTTATAGCTTATTTGAGAGATGACTGCAGACCAGCGGCCTCTGGGAAGTTCTTTCTTTTTTTAATTGGTTAAGCTGTCCAAAGCTGAGCTTCGGTCTCTTACAGGCCAAAGCAGCCTGGAGATGCTGAAGCCATTCTGCAGCAAATCTCTGTGCCTCCCATAAAATGAACTGGCTTGCTTCAAACTACATACTTTGTAGTTGAAACCTTTAGGATCCTGTGGTTCTAGAACAAATATGCTAGGATACCAGAATGGTGGCTCCATTTTATGATCTCACAATTTCAGAGGGAAGTGGCAGAACAGTATTGTAAACTGAGGTGAGAGAAAAACTATCAACCAAACAAATATACTGTGTTTTTAAAAGAAGAATATATTGCAAATGTATTTATGTTTCATCACCGTATTTATTGTTAGTTGATACTTACCTGGCAACCTTGGTTTTCTTCCACAGTTATATTGGCTGTAACAAAACTATTTTGCATCAGACACATTTTCCCATGTCAGACATATCTTTTTTGTTCCGTATGAGTCCTCAAGTGAGTATGGACATCCAAGACGTTGGACTTCTGGAATGTTTGTAGGCGCAGAGTCTCAGGAAAATTCAGGGTAAGAGGTAAACCTGAATTCAATACTCCAGTAGTTTCCTCTATGACTCTGGGATTTATCATAATTTAACTACAACAAGAATCTCCGAACTGATCTCATTAGGTTCAGTCTTTCCTCCCTTTTATTTCTCCCATGTACACTGTCAAATTAACATTATTCAAAAGTACAGTGATCATTGTGTGATTCTCCTAATGAGTTTTTAGGTCTCCACTGCCCCTTTAGCTTTCATTCTTGCCATCATATATCATCATGTGTTTATATTCCTCTAGTTCTGCACAACAGTTAAACTGATCTATTCACAATGTTCTGAATGTTTCTTTGCCTCAACCTTCTTTCATTTCTTCATATCTTCCTCCAGTATTCCAAATTATCTTTCCTCTTTTGCTAAACAAGAAGTCCAGTTTAGACTCTACCTCCTTTGTGAAGTCTTTCATCACTCCTTACATTTATTTCTACGGTTTTATATTTACACACTGTAAATACAATCTATTAAATAAACCTATTATGATCCAGTTTTTTTGTTCAAAGATTCAAATCATGTGAGAAAGCACAAATCCATGCAGTCATTGCTATTTGTACTAAAAAAGGGACACAAAACACTTACACACTTTTAAGTAATATTTTATGACTGTAGGTTATCTTTATATAAATGAATATTGATGTCCTTGCCTCCTCTAGACTGATTCCTATTCCAGGGCATTTTCTACCTACTAAAGTAGATTCTCTCAGACACATCCTCTGTGATTTGTAGAAGACTCATAGTTGAAGAAAAGTAGGTGTGTGTGTAATGAACTTGATAGAACTAAGAGAAAAAAAATGTGAATTTTGACTAGCCCTAACTAAATAATTAGTTTTAGTTTATGACAATTTGGTCTAATTATTGCTGCACTCCTTGTTGGCTGCCTGCAGACCAGAGATGTTTGTTCTCAAGATGGCATTTATTAGCTGTTAAACTAGGTCCCTGCTTCTGCCTGCACAGTTTCTTGAAATACAAATTTACTTCTGCCTTCACCACTTGGCATTCACTCATCATTTTAAATTTATACAATAATGTCACTCATAGTTTGATTGCTATTTTACATGCTTCTCAGATGTTATGCTTAGATTGCAAGATCAAACAAGGGAGTGGTAAAAATCATGCAAGTTGCTGATCCCGCGCTCTGTGGCAGGAGTGCTTAGCTCCTTGCAAATGCCATCTGTGAAATGAGGATGTTAGAATAGAAAGTCTTTAAAGATGCATATCTAGGTTGGGTATTCAGTGAATCATCACCTCATTCTAATGACTGAAAGATAAGCTGGGGAGAACAGCATGCTGAGGGCAGACCAAATTTGTTGTCATTCTTATTTGGTGCAAGGTATTTTAGATGGCGTTGTGCAGAGGAGAGTTACAGTGCCAGTTTTACTATGATAATCAAGTTAAACACTGCATGTGGGGCACTTAGTAACATGCTTGAAAAATGATTTGGGTATCTTTTAAGGAATGTTTTTGCAAACCTCACTGAGACTCATCTTTTTGTGGAGGGATAAAGGAAAATAAGAGCTATCTCCAAAGGTATAATTTTTAAAAGCCTATCTCTGAAATCCAGTTGCGTAGAATCTCTAGATTGAAAATCACTTCCTGAGATAACTCTTTCTCCTCAATCTAAACCAGAGTTCCCACCATCCCCTCTAACGAATTTGACATTGTTTTTAGGGTATTCTCAGGTTGCAATCATATCCCTGTAGCTAATTCTTTTGGTTTTTCCATTTATTTTTTAATCATCTATCTGCTCCAGAATATTTTAATCTTGAAAAGATCAAAACACTTTTAATCTCGACTGTGCTTTGGCATCCCCATTTCATGCACAAAATATTTGTCTTATGACTATTGAATGCATTAATAAATGCAGAGAAACTTGGAAGCCACCCAATAGTTGACCAATCACTTATCTAATATCAGATCTGAATTTTTAGTCCTGGCTTTAATATGAACTAGCTATGTCACCTGAAATAAGCCCCTATACGTTTTCATATTTTAACAGTTCAGTTTGTGCTGAATCGGCTGTTTGCAACCCTGCTTGTACATTATAATCCCCCAGAGCGTTTAAAAATTGTTTAAACTTAGGATCCATCCCAATTGAATTAGATTCCCTGTAAGCAGAACCCTGGTACTGCTATGTATATATTTTAAGCTTCTCAGGTATTTCTAATGAACATCCAGATTTGAAAATCACCATACTAGATTAATGAAATTTCTTCTATTTCCAAGTCTGTTACACTTCTGAAAAGGCAGGCTGTTCTATTAATTTATTTGAGAATTCAGAATAATTCTTTGCACATAGTAGGACCTCAATAAATATTTGCTATTGCTGAACTAGAGGATAGTTCTACTGAGGCCATGAATACTAAGTGCAGGAGATCTGGTGACTGGAAGGATGTGATCCTCTCGTTTTATAGTAGGTTCAGGAAGAAAGGCTTCTCACAGATCAGCTGAAAACAAATTGGAAAACTCTCAAGCAATAACAAGGAACTTGTGAAGATAATGAGATTTTTTTTATTAGGGTATCATTGATATACACTCTTACGAAGGTTTCACATGAGCAATATTTTGGTTACTACATTCACCCATAATATTGAGTCCCAACCCCCCACCACCCCATTGCAGTCACTGTCCATCAGTGTAGCAAGATGCTATAGAGTCACTACTTGTCTTCTCTGTGCTATACTGCCTTCCCCATGACTCCTTTACATTAATCATAATGCCCCTTAATCCCCTTCTCCTTCCCATGCCACCCACCCTCCATACCCCTTTCCCTTTGATAACTGCTAGTCCCTTCTTGGAGTCTGTGAATCTGCTTCTGTTTTGTTACTTCAGCTTTGCTTTGTTGTTATACTCCACAAAATGAGGGAAATCATTTGGTACTTGTCTTTTCCTGCCTGATTGATTTCACTGAGCATAATACCCTCTAGCTCCATCCATGTTGTTGCAAATGGTAGAATTTCTTTTCTTCTTATGGCTGAATAACATTCCATTGTGTATATGTACCACCTCTTCTTTATCCATTCATCTACTGATGGACACTTAGGTTGTTTCCATATCTTGGCTATTGTAAATAGAGCTGTGATAAACATAGGGGTACTTATGTCTTTTTGAATCTGAGATCTTGCTTTCTTTGAGTAAATTCCCAGGAGTGGAATTCCTGGGTCAAATGGCATTTCTATTTTTAGTTTTTAAGGAACCTCCATATTGCTTTCCACAATAGTTGAAGTAATTTACCTTCCCACCAACAGTGTAGGAGGGCTCCCCTTTCTCTGCATCCTCACCAGCATTTGTTGTTCCTTGTCTTTTGGATGTTGGCCACCCTAACTGGTGTAAGGTGATATCTCATTGTGGTTTTAATTTGCATTTCCCTGATGATTAGCGATGTGGAACACCTTTTCATGTGCCTTTTGGCCATCTGAATTTCTTCTTTGGAGAAGTGTCTGTTCAGATCCTCTGCCCATTTTTTAATCAGGTTATTTGCTTTTTGGGTGTTGAGGCATGTGAGTTCTTCATATATTTTTTGCATGTTAAACCCTTATCAGATATGTCACTTATGAATATATTCATAATGAAATATTCTTAAATATAACTAGCACTTCCTGAACTGTTCATATATACAAGACAGAATGTTAAGTATTTTTCATGTGGCAAATGGTTGAATTTGAATAATGTGTCATCCTTAGCCACATGTTACAGATGAAGCAAATGAGGGACAAAGAAGTTAGGAATCCAGGAAGGGGTAGGTCTGTGTTTGAACTCAAGTCTCTCTTTAGAAATGGTGCTTATTCACAATTATTCTAGGACAATGCAAATTTTACAAACTACTCCAACATAGCCAGATTGAAGTGAAAATTCATATATTAAAATCACTGTTGAAAATAAATACATGACCTATACCATGAAAAAGATGGCATTTAAATTCAAATAACTTATTCTTTGTTGTCCAACTGAAATTTCTACTCTTGACATCATGGGTTGTAACTTCCAAGGTATACTACTGCCACATAGCAAATTATCCCCAAGAGTAGCAACCTAAAACCACACAGATTTATTACCTCATTGTGTTTAGGAATACTGGCAGGTTGTAGCTGGGTTCTCTGTTTAAAGGCTTCTTATGAAGCTTTATTTACAGGTTGGCTGGGTCTCCAATCCTGGGGAAGGATCCTCTTCCATCCTCATTCACATGGTTGTGGGAAAAATTCAGTTCTTCAAGGGATGTTGCGCTGGAGGCCCAAGTTACTAATTGACTTGTAGCCATACTTCTTTGCCATGTGGCCGTGAAGGCATGTGTGAAGAGAGTCAAGGAGAACCGATAAGAATCAAGAGCCAAAGTCAGCAAGGTGAAAGTCACAGATTTTTGTAACTTGATCGTGGAAGTGATATCACATTCCATTGCTGTATTCTAGCCATTAGAAGAAAGTCACTCAACTCATCCTGTAATCAAAGAAGGCGATTATACAGGGTGTGACTACCAGGAAGTGGAGGTTATTAGGAGCCATTGTAGAAGACTGCCTGCCACACAAGGACATGCCCAGGGAACGTAGCCATAGCTGTGGCTGTCGACGCTGTTATACCTTGGTTGTTGCATGATCGTGGAAACTTTGGTGGCCTGCTTGCGGTAATGGCTCTAATTGTGGTTACTGCAGTATCCAAACTTCTTGACAAAGTAGACAATTATTTTCTGTCTTATAAATTTTGCAGCCTCTTACACATCCAAACAATGATACAGTCTGATATAAAAGCTCCACAATGTAGGTAATATTCCAATATTTCTTATTAGTGTCCCCTTCCCTTACCCTCAGTTTACCCACTCTTAGGGAGCCAAAACTGTAAATATAATCTCACTCAGTCATTTAAAATGAAACCAAACTGACAGAAATATCTATTCTCAAAAAAGTGAGGTTGGTTTTTATAACGTCTGCACCACCCTCCACCCCGCCTGCCACCCACCCTGGTTGTGCTAGTTTGATCATTTGTCTTCTGCTACATTCATGAGGAAGTGATACTAAATCAGTTTCCTAATAAACTTATCTAACTAAGTGAGTCTGACACTTTTTTTCATTAACACACATCAAGAACTTTATAGTCTATTATATTTTATTGGGCCCTGCGATTCCCACAGGGATCTGGTTTTGCATCACATAAAGGAACTGCACTGGATGATGAAGTTTTATTGCTCCAGATCACTAACACTTTGTTTATGTAAATATGTGCTCTCAGAATTAGAATAAGCCCTGAGTCAGGTGAGTCTTTTTATTTCATCCACAGCCCATGATAGGACCGCTGTCATCATTCAGGTTGTTTTCAGATGGAACCAGGGAAATGAATCATTCATCTTCAGCATCACGTGGGAGATGTGTTAGTGTTCATGCCACCCTTTTTGGAAGTGATTTTCATTTGGTCAAAATAGTACATAAAGAGGTATCTATGTGAAATATCTTGTAAGAAGCTTTAGGTTCTAATCATTTTATGTTTCTCATTCACACACTTGGGAACTTATTCAGGGAAAGAGAATGCAGGTACGAGGTGTTTGGCATTGTTCAAGGCACTTTGCAGAAGTTATTTCATGTAAACTTCAGAAAAAGCCTATCAGATAGGCATAACAACGTAATTCATTAATAAATAATATGAGGGAGTAAGTTATAGAGTTAGGATTTCAATCCAAATCTATTTGACTTTAGGTTCATTGTAATTTTGTCAGTACTTAACAGCATATTGCTTAAATTCTGACTGCCTCCACCTGGACTCTGTTTCAATCCCACCTAACTACAGCGAGACTATGGTTAAAATCTGATAGTCTTTCACTGTGCTCTGAAAAGGAGTATTGAGGTATTACATTTATATTTACATTTATTCAATCTGAGGATTTTAAACTGCTCAAATAAGATAAACCAATACCAGTCTTTTTGGTACTGAAGAAGGATCATGGAAGTATTTTGGTATCACAAAGACACATGCCTT
This sequence comes from Smutsia gigantea, assembly GCA_032199065.1. Lineage (NCBI taxonomy): Eukaryota > Metazoa > Chordata > Mammalia > Pholidota > Manidae > Smutsia > Smutsia gigantea. The sequence continues at coordinate 109,848 of JAVSCE010018655.1, read as the reverse complement.
AATGATTCTGTTCATAAAAATGTCAGCAGGAGGACGGATGATGCTTTCTGTGATGATTCCGTGAAGGTCTTCCTTACAAATCTGTTTCTGTCCTTCAAACAACTAAGAATTGCATCATGCATGTAGCTTGTATCTCGTGATTTTATTTTCTAGCTGCTAACTACTACCGTAGAAAATCTCAGTACTGCTTGCTGGCATTGGTGACATTCAACAAAATCTGCATCTTCAGTATAGCAGCTAACCTTCGTGTCTTGGTGGAAAGCATGATGCAGAATGTGTGATAACCAGAAGCTCATCCCAGATCCCCACGTAGAGGAAAGACTTGTTGCTCTGGCAGACCATCTTAGCTTTCAGCAGCCCCTTCAGGGAAAGCCTCAGCGGCATTCAGCTTTTCTTCAGGTTACACCTTTCAGAGGAGGTCCATATTCCGTGACTGTGTGGTACAGAGGCCCATCCCAACTGGTGATGACGCTATGGGCTCCCGGAGGCCCCGCAGAAGGATGGGCTGAGGCTGAACATCCTACATTGAAGTTTGACTTCTCTCTCTGTCTGATCCTGCTTTGTGATGATCACAAGGTCATGCCCAATAAACATCCTGAATGCCAAACTATGTCTGAGAGTCTGCTTTCCAGATAACCCAAACCCTGCTAACTCTTTCAAATCTTTACCGTACTCTTGAGACTTTTATGTCTTCCTGCCTATATCCAACATACCAGAGTTCACTCTTAGAGTTTGGCCTTCCTTCAAAATTCATAGAAAGGAGAGAAATTTACAGGATAATTAACTCTGCTTCTAGACACTGGGCTTACAGACGTAGATGTTCATTCCTTGCTTCCTCCGTCCTGTCCCAGTGGTGGGATTGTCCTTCACCCTTCTGCCAGGCTCTGGATCCCAGCTTCTCTTCCATTGTAGGAACTTTTATCCATTAAGAATCCAACACTTCTGTCCTCACCCTTTCCCACCGTAATTTTAACAAGCCCAGACTTCAGCCTTACAAAAATAAAAATAAAAATACATGATTCAACTTCTTCTACATGATGTGTCATCTTTGTCTTTTTAACAACTTTCTTGAATTACTCTTCAACTCACTAGTCTGAAGAAACTGCTCACTTTATTGTTATCAGTGATGTCTTCATGGCAACATTTAATGGGCGCTTTAATCCATTCCATTAATGGTGTATCTGGAAATTCTATCCTCCATTCTATTCCTTAATATGATTATGTCTGATTCTTCTCTTTCTCCTCTTAATCTTCTCAGTAAGCATTACTTTTTCCCATTATTCGTACTTGGCCCTTTCTGTCACTTTACATAGTCTCTTTGGATCATCTTATCCATGCCCATGGCTTCAAGTAATACCTGTGTGCTGATGATTCTCAAATCAAAACCTCTGTCTCAAGTGGCTTTTCCTTCTTCCTTTTTCCCTCCCTTCCTCCCTTTCCTTCTTTCCTACCTTCCTCCTGTCCCCCATCTCTCTCTCTTTCATCATCAACTATTACCTCCACATAGATGACTTCAAAATCAATGTGCTCCAAATTGAACACATCTTTTTCTAAAAATTTGACCCTCTTCCTGTGTTTCATATCTCATAGAAAGGCATTTTTCACCCATATGCCTAAACCATAAAATTGCAATAAATCCTAGATTCCTGCCAAGCCCTGGGTACTTTGCTTAATTAATCCCTTTTAAACCCATCAACTTTTCTCCCTCTCCACTTCTGCTATCTGAGTTCATGCCTTAATCTCCTTTGGCATGGATTATTTCCATATTAACCTATTTCACTAGTCTCCCAGCCTGTTTCAGGCCCAGTGAGCTGTTCTCTGTTTTGCAGCTAGAGTATCTCAAACAGCTCTCAAAGGAAAATACAAACTCCTTAGCTTTGCACAGCCATTCTGGACCTGGGTTTCAATCTTTCATTTTCATCTTTCATTTCACCTTACCATTCTCTATTTCATGGTTCCTGGATAAATTATAGTTCCAGGAACACCTCTGGGTCTTTGTATGTGCCACTTCCTCTGCTGCCATGCTCTTTCTTCCCATTCCCAACTGGCCAACTCCCGCTCATCATCTTTTTTGGAAAAACAGCACAGACTCCCAAATCTGGTCTGAGTGCCCCTTCTATGTGCTTTTATACTGCTGAATGCACTGCCAACATCAGTTTGGATAGACTTGGATCTGCTCTTAGGAACTGCGGCTTTTCCTCTTCAAGCCATTGCAGGTGTGAAAGAGGTTTGAGAATCATTGCCACACTCTCCCTGGCACAGTAGAACAGATTAAATAGTTCATAAACTTAGATGCATGGGAAGTTGAGTTGTGCACACAGATACTGAATATCTATCTGCCCTGTAAAATTTTCTTCCAGTAAATGAGGCATCTTTTTTTTTAATTTTAAGTTGTTGAAGTATTTTTTTTTTATTGAAGTATAGTGACATACAACAATATATTCATTTCAGGTATGAAACAATAAGGATTTGATTATATACATTACAAAATGCTCACCACAATAAGTGTAGTTACCATCTGTCACCATACAAAGTGGGGCATCTTAATAAGAAACCAGGATACAGATTGTCTGAGGGGATGTAGGTCATCTTTGCCTGTTATACAAGAGTAATTGTTTGAATTTAGGGAAATTTCTGACTTTATCATCTTTAATAATTTCAATAATTTATTTTCAATTACTGGTGAACATGTCTTCATTATTTTCAGAGATTCTTAGTATCCAGTCTATTTCATTGCAATTAAATAGACTAGGTCTTCTTTCTATAATACTGCTGAGGGAAGTTTTACTTTCACATGGGAAAGTAAAGCCAGATGAGACAGAATGTTCTAACATAAAACCTATAAGAAATATTATAATTTGAAAAACATTTTATTTCTGGGTTACTTAAAACCCCTCTGTGAATTTTGATTAAAGGACAATAGAATTCTCTTTGGCTTACCTGTTACTCTGTAGGAATATAAATATAAGTTCACTTGATCTTTATTGAGCACTTTTATGTGTCAGCTACTGTACTAAGCCCTTTACATACCTACAGTAACCCATTTATTTCTCATGCTATGAGGATGCCATATTATCACCATCTTACCAATGCAGAAACAAAAATTTAAAGAAACAAAGTACTTGCCCCAAATCACATAGATAACTAAACAGCAGAGCTGAGCCTTAAGGCCACACCGATGTGATTTCAGGGACCATGCTCTGAAGCAGTTGGTTAAATTGACCCATGCATCCTTCACAGCTTTACAGTCATTTGGTTTTCCTATCAATAAATCACAACATACTAGCATTTTCACTTTCCCAGGCAGGTGTGGTGCGCCCACTTCTTAGTCTGTACTTATTTTTGGCCCATAGGACAAAAGGTCCCTAAACTCTCATAAGGGCAGGTGTAAGAGGAGAGACATCACCATTTAGTCCATTGAGGTGTTGAGTATTTGGATAAATCCAGAATTTGTTGTGAGTGGAATTATATCCTCCCAAAAGATATATTAAAGTCTGAGGTCCCAATACCAATAAATATGACCTTATTTGGAAATAGAGCTTTTGCACATGTAATCAAGTTAAGGCGAGGTCATACTCAATTAGGGTGGGCGCTAATTCAGTATAACTGGTGTCCTTATAAGAAGAAAGAAACATAGACCCGCAGGGAGAGCACATGAGACTATGGAGGCAGAGAGGGACTGATGCGTTCACACGCTGAAGAACGCCAAGGACTGCAGGCAACACCAGGAACTAGGAAAAAGCATGGAACAAACTCTCCCCTAGAGCCTTTAGAGATAGCACATCTCACTGGACACCTTGATTTTGGACTTCTGCTCTCCAGAACTGGTAGAGAATAGATCTGTATTGTTTAAATCTACCCAGTGTATGGTGCTTTGTTGTGGCAGTTCTAGGAAACTAATATAGAGCTGTCTTTATTAACTATCTCTGGCTTTTTAAATTCATGCCTCTTATATGTCTTCTGTGTTTGGAGGTAAGAGTGGGAGGAAAACAGATTTTCTCATAAAAAAGCAAAAGTAAACAAGAAATCCATTTTTGTCCCTCTCTGAGAAGCTACAAGCTGTCAGGTGAATTTTATCACACGTATACTGAGCCATTCCTGGGGCATAAATCACCTGTAGCTGCAGCTAAGAGAAATTAATGTTTGGATTCAAAATGAGGTACCTATAGCATAAGAATTCTGAATTGAATAAACTCATATATAGCAAACAATGTTTGCTAGGGAAGATTAAGTGGTCTTTATTGAAAAAGTGAAAATGAAAGCATTCTAAGACATGGGATACAGAAGAAATAGTTGATATCAGAGTTAAAAATAAACTTGACAAGTGGAGCTGCAATCAGATGTTGACATTTGCAATTCAAATGCTCGATTGTTTGAGCTGCCAGAGGAATCTAATCCTGTGATGGATGGAGGCTGCCTCCTGTGTTCCTGGTGGCCAGCAGTGGAGGATTCCCCAGCAGAGGAAAGGGGATCACCAGTTCTAAACTGTGGGTGAAAAGAAGAGGATTTCTTATCGTTTGAAATGGGGCTGATGAGATTCTAGGTAATCGTTTTAACCTGTCAAGTTTTTCCATAGAAGCCGTAAGACTTGTTTTCTCCCAGCACAGCGGGCAGCATTAGCTATATCACTACACACCCTAGTCATATACATTGACTTGCCAAAGTTCCAACGGTAGCCACACCCTCAGCCTCCGTAGCCACAGCATCCTCCACCATGACCCCCAAAGTGGTTTCCATAATAGCTGCAGCATAGAGTCTTGGGAGATGAGGATGGGTTAGGAAGCAAATGGTAAGTGTCCAGAATTTGACTGTTACCTTCTGGAAGCTTTATATACCACCAAGAGTGGCTGGGGAAAATTCTAGAACTCCAATTTCTAATTCCATAAACTAGTGTCCAAAAAAATAGCTATGCTGATACATACGAATGAAAAAGTTAAGATGGTGCTGGACTCTCTGTGGCAAAGTTAGAGTTGTGTGACCAATTAGAAAAGTTAGAGTTTTATGTTTATCCTGTAACTCAAAGTGAAAAATGCATAGCCTATATATGAATAGAGATTCATATATAAACTGAACACATTCCTTCCCAGGGCTGGGGAATCCAGCTAACCACAGGAATATGCTCACTATTTCCTTTATATTCGAAGCACATATAACCTCTTTACATCAGTAGAAGGATGAGCATTTTCAAATAGTTCACACTGCTTCTTGAAACCATCCCATGACATCAAGCTGAAAGCAGTCATCTGTGGATGTATTATAATGTTCTTTAGCTAAGAGTGTTGGATTTCATTTTTGTTGAGATACCATCCCTAAAAATAATGATTCCAGCTTCACACAGTGGAATTCAGGCAGTTTACATTTTTGCAATGCACCGAAAAATATGAAGAGAATACAAAATCCATCATTTCTAAGTGGAGATGTTGGGAATACATATTATCTATAAGAAACTTAAAGCTGAAAGTTAAAAAAAAGTGATTTAGCTTAAGATCCATCAGAAATACTCAGGGATAAGGACACATAGAAGCTAGATATGCACACATTTTTGTTTTCTGTAGTCAAAATACATAGTTGCCAAAAACATTGGTCTGTGCAAAATGACAAGTACCTCTGAGTCTACAAGATGGCAGGGTGCGTCCGAGTTAATGGGTACTTTTCATCATTGCTTACATGGTTTATAGATATGTGGATGAAAAACAATTCTTCTGGGTGGAAAATATTCAAGTATGTAGCAAGAAAGTAATATCAAGATTTTATTATTTTTATTTATAAGGAACCAATCAGAAAACTTGAGTGTTAGGGGAAGTGTTTTGAAGGATAAATTCCACATGGAAGTAGCCTCTCTCCTGGGGAAAACATCATTGTAAGCATCAGAAAATCTCCATGGCCACTGCAGTGGAGGGAGGGAAGTGTTCCCTTAGGGGACCTAGAGCAGGCAATTTTGAAAGGCTTTTCTGAGCAGAGGGATTGCCTTTATATTCCAGCATTGCTCAGTGTCACACATCCATGCTAATAGTAATCAGAGCACAAAGAGCTATGGAAATCTTATGAATTAATCATGTCTGAAAACAGAAAGTGCTTGAGAATGCACATTTCTACCAGTGTGTCAGAAATGATACAAGGCATTGGTCAGTTTAATGAGAAGTGATGTAAGTTTAAAATACAGAACATGGCATTTTGAAGAGGCATGAATAATGATTAAGAGCAGGCACCCAAAGAAGAAATGAGTCCATAAAGAATCAGTATAGTGACACTTACCCTTGCTATAACTGGTCTAGCTGTTCACTGATTTTTCAGAACATAGAGCATGAAGTTAACAATAGAGTAATATTGCCATAGATCAAGATACTGTTATATTTATATTATGTTTGTATTTAAATAACTGGTCAGTAAGTTGAACATAACTTATTTTATGCTGTGGGTATAAAATGTATATACCGTGTGTTCTTAGATACATATATTTTTTCTTTTTCTGGCATATACTCTTTGTAAAGAAACCCATGTGAGAAATGTAATCAGGTGGACTCAGTTGTGGTTAAGATCCCTCTGTCCGGGGGAGATAAGTCAAGGAACTTTTGAAAAAAGGCTCTTTTGAATGAGACATAGACATTTGTGTTGTTACATGCAGCACCTCTTACTGTGGTGGGCAGGCTGTATCTTCCTAAGAGTACCCCAGAATGTAAGTGGGGCCAGAAATGACCCCTCACTGTGCTTGCTGTGCTGTGAACTTAGCTTAAGAATATATCAGCCTGGAGGAAGGGTCTTGTAATCTGCACAAAGGTACAATATTGTGGTCCTTTGGTTTGGTTTGGTTCCACGACACACTGGGCCATAGCAGCATAAAGAAAAACAATCCTGCATTCGGATTCATTTTTTAACAGCTCATCTTTGCTCCAATAAGAGTCAGGTGAGGCAGCTCAAAGTCTCACTGAGAGCTGGAATGGTCAGAAGGCACAATCACTCGTAAGTGTGGTGGTTGATGCAAGCTGTCAGCTGAGACTTCTGTGTCAGCAGGAACACTGTGACATGGTCTCTCCACGTTACTGCTTCGTCTGCTCTGGCACGGTGGCTGAGCTCCTAAAGAGGGGCATCCCACGGATAAGGCAAAAGCCGCCTTGCTTTTTAGGACCTAGTCTTGGAAGTCCTAAAGTGTCACTTCTGCCACCTTCTGTTAGTTGAGACTGTTGAAAAAAGCCAGCCAAGTTTTAAGGGGTAGAGATATAGATTTCAGAGTTGTGTGGTTCTGGAATGTTCTTTGGGTATGGAAGCCATTTTTGAAAAATGCATTCTACCATGGACATAGCATAGGGCTATTAATTTTAAAAAACAGTGGAATCATCAAAAGTAATTAAAAGCCTTACTATATTACTCAGAAGCCTGGCCAGGAAGAGATGGTGTGCTTTAAAAAGAAATATTTAAAGAGAGTTAAGGGAACTGTTGACAAAGGTGTGGATGGAATTAAGGAAACCCACGAGTGAGGATGGGGCATCAGGGCCAACGACAGTGGGAAGCCTTTATGTCTCCTATGTCTGAAGGGACAAGGGGTGGGATGGTCTTCCAGGACCCAGTGAGAACTGTAGATGGAGAGGGGTCACCCCTAAAAAAATTGTCACCTGAGGTAAAGAAATGCTACTACCAACACAGTGAGTCATTCCAGAGAGGGAGCCAGGCAAATAAGAACCCAGACAACCTCTGCTGCCAATGCTAGTGCTCCCAGGAAGCTGAGTATAATGGGAAACAAGAAGGTGAGGGGACTTTGCTGATACAGTCTCCGGAGGTGACCCTGCAGAAAAACTGAGTAAGGAGAAGAGTAGAGAGTGGATCTGGAGAGATCAAGAGACTGTATCAGCACAATTACTGTAGAGGGAGAGAAGTGGCCCCTACATGTTTAATGTATACTCTGATGGCAGACAAAGAATTTAGATCAATTACTCTAAGGAGCATCCCTGTCATTCCCCTCCATGACACTCATTAGTGAATAAATGTTCTACATTTTGTTTGAAACTGTTGTTTATAATATAGATTGCCAGGTAAATTCTTTTTCACTAATATGGCTATAGTTTCATCTAGGTTATAGTTTCTCACCCTCAGCACTATTGGTATGGCAAACCAGATAATTCTTTGTTTTGGGGGAGGATATTCTGTGCATTATAGGATATGTAACAGCATCTCTAGTCTTTCTTCATTAGATGTCAGTAGCATCCCTCAAGTTGTGAAAACTAAAAACATCTTCAGACATTGTCAAATGTCTCTGAAGGGCAAAATCACCCCCTGTTGAATAGGGTATATTACCATGAAATGATATGTTATTAACTTTTTATCACCCACTTATTCTTCCAAAAATTTTATCTTCTATCCAGACCTTTTCTTGTTTTCCTAACTTACACGTGAAACTGCTATTTAAAATTGATATATATTTTGTACAACATAGAGTTCAACCTTTTAAACTGTATAATTCAGTGGTCTTTTAATATAGTCTCAGAGCTGTGAAACTATAAGTGTTAGTTAATTTTTGAATATTTTCATCACCCCCAAGAAGAAACTTGTACCCATTAGCAGCCATGTACCATCCCCCCTTTTCTCTAGCACCTGGCAACCAATAATTTATTTTCTGTCGGTATGTATTTGCCTATGCTGGACATTTTATATAAATGATATCATACAAAATGCGACCTTTTATATCTGGCTTCTGCAACTTAGCATAGTATTTTCAACATTCATCCACATTGCAGCATATGTCAGTACTTTATAACTTTTTATAGTCAAATAATATTCCATTGTATGGATACAATACATTTTGTTTATTCATCGATTGATGGACATTTGGACTGCTTCCATTTTTGGCTATTACTAACAAAGCTGTTATAAACATTCATGTATGAGTTTTGTATGGACAAATGTTTTCAATTTCCTTGAGTATATATCTAAGAATGAATCATGGGTCATACAGAAACTCTACAATTAACTTTTGGAGCAACTGCCAAATTGCTTTCCAAAGTGATTGTACCAATTTACATTTTCAACAACAATGTATGAGGTTTCCAATTTCTCTACCTTCTTGCCAGCATTTGTCAGTGCCTTCATTTTGCTTACAGATGTCCTATTTGGTGTGGTCTCTCACTGTGGTTTTGATTTGCATTTCCTTGATGTCCAAAAATGTTGAGCATTTTTCACATGCTTATTATTAATTGGTTTTTTTTAATAATTGTTTATTAAGATTTTTTTGTCCACTTCTTAACTGGGTTATTTTTACTGCTGAGTTGTAAAAATTTTCAAAATATTCTGATTACAAGTTCCCTATGGTATATATGAATTCCAAATATATTCTTCCATCTAATAGTTTGTCTTTTTATGCCCTTGATAATTTCATCAAAGCAAAAAAGCTTTCAATTTTAATGAAGTCCAGTTTATTTAGTTTTTTGTGTGTGTGGCTTGTGCTTTTGGTGTCATTATCTAAGGAATGATCACAAAACCCAGGGTCATGAAGATTTCTACCTGTTTTTTCTAAGAGATTTATACCTTTACATCTAACACTTAGGTCTTTGATCCATTTTGAATTAATTGTTGATATGGAGGGAGATATGAGATAGAATCAACTCTCTTCTGTATGTGGATATCTAGCTGTTTAAGATTCACTTGCTGAAAAGGCTTCCCACTGAATGTTCTTAACACTCTTGTCCAAAGTCAACTGACGATAAACATAAGGGTCTGCCTTAATGCATCCCAGCACCTACAGTCTGAAGCCCAAAATCTTGTCTAAATATCATCTAAATCAGATGTGAGTACAATTCATCCTAAGGCAAATTCTAGACGTGAACCTGTGAAACCAAACAATTTATGTGCTTTCAAAATACAATGATGGGGCAGGCATAAGATAGATATTCCCATTCAAAAGGGAGAAATGGGAAAGAAGAAAAGGGTAGCGGATCCCAAGTCAAAACTTAATAAACCTAAGTTTTGAGAATAATCCTCTTTGGCTCAATGTTCAGCCCTCTGGACTCACTGGGGTGGTGCTCTGTCCTCATGGCTCCATTGGGTGCAGCCCCTGTTGCTATTCCCTATATAGGCCTCTCCTCGGGTACACTGAGTGGGGACATTCTGGCCCTCTTGAACTGGAGAGGAACTAGTTTTGCCTTCCCAGCCCAGGCCCTTGCACTATGGGTCTGTGATAGGACCGCAGCCCTCATAATCACTAAATTGTCTTTGGTTTCATCCTTCCATTGTCTTGAAGAACAGTACCCGGCTTCTGTTGACACGGGTTACCCATACTAATCTTATCAAATGGTTGCTCGGCCACACCCTTAGTATTCTCATTTTTTACAATATGGGTAGGCCCAGGATTTTCCAAATCTTTATTTCTGCTTCCTTTTAGCTTAATAGTTCTATCCTTAAGTCATTTATCTCCTCACATTTTACTGTAAGCAGTCAGAGGAACCAAGCCACTCCTTCAACACTTTGCTTAGAAATTACTTCAGTCAAATACCCTATTTTATTGCTCGTGAGTTCTACCTTCCACAAAACACTAGAACGTGAGCACAATTCAGATGTTCTTTGATGCTTTATAAGTTTCTTCCAATTTCTAATAATATATTCCTCACTTTTGTCTGAGAGCTCATCAGAATGTACTTTACCATCCACATCCGTACATCATTCTGTTCATGATTACTTCAGTATTATCTAAGAAGACAGAAGCTTTCTCTACAACTCTTCTTTTTACTTTCTGAACTCTCATCAGAATTAGCCATAAAGGTGCATTCAGTGTGGGCTTTTTCTAGCATGCACCTCAAAACTCCTCCAGCCTCTACCCATTACCCAGTTCTAAAGCCACTCCCAACCCACAGTTTTAGGTATTTGTTATAGCTGCCCTTCCATTTTTGATACCAATTTATATCTTACTCCATTTGGGCTGCTATTCAAAAATACCATGGACTGGATAGCTAAAACATTTATTTCTCACAGTTCTGGAGGCTGGAAAGTCCACCATCAAGCACTGGCAAATCTAGTGTCTGGTGAAGTCCCACTTCCTTGTTCATAGATAGCCATCTACTTGCTATGTCCTCACATGGCAGAAGGGGTGAGAGCTCTGAGGGGTCTCTTTAATAAGGACATTATTACCATTCATGAAGGTTCCATCCTCATAACCTAATCACCTCCCAAAGGCTTCACCGTCACTTTAGGGGTTAGGATTTCAATGCACCCCATAGCATTCCATTTCGTGCCTTCCGTGGGTTTTTCTCTTCGCCCCGAATGCCTTTCTTTTTGCAGATACCTGCATCCACAGGTACCTATCATTTGACTGGTTCCTTGTTCTGGGAAGACATTTCTAACTTCACAGACTAAATTGCATAACTCTTTCCTATGGATTCCCCATGAAGATTTATGTTTTTCTTTATCCCCCTAAGGTGCTGATAACTCACTTGGCTCGTGGGCAGGATGAGTTTGCAACACATGTGTCTCAGGACGCTGTGCAGTGCATATCCTTCACAGATAGGTTGACATATTTTAATATATACAAAACATTTACTGTCACCTTAACTGAAAATATCTCTTGATCTAGCCGTGTCTGTTAGATGGACTACAGAGTTGTCAAAAGTGTTCCAAATACAAAAATAGTGAGTACTAATGGGCTACAGTGTTCTTAATGCCCTGACAGGCCAGGTGACACTCTGATGATCTTTTAAGAGCCAGGTCGTGCCATCTAAAGCCTACCATGACATCTCAAGAAAGGTTGATCTCTTTTTTAATTAGTTCCCACCGTGCATACCACTCTTCTGCCACTAACACACACAATTTCAGTCATTTGTTTTTATATCTGTATCTGAAGAGTGGAAGGCAGGCTCATATTCTGTTTGTCTTTCTGATCTATATCCTCGCACTGGGTCAAGTACTGTGTATAGCCAGTAAAGATATATTGAAGGAAGTGAATGAATTAATCAAGTAAATACAATTTTATAATGACCAAAGAAGACAGTAACAGTATATTCACCATACACTTGAAATCCCAGGAACAGGAAATTATGATTCCCCAAGAAGGGATTTATTACATTTTTGGCCAATATGTACAAACTAAAATTACTTTTTGTAGTTTATTATATATTTCTCAATTTTATCTAGATGATATGATTAAGGTAGACTATAAAGGAATTGAATTCTACTTGGTGACATAAAGTTTGATTAAAAGTGGAATAAACTGATTCGCAGAGTTTTTGAAACCCAGAGGACTGATATTCAAACCCAGTTCAGCAGGACATTCACATTTCATTGCCTAAAATCAGATTCATTAAAAATGGCACCAGACTTTGCCATAAACAATTGACCTCATCTCCTTTCCTTCTCATAGGTCTAATGGCTTGAAATCTCTCAATTACTTATGGCCATTTTCTATTTGCCATTCCCAAACCCTCCCACATCTGAGTCCTACTAATTTATCTTCTATGTCTTTATATTCTTGTGATTCATATTCTCACAGCCTCTGGTCCAACAAAAACATACTGGGCTCTTTCAGTTACCCCTTAATTATTCTTCAGCTTTGTATTTCTTTATTCCATGAGACATTCCACAAACCCATAACCTATATAACCTTCCTAAGGGGATCAAACCAAACCAAACAAAAACAACAAAACACATTGCTTTTATCATTGTCTTGATAAAAATTTATATCATGTTTCATCTACCCCCTCTTTACTTTTTTCTCAGTATGATAATCAATAACTAAGGCCTTCAGTAATACCACTGTAGCTTATCTTTCCCAATTTAGCTTATGTGGACTCTGTCTCAAATCTTCAGCTTCAGTAAAATTTTTATTACTGAGAACAGGCCCTGCACAGTCTCACCCATGAGTTGTTGCTTATTTTGTTTGTCTCATTCATGAAAATTCTCTCTTGCTATGTTTTACAAACTTTTCATTATAAAACAGTTAATCAGCAAATAGAAGAATAAACCTTTTTATTCATCACTTAATTTTAGCAATCTTTAACATTTTGATAGATTTGATCATTTTTTGTTGAAATATTTTTAAATAAATTACATATATTATATTTCATAGTTTAAAATATTTCAATATGGACATTAAAAATAAAGAGTATTTTGTTACTTATCATACTAGCCTCATTACACCCAATATTAATAATATATCCTTTAGATCAACTAATAAAGTAGGTGAATTTTCCTAATTGTTTAAAAATAGAATTTTGTTTTTTTCTTAAATCAGCAACTAAGTTCCAGACATTGAATTTACTTGCTATGTTTTAATTATTTTTAATTCAAAATATCCCTTCCTTTTTACGCTATGACTTGTTGAAAAATCAGATCACTTACCCCATAGAATATCCTAAAATCTGAATTTGTCCATTTCTTTACTCATGATGTTTAATTTTTTTCTCTAAATCATGTATTTTGTAAAATTGTACCACAGATCTTAGATCTTGGTTTGATCTAGGTTTAATACTTTGGCAAGAATACCTCATAGGTGATATAGTGTATTCAGTATGCACATATTGCCCAGTTTGATCAGAACCTCTTTTATTCTAAATAATTTTCATCCCAATAATTCTGTTCATGGTCCCTCTATACCTTTTATGAAGCATCACAGTCTGCACCACAATTCACTGATTTCCCCCCTCATCCAAACATTTATGTGGCATTATGGTCTGTGATATATTACAACATTTCCCACTTAACCTTTATGCTATGCTATATACCATGTTGAAGTATATTTTCTATTTTGTGTTTAACTTGTCTGTTCAAATGGGTTATAGGAGTCAACTCCCACATGTTTTGTTTTTCCCCACAGCAATAGAGATACTATAGGTTTTCACTATATATTTCCTTTTTTTATGATCTATGGTTGACACCACAGAGACATATCCATATCTTTTGCATTTTTTAAAGAAAAATTAAATATATAACTATTCTTTGTTCATACCACCTGCATTATATGGAGGAACCGAAAATGGCCAGGATGAAGACAACCGACAAGAATGAGGACAGTACTAAGACCATGCACATAAACCACACTCAGTAACATTGCCACCACAAATGAAGAAATACTTGATTTGCTCATACTTGAAAAATAGTGTGTTATCTTATATCAAGAATGTTTTCTAAATTGAATAAACAAATTACTGCTTATTCAGCTAGAAGTTTCTGTAAGTACTTCTCTCTAACATAAAGACATTCTACAAAGAGTTACCTGTAAAGACCTCTGCTGCAGTGTGCCTAGCGTGTACTTAGACATAGACGCATTTATCAACAGCTGTTGAGGTGTGCATCTCCTTCCTCTGCCTAGCCAAGGAATACAATGGAAGGATTAAGTTAGCTAAAGATTCCTGGGGGTTTATTTCTCTCACCTGCTTTTCAGAGCTTTTCCCTATATGCCTCCTTTTGCTCTATTAGAGTTCATAAGAAAAAAAACAAAGCACATGTCAACACTGGTCATTAGGGCTCCAAAATATGAAACTGTTTTAGTCAGTAAATAAAGCTGCCATCTCACCTGAATAATAATATTGGACAACTGCTCGGAGAGCAACACCAGCATCATTCTGTTTTTGGGTAGCTGAATATAAATTCAAATTACTGTGTTATATGTTTCCTAAAATAATTGCCGGCCTCATTATATGCCATTGTGGCATGGTGGAAGTAGGTGCTAATAAAGGCAACAAATCCCTCCTGGGATTAAAAGATAGTATGTTTGTTAAAAATTATGCTTACATTGTCATTACATTTTGCATTACTTCATTTCTTTGGATTTTACGGCTATTATATGTTAAGAGTTATTCAAAGATCTGGGAACAAGTAGTACTTTCTCTTCAAGATATGAAAATGAGGTACACCAAATATAAATTACTTAAAGATAGAATGCCAACTGCTTATAAACAAACATTAAAATCTTCTATAGTAAACACTGACAACTAAATTTCAAGTCAAGTAAAAGTTAAATTAAGTCATGCCTTCTAAAATTTCTTTGAATTCTATGGGTCCATGATTCAGTTTTCTATTATCTAAAGCATCCTTTGAGTTTTTAAATTTGATGATAACTTTATTCACAAGATAATATATTGCTTGGAATAATAAGCAATACAAATATGTAATAAAGATCAAAGTTAATTATCTCCCATCCTACTGCCCACACATACCACCCCCTTCAGGTGACCTTCCATTGCTTTCTCCTCCCTCATATGTATGTACGCAATGTTGTCTCTACTCATAGTTATGTACACATGAGGATTTGGAGTTTGTAGTTTCAAATAAAAAAGAATCATACTATGCATACTGGGCCCTTGCTTTATACGCTGATATATATTATTGATATGGTGTAAGTCAATAGATCTAATCGCTATATACATTACATATCACACATGTAAATATGAGTATATAAATGATATATTCTTCATTCTGGGAATTTTTTTGATATGGTTTCTATCTTTTTTTATTTGCCTTTTGTTTAGCCCCTTACCTTCTCCCATCTCCACCCACCCACTCAACATGACACATCAGTTCCCTACCACCATCCCAGCCAGATATCTAGTACATTTCTCTCTCTTTCTCTTTCAATATATTCATGTGCACATATATAACTTTCTTTAATGTTTTACTTAAGTTTTGAGCTATTCTTCTTTTACTGCTACAGATCTGATCTTTTTGTAGTGCCCTTTGGTCCATACAGGGAATTGGAAAAAAAACTCTGTTCAGGAAACAAACATGATTTAGTTCCACAAATATTTAGGATTTTAAGTGTATTAAAGGGACTGGAGAAAATTCAGTGCTCTAGTCATCATTACATTGCCTTTCACTCTTGTTAAAGTCTAAGTTTGCCTTTGCTTTCAGCCACCAGGCCAGAAATTTTGCTCCATGCAGTCATACATTATTGTAAATTCCTTCACAGACCTTTTCAACTTGTCATCACTATCACAACTTCAGCGGAAATGTCCACTCTGACACTGGATGGTGCTATATTTTCAAATAGAAATTTTTAAGCTTCCTGACACAATTTACTCTCATGGCTTATAGATTCTGCATGATATCTCAGTCATGTCATTTTTATCAACTTTCATGAAAGTAGAGCAGGTCAGGATTCGGTAACTTTGAATAAGGAAATAATGAATTAACATACACAGCATTTGAGGCCAACGTGTGGATCTAGAGAGTCATGATGGTTTTTAAGTTCACTTACTTGGTTTTGTCAGGTTGGTAAGCCTATTAGACTTGATGGTATCACCTGCTGTGATGGACAGCCTACAAAAGTTAAAGGCGATTTTACATGAACTATTCCTTCCTGCATAGAATATATCAGGAACTATTCAGCATATTATTTAAGTAGGTGCCTTAGAGTGAACTATAAATTGGCACTCTACAAGGAGTAAAACATACCTGCTCATGGATTCCTAGTGTTAGTCCTTATAGCCCCAACAGTAGGAAAAAAATTAATCTGCCCTTGTTGGAAAATCCTGAAGATTTTTTGGTTCAGCTTGTTTGTGTGGCTAGATGTGGACCCATCAATGTTAAGCAGAGCATGGGAATCATATTTAAGGTGTCTGCTTCTTTGGTAATCTTGCGATTGGAGTTTGGGGTCCATACCCAGAGCTGGGGGGCTGGAGAGACTCTTCTCTAAGCAATTACTAAAGCCTCTATTATTTTATTGTGATTGCCTGTTTGGTGTTTTATTACCCCTCCTTGATTGCAATTTCCCTGAAGGCAGAGAACATCCCGATCTCATTAACTGCTTAATTGTCAGTATCTAGCTGAGTGTCAGTCAGAAGGTATGTCATTTATCTAGAAATACATGGCAAAAGAATAAATGTTTGAATGAATGGATGATTGCTGACAATTCCCTTCTAGACAGTGTATGTGTCCTTAATTTCCCTGATACTCTTTTCTTCTTCACTTTTTACCTTTTACCTGTTCCTTACCTGCACTGCATTCAGAAGTGCTCACTTCTGAATATTGGAACACTGTATTTCTGAAGTTACTACAACCTTCATCCAATTACTTTGAAATCTCAAGCTTGGTTCTCTCAAGTTTTAGATTTTTATAACAAACTGCCACTCAGTAGCTTTCCTTGACCCTCCCACTGATAACACATTCGTGTGAACACCACTGGACTGTCAGGTCTCCCCACAATTGTCCCCTAAATGCTCCCAGTCACATCTGCTATTAATGCCGCAATCCCTCCATTGCTAAAGCTCCAATCTGGAGTTCACTGTGTGCTCTTTTTTATTCTTTATTACCCTTTCCTCCTAGAGCATATAAATAAATCCTTTGTTCTCTCTTAAGTATCTATTTGAGCTAGGCCCTCTAGAATCTCCCGTTGCTGCTTCCTTACTTTAAGACCTCCCGTTAGCTGCTTGAATCACCTCTTGAATGCCCGTTTGGTCTGGGGTTAGACTCCTCAACCAACTTCCTTTCAGTTAGCTCCCAGAAAAAAAATTCTAAGGGAAAATATCACAACTTTTGAAAACGTTATCTAGAGTGCCCACAGCAAGATAACCACGGCCTTGATGTTCTTGTTTCCCTTAACTGCCCAGGACTTCATTTCTTGCCCTTTGCTTTGCTCCCTTACTCTCCAGGGATAACACTGACAGCTCTACCATCCAGTACTTCTCCTGTGTCTGTGCACAGGCTGTTTCTCCTGCCTGGCAGATACTCTGCCTCTTTAACATGACTCTCCTCCATCAAGAATGGATTCAAAGGTAACCTTTACTGAGAACATGTGTGGTCTCTTTCTTTTTGTCTTTCCTGGATGCACAGGAGCCCTCGCCTCTGTGTTTCCACTTGACCATGACATCACCTGCCATGTTACAGTAAACATGTTTGTTTACATACTTGTTTTCCAAGTAACACGTCTTTTCACATTTGTAGCACTAGACCTAACAAGGAGTCTTATGTTCCAACTACTCAATAAACACTTGTTGGGCAAGTGAATAAGCAAAAAAAAAAAAAATCAAGCAACAACAACAAAAAAACTAATAATCTCTGCCAGGCCAGAGTAATTTTAATGAAAAAAAAATGAACCAAGTGTTTCCTACTCATGAAATATGCCCAAATATAATTTACTTGGTATATAATCATGAAAAAACACCAGACTGAAAGGGAAAATGTAGTTAGTCTAGGATATTGATGTGGGTACATGGTGAATTTAATCATCTGTCTTGTTGCCTAAGATTGGATTGGATTATTAACAATTCAAATTGAATACAACAGGTGCAAGAAAAAGATGCTATAGAACAGAATCAGTAGCTCATGAGAGAATGGACTCAATAGCAGGTATTTTTCAGTTGATGCTAGAGGAAAAATACCCACTATAACAATTTGGTGTCAGCAGCCAAATCCACACCTACCACAGCCACATTTATACCACAGGCCAAGATTCTAAGGACACCAGAGCCATAGGCATAATCACGTCCCAGCCGTCCCTACAGCCCGGCTTCTATGGGAGCTGCTGCAGTAGCACATGGTATCAGGATTCAAGCTTTCAGCCCAAGGAAAGAGCAAGTTTTAGCAAGTAAGAATGTTAAATCCTAAGGGTCTTTTACGCAGTCTCAATGCAGGTATTGCAAACCACAGGCACTCCTGACATTTTCACATAGACAGCTTGTATTATAAATTTCATTAACCATGTTTGTTAAGGTAAAAAGAGTCCACATATATATCAAAGTTGAAATTGTTTTCTTGGTATGTTCGGATCCTCCCAAACGGTTGATGTGCTTTAAATGAAGGGGGAAAAAAAGCTGAATTCAATGACCTTGCTCATACTGATGCTGAATTTAACCTTTGTAACCATGCTGCGTGACATCACATGGAGGAGGCAGATGCCTTCTTCCTCTGATGATTTTGCTAATAATACCCTTCATCTTATATGCAGATTTAATCAACACAGCTGTGATGTTATCTATATAAATCTTAGGAGCAAAAAGCATATTTTCTGTACAAACTACCACCCACTGTAATCACATTTATTTATGTATAGCTGTGTTCTCTCAAAAGTAATACCACTTTTTTGTTTAGATAGTTTCTCCCTACTTTTCTTTAAAAAAGTTGTCTAATTGATTATCCCACATCTGCACCAGGATGTACATTTCTTCACGTACAAGAAAAACTTTAAAAATCTTATTTGACTCTAAGGTCATAGGAACATAGAATAGATCATCTTGAGGCTCAGATTTGACAGAGGGCATGACTATTAATTTTCCCTTTAGAGATACTGGTTGGTATATATCACACACTTCTACATAGACTTAAGTTTTGAGAGACAGGTTGATCTGGTTATTTATGATTGAAAACAATGGGGAATTTTCCTTCAACACTGTCCTCTAGGGCTCTGTCTGATTTGGGCTATTGTACTTCAGCTTCCCAATTTTATGTGATTCCAGCATATTGGCAGAACCACCTGGAAACCAGGACTAATTTTCTTTCACCACTGTCCTCTAGGGCTATAAGCCAGGACTAATTTTAACCATCTGTAAGCCAAGACTAATTTTCCTTCACCACTGTCCTCTAGGGCTATGTCTGATTTGGGTTATTGTACTGCAGCTTTCCAATTTTATGTTATTCCGGCATATTGGCAGAACCATCTGTAAGCCAAGACTAATTTTTCTTCCTTCAGCTGGGAAATCAGCATAAATGCCTGTGTTGAGAAAGAGCACACATTTCAGCAGGGTGGAAGCCATGAAAATCTGATTCACTTGCTACTATAATTTATTTGCTTCCTGGACTTCCTCAAAACACACGCTTTAATTTTCTGATGGAGTTGCAGCCACGTATACTCAAACTTGTGGCTCAGAGAGCTAGACAGTAGTTAATTCAAAATGGGCAGTTGAAGTCACATGATAACTTGGTGGTCCATGGTGAAAAACTGTAATGAGCCAGAAGCTGTTTCTCCAAGAGATAATACAAGTCCACAGAAGACACCATACATTTCCTCCCAAATCCTAAAAGCCTGTGTTGTAATTCACCTACACAGATACATGAAAGCCTTCAAACACCATCCTTATCTTCTACAGACACTTCAAGTGTCATTGAACCTGCTGCTTTGTACAGTCCAAATAGCCAAGAAGTATATGTACAGTAGCCTGTGACCATTTTGAAACATTCTCTTCCTCTTAATTCACTCAAAGTTGGGAGGTATTTTGTTACTTTACCAGTGGATAACAGGGAGCATACCCAAAGAATATGTTGCCATGAAAATCCAAAAAGGTCACTTATTATTGTGTTTCCTGCTTGGTGATAGGAGAGGCCAACATAACAACTTGTCCTTCATCCAGACTCCTAGAAATTTCACTGAGGCGGTAAGCCCCTGAGTTTTTGTAGGCTGCATTTCCCGTCCTCTGTTACTTATGGGTCTTAGCAAGATGTTCAGGGTAGTTGCGGGCTCCTCTTCACTGGGTCTGATCCCCATCATATCATCTATGTAGTAGACAAGTCTGATGTCCTTTGGAATGCAGAATCAAGGTCTTTACAGATTAATTTGTTTCTGATGGCTGAAGAGTGGCATACCTCTGAAGCAGGGCAGTTAAAGAGCATTACTGGTCCAGCCAGCTGAAGGCAAACTGATTCTGGTATTCTTTTTTACAGAGATAGAGTAAAAAGCCTCTGCCAGATTAAAAGTGCATACCGGGTTCCAAAGGATGTATTTATTTGCTCCAGCAAAGAAACAACATCTGAAACAATAGCTACATTTGAAGTCACCACTAGATTAAGTTCATGATAACCCACTGTCATTCCTCTGAATCCATCTACACTTTGTAGAGGACAAATAGGCAACTTGAATAGAGATGTGAAATCATCACCCCTGCAATTTTCAAGACTTTAATGGCAGTAGTAGGGTTTGAATTGTGTCTCCCAAAAATATATGTTGAAGTCCTAGCCCTGAGTATCTGTGAATGTGAACTTATTTGGAAATGGAATCTTTGCAGTTGTCATCAAGTTAAAATGAAGTCCTACTGAATTAGGGTAGACTCTAAATTCAATCACTGGTTTTCCTATAAAAAAACATGTGAAGACACCAAGACGCAGAGGAGAATATCTTATAACAGCAGAGGCATAAATTGGAGTGAGGTGTCTATAAGACAAGGGAAACCAAGGATTGTTAGCAGCTATCAGACACTAGAAAGAGGCAAAAATAATTCTCCTCTAGAGCTTTCAGAGAGAACCTGGCCTCACCAAAATTTTGATTTTGAATTTCTGGCCTCCAGAACTATGAGAGAATAAATGTCTGTTGGTTTAAGCCCCCAAAAGGATGGTGGTTTGTTCCATCAGCCCTAGGAAACAACTATAGATAGCATTAATCTCTATAATCTTTCCCAAAATAAACTATCATTTTTTATTTACTGTTTTAGGTAGGGTGAGGTTGGTTGTGAGACTGTGTTTTTCAGTCTCTCCAGATTTGGAATGATAGACTGCTTTGCAGTTCTCTGATGGGTCCAAGAAAAGCCACTGGTTTTCAGTTTGTTCATCTTTGTCTTGTTGTAAGGACGAGACTGATCATTTCAAAACGCTACGTAACTTGAAGGCAAAATGGACAGTTGCTTATTCACTTTTCATGTTCTAATATAAGCAAGACAAATTGTTAAAAGAAGCTCAGTCACTTGAAGAATGATATGTTATTAAGAATATATGGAGGATCCTTATATAAAGAAAACGTGTCATGATGAGTAGTTTTATAGGATATGCATACCATGGGTGGTTAAGATTAAAATAAAATTTATTAATTTAAGACAGGAGAATTTAAACTTATAAAACATATTTAACTAGAGATGTTAAAGGTGGAAATAGGTAGGTTTGTGGGATTAGTTATCATTGTGTATTAATGTTCCTAGAGGAAGGATGAATGTACTCTATTAATAGATCTAGGAGTTCATAACATACCAGCAGTGATGTCACTCATAGCATGGACCTTTGGAAATCATGTAAGGACATTTGATTGTTCCAGGATGAGGACTGAATGTTCTTATGATCTCAAAAAAATAATTAAGTAGATAATTCAACTTTTCTTATTAAAATGTTGAAGCATGTTTTTATGCATAGTTCAGGCAAAATACTTTTCAGTTTCTGTCTATTGCTGAATTTCTAATTATATATATTTCTAATTCTCAGTGTACTTACTTCCAGCCATATTTGCTGGTCTATGAAAATTAATCAAACAACATATATGTGTTTATTGAGGTGTCTTTCAAATACAGCACATGAAAATTGGCATTTCAAGTTCTTGGTAGTAGATTTGGGAAGAAAGTTAAAATTAGTGGGAAAAATATGTGATTGTCATGTCTTTGAAAGAGAAGTTGGAAATACAAAACTCAGTTGCTACTGATAAAGCAATGGTCCAGTTAGCCTAGACCTGGTCTTCCAAGAGGTCAATCAGGAGTCTGTTCTTAGAAAATCTCACAGACATAAGGGCAGATAGCCCACCCTGAATGGAACCATGAGCTAAGGGATAGGTTTCAAATGTTTTGCCTTTCAACTAAAGAGGAGTAGAACAAAGAAAAAATACTGAAGGAACAAAACAGCAGCAGACTCACAGAACCCAAGAACGGACTAATAGTTACCAAAGGGAAAGGGACTGGAGAAAATGGGTGGGAAGGGAGGGATAAGAGGGAAAAAGGGGCATTACGATTAGCAGATGTAATGTTCGGGGGGCACGGGGAGGGCTGTACAACTCAGAGAAGACAAGTAGTGATTCTATAGCATCTCACTACGCTGATGGACAGTGACTGTAATGGGGTTGGTGGGGGGGACCTGATGAAGGGCTAGTTTAATCACCACAATATTGCACATGTAATTGTAGATAAATGATAATAAAATAAATTATATTAAAAAAAAGAGGAGTAGTCAGATAGATGTGAATCATTCAGCAGCATAATTTGAATGATACTACCTAGCTCTGAGAGGCAAAAAAAAAAAAAAAAAAAAAATCTATAGCCTGAAGCATCTGAAATGTCTGAGAGAAAAAAGGACTGTAGTTTTACTAACTATGAAGCTTAACCTGATAAGGTTCAGAAAGAAACGAAAGTTGTGGATGTACATGAAATCAGAAAAAATCAGATTTTACAGTAACTATATGAAAAAGAGCAAAAAGCTAATGGTGACTTCATAGGCACGCTCATAAATAAACAAAACAACATAATGCACAGCATAAATACACAGGTGATAGAAATTAATGTAAATGGCAAGAAGTAATATCATCAATGGGAAAGTTTATTGAAAAATAAGCATAAAATTTTCTCACATGACAGATCGTGGGTTAAGATGTTAATAAAAAGGTAACAATATTACCAGTAACAAAGGAGGAAAACTATCTTTAACATGTGAGATAGCCCAGATGATTCTGGTCAATTGAGATTGAGGTATGCCAAATCTAAATTTATTTTCCCATGTATCCTTGTATGTATTTGCCATTGAGTCACAATGGATCTATGAAAGAAAGAACCCTGGAAGCAGAATCAGTGACTCAAAGGAAGAGGAATTCGGGCTGAGCTACTCAGAAAGATCCTCATAATCTACAGAACCTGTGTCAGCCACAGCAAGATGGGTGGCAGCAATCATATCCATACCTACTTGTCTTAGTCTGTTTGGGCTGCTCTAATAAAATACCACAGACCAAGAGCTTAAACAACAAACATTTATTTTTACTGAGAGGCTAAGAAGTCCAAGGTCAAGGTGTTAGCAGGTTCAGTGTCTGGTAAGGACCTGCATTCTGGTTTATAGATGGCTGTATTCCTGTTGAATCCTTACATGGAAGAGGTGGGTGAAGGAGCTCTCTGGGGTCTCTTTTATAAGAGCATTAATCCCATTCATAAGGGATCTGCCCTTACGACCTAATCAACACCCAAAAGTGCCACATCCTGATATCATCATATTAGGGGTTAAGATTTCAATACGAATTTGGCAGTGGTAGTGGGGGGGCCACACATAATTTCAGTCCATAGCACCACTGTAGCCAGGATAACCATAGCCATAGCTACAGGCCAGCATAACTATAGCTGCCCTAGTAGCTGCGAACTGTATGATGTTGGGAGACAGCCAAAGACAAAAGCTAAAAGAACTCCTTATTAAAAAATATATTTTAAAATTCTTTTAGACTTTAAGTTTTTAGAGCACTTCTAGAGCATAGCTAAACTGAGAGTAAGTTTCAAAGATTTTGCATATAACGCCTGCCTCCATAACATGCATAGCCTCCCCCATTATCAGTATCTCCCAACAAAGCATAGTTAGTGCATTTGATATAATTGATAAACCTACATTGGCACATCATAATCACCAAAAGTCAGCCAAAATCATTAGGGTATCATACAGAGTAGTTTCACTGCCCTAAAATTTTTATGTGCTCCACCTATTAATTCCTCCCCTGCCTCTAAACCCTGGCAGCCACTCATCTATTTACTATCTTATTAGTTTTGCTTTTTCCAGAATATAATATAGTTAGAATCATACAATATAGAGCCTTTTCAGATTGGCTAATTTAGCTTAGTAATATTCATTTAAGTTTTCTCCATGTCTTTCATGGCTTGATAGCTCATTTCTTTTTAATGCTGAATAACATCCCACTGTCTAGAATACCACTTTATCCATTCACCTACAGAAGGACATTTTGGTTGCTTCTAAGTTTTGGAAATTATGAATAATGCTTTTATAAACATCCTTGTGCAGGTTTTTACATGGACATGTTTTCAACTCCTTTGATAAATATCAAGGAGTATGATTGCTGGATCATATATTAAGAGCATGTTTAATTTTGTAATAAACTGCCAAACTGTCTTCCAAAGTGGCTGTACCATTTTGCATTCCCACCAGCCATGACTGAGAGTTCCTGCTGTCCCACACCTTTGCCAGCATATGATGTCAGTGTTCTGGATTTTGGCCATACTGATAGATGTATCATGGTATCTCATTGTTTTAATTTGCATTTCCCTGAGAACATATGATGTGGAACATCTTTTTATATTTTTTTGCCATCTGTATATCTTCTTTGGTGTGGTGTCTATTAAGGTCTTTGGCCCTTTTTAAAATCAGGTTGTTCATTTTCTCATTGTTCAGTTTTAAAGTTCTTTGTGTATTTGGGGTAACAGTCCTTTACCAGAGGTATCTTTTTCAAGTATCTTCTCCCAGTCTGTGACTTTCTTCTCCTTCTCTTTACATTATCTTTCATAGAGCAGAAATTTTTAAATTTAATGAAATCCAGCTTATCAAATTTTTTTTTCATGGATCATATCTTTGGTATTTTATCTATAGCTATCCCCAATGTCATTTAGGTTTTCTCCTATATTATCTTCTAGGAGTTTTATAGCTTTGCATCTTACATTTAGCTTTGTGATCCAGTTTGACTACATTTTTATGAAGAATGTAGTGTGTGTTTAGATTCTTTTTTTTTTCCATGTGGATGTTCAGATGTTTCAGCACCGCTTGTTAAAAAGACTGTCTTTGTTTCACTGTACTGACTTTGTTCTTTTTTCACTACATTTATGTGAATTCTTTTTCTGGGCTCTCTATTCTATTTCAATAATCTATTTGTCTATTCTTTCACCAGTACTATACTCTCTTAATGACTGTAGCTTCATAGTAAGCTTCAAAGTTAGGTAGTGTCTGTCTTCCAACTTTGTTCTTCTTTAATATTGTGTTGGATATCTCAGTCTTTTACCTCTCCAAATAAACTTTACAGTCAGTTTTTCAATAGCCACAAAATAACTTAGTAGGGTTTTGATTGGTATTGCATTGAATCTATAGATGAAGCTCAGAAGAACTGGCATCTTGAAAATATTTAGTCTTCCTATCCATGAACATGGAATATCTCTCCATTTTTTTAGTTCTTTTTCTAATTTTCATTCATCAAAGTTTTATAGTTTTTCTCAAATAGGTATTACACATATTTTATTAGATATGTACCTACGTATCTCATTTATTTTTGGCTGCTAATGTAAATGGTGTTATGTTTATAACTTCAAATTCCACTTGTTCATTGCTGGTATATAGGAAAGCAATTGACTTTTTTATATTAACCTTGTATCCTGCAACCTTCCTATATTAGCTCTGTAAGTTCTTTTGTCAAAAATATGTTGGATATTTTTGTGTAGATGATCATGGGATATGTGAACACTTTTATTTCTTCCTTCATTATCTGTATAATTTTTATTTGCTTTTCTTGTCTTATTGCATTAACTAGAAGATGCAGTATAATGTTGAAAAGGAGTGATAAGAGGGAACATCCTTACCTAGTACCTAATCTTAGTGGGAAAGCTTCAAGTTTCTCACCGATAAGTAAAATGTTACCTATAGATTTTTTGTAGATATTCTTTATTAATTTTAGGAAGTCCTCCTCTATCTCTATCTGACTTACAGTTTTTATCATGAATGGGGGTTAGGTTTTGCCAAAATCTTTTTCTGTAACTATTTATATTATCATGTGAACTTTTTTCTTTTTAGCCTATTGATGTAATAGATTATAGTTATTGATTTCTGAATGTTGAACCAGCCTTGCATACCTGAGATAAATCCCACTTGGTTGTGGTTTATAATTCTTTTTGTAAATTGTTGGATTTAATATGATAATATTTTGTTAAAGAATTACAGATCCTGATTGTTGGGAGCCATGTGGCACAAGAACAATAAGACTCCATTTTGTTGTTTACTTCTTCTTGATCACCTTCGCGCCACAATTTCCCGCCAAGTGTTCCCACTTCGGTCCACGCTTACGTCAGAGACAACTGCGCATGCACACAACTCGGTGCGTGATTGGACTTTTTAGATCGCTTCATTAGCATAATGGGCAACCAATCAGAAAAGACCATACCCTGTAATGTCTATATCTTCTCTGCTCTAACCTGCAATAAACGAAGCCTTGACAATTTGCTTGGCCTCCACCTTTCTCTCTTCGTCCCCTCTCTTAGGTTTAGGCGATCCCCTTTGAGACCCACCAATTACCGACCCTGCGGGCCGGGGCACCTGATCTTGCTAACAGTTTTTATTTTTAAAAAATAGAGAATGAGGCAGATATTTAGCCTGATCAGATAATACTTGAGGCAAAATCTGCAAATGGGCATGAATACATGGATTTTACAGGTGGTGTTAAAAATCCCTGGTGGTTAGATCCACTACTTGCTTGAGCCCTGGTCAATAGGGCTTGTGTTTTAAAGAACTCTGAGTCTTGTGTTTTAAGGAACTCTGGCCTTCCCCTGAACATACTTCTTGCTAGGGAGTGAAGAATACATGGGGCCAAAGGAGTATCCACAAGAATTTTATGGTCATTACCTAAAGAGAGCTCTAGAAGTGCCTCACACTCTGGAATTCCCTCTCAGGTGGACCTGAACTTGCTTGCATCCAAGGTATCTTTGTTCATTCTCCCAAGTATGATGGGTTGCTCATTTGTTCACCTGTCTACCCAACTCCCTATAAACTCTGAGGTATATCCAGACATGGAAGAAGAATGTGGAAGATCATAGCCACAGGCCTACACAGACCTAAATTCTGGTGCAGAACTCCCAGTTGTCTGAGAATTCAAATTGGAAACTTGATGGGTGGATCATTGTAAAGTTAATCAAGGTGGAATAATAGAGATATAGATCATATTTAATATCATATTTTGCTGTTTGGAGTGTTTGGTTCATATTGAAGACTATAAGTTTGACATATTTAGGAATATAATACATGAACCACAACTTGTACTCTTGCCCTAATCACTGCAAGTTTTAACACTGAGCCTGGATAGAGACTTTTCTTTTTAGGCAAAAACTAAAACTCAAGAGAGTACCAAAGGCAATAGGATTTATCCTTTTTCTTACCACTGTCATATCTGTCTCTCTTGCTTTCTGCTACTTATTCTCTTCTGTCTCTCTCTCTCTCACACACACACACACACACACACACACACACACACACACAAAACATACAAACTTATGAGAAAACATTGGATGCAATGTGAAATAGAGTTTATCAAAAAATGAACTAAGCTTTTTTTCTTAAACCAGAATTAATGAGGAAGTATGGAGAAAATTCAATATCTAAGTGAAAATATCTAGTTAAAATATAAATTTGGAAGTATTGCAGATGATTTTGATCAATGAAGATGGCAAGTCTGAACTGTTTTTCCTGAAGCCTAACATGAGCTTTCTCTGCATTAATGATATAGTAAATAGAAATTCTATGGTAGTTCTGGTGAAAAAAGGATGAGTGCATGAGTGCAAAGGGCTGAGTAACTCTGGAAGTTTCTTAGTAAAACCTACATGAACAGTATCTACCACAATGTGGGTGGCAGCAGCCATAACCATACCCACCATAGCTACTCCCACAGCCACAGCGCAGACCACCACAATGTTGCCATAGTCTTAGTATTAGTAGTGGAAAGTTCAGTTGAGGAGCAGGGCATTAGTTTGTCATCATCTGCCCAGAGCCTTTTATGCACTGTCATAGGTGGGCTTATTTTACTTTTCCATCACAATAACTTTGATCAAATTATGTGCTTTTAGAGAGTCCCCTCCCTCTCTATTTTTATTGCCCCTGCATACTCATATTTATTTACTTGAAATGGTATGTCCTGGTCACTTGGTGTAACATAAACTATATAGTTCTTTCTCCAAGTTTTGGGTTTGGGCTTGTTTTCTAAAAACGACTACAATTTCTCAAAAGGCAGTCTAATAATTTAGAGTTTATATATGTGGATTTGTGAGTGTGTAGAAGGGATAAGATAACTGGGCTGAACAAAAGTTATCATTTCTGGATTTTAGGGTATATACATATGTTTAGCATTTTTAGAGGCTGTCATAGGGGTTGTGCCAAATTACATGCCTACCAGTAATATTTGTGAGTTCCCATTGCTGTACATTCTCAACATTATTTCTATTTTCAGTCTCTCTAATTTTAGCCGTTTTGATGGGTATGTGGCCCTATTAGGTTGAGGTTGTAATTTTCATTTTCTTGGTTTAGTGAGGTTAGTCATCTTTTGTATTATCTGGCTGTAAAATGTTTTTTCAAGTATTTTATTATTTTAGGTTGTGTTTTGTATCTGTGTATAATGATTTGCAGATATTTTAATTTTTGTAAAAATCCTTTTTTGCATATATGAATTGTAATTATCTTTACCCCATCAGTGGTTTTTTCCCTCTTAAAAATAGAAAACTTTAAGTTGGATGAGGTAAAATTTATTAATATTTTCTTTTGTAGCCAATGTTCTTTGTAGCCTTTTAAAGAAATCACTGCCTACTTCAAATTAATCAAGACATTCTAACATTTTATTGTGGTACAAGGTATGAATCAGGATTCATTTTCGTTTTCTTCTACATTGTTTCAAATTAACATTATTCATGATGAAGTCAATCCTTTCATCTTCTGCACTGCAATGGTATCTTAGTAGTATAAATCTGGTTACCCTATATGTTTGAATCTGTTTATAGAAACTCTTCTTTCCATTGAACCAGTATCACTCTCTTTTGTACATACACAATTATGTCATTTGTTGATAGTGGCAGATCTGTGTTTTCCTTTTATTCTTTGTTACATTTATTTACTTATTTACATGCTGTTACACTGGCTAAGACCTTTGATACAAAGTTGTAGTGAAGTGGTATAAGCTTTTATTAAGTGGTTACAGTGGTCATTCTCCTCTTGTTCCTAACCTCAAGAAATTATTCTATATTTCAGCTTTATAGTGTCTTAGCTGTTGATTTTACATACGTGACATTCATTAAACTGAAGAAATTATTTTCTAGTCCTAGTTTACTGAGAGTTTTAAAAATTCATGAATGCATACTGAATTTTATATTTTATCTGAATCTATTAAGATATTCATATATTTTCTTTCTTGGTTAATGTGTTGAATTGTACTGACTGAGTTTTCTTAGACTAAGACAATCTAGGATTTTGCAATCTTGGAATACAGTTCATGGGATTTGATTTTGATAATCTGTCATTTCAGATTGATGCCAGGGTTCTTATTCATGGAGTTAAAGAATGAACTTTGCAAACGCTCAAGGTAGGAGAGCAAGTGAGAGGCTTTCATTTAGAAATAAAGCAAGAGGACAGAGCTCCTGGCTCATGCCAGGATGGGGACAAGAGAGTCCCAGGGTGGTGCATTGTCTAGGGGTTTTATAAGCAGTTAAGAGACAAAGGGCTAGGGATGCACACCTGCTATGTGTTCCCAAAATGTTTATCCTTGAAGAGACATTAAGTTTCTTATTGTCTTCCGGGTTATTTACAAGGATTTTACTGCTCTGATTTCCTCCCAGGATAGCAGCTTCCTGGTCTGGGAGCATATCACTTAAGACTGCCTGCTTTGCTCTCAAGGTGGGCTGAGTTATTGTCTGTTTGTTAAAGGGTATGTTAAGAAACTTACTCTTTAACTAATTGGGTTTTAAAATGCAATCTTATTTTCAAGATGGAATCTTTCCTGTTTTTACTACGTTGTTTTGGGCTTGCTTGTTAAATTGCCCAGATTGCAAATCACTTGATTAGGGCTGGAGGAAAAAAAAAGCAGCATCTGGATAAAGTCAGAAAAATAAACTGGGCACCCCAGCAGTCCAAAGAAAATCCCACAATGGGTTATCTTGCTTTGTTTTTTTCAGAGGCCCTCACCCTACTCTGTCTAAGCCCATGGTCACTGTCTCAAGATTTTTATAATTATGTTTACAAGAAATAGTCCCTTTCTTATAATATCCTTATCGAGTGTTGATTTTGTTAGTGTTGCCCCTTCCTATTCCATAGAAGAGTACTTGTATAATTAATATTTCCCTCTTTTTAAGTTGTTTAAATAATTTACCAGTGAAGCCACCTGGGCCTGAAGTTTTCTTTACATGAACGTTTTAAAATACTGATTGATTCTCTTTATAAGTGTTAGACTCGGTATTCTCTATTTCTTCTTATCTCTGTTACTTGAATGCTATTTCCTCAGATGAAATTCCTTGTGTGAGTTGGAGGTGAAGGAGATTGAAATCAGGAAAAAACAGGTTGTTGTTACTTCAAAGGAAAAGTTTGAACCATAAATTCAAGAGTGAGTGGCATTAAGGAAAGCTGTGATTCTGGTTGTTGGAGCTGGTGTGTGCAGAGTGGGGCAGGGCTTGTTCCTGGAGGACTTTTTGCACAAGATTGTCAGGCAGAGCCACTGAGCCAGCAACCATAAGGCATGGCATATTTTCTTCTCTTTTGCCTTGAACTATAGAGGAGCAATCAGAAGAATATCACGTGAAAGGAACACATTGCAATCACACAGGAGCACAGTGGCAAGAGGAAACTGCCAACAATTATTAGTATTTGAGAAAAGTGCTATTTTTGTAAGCAATGCATCATTTAAAACCTTAATATCTGAGGGTGAGAATTTTACCTGATCAGATCTAGATGACTGGAGTGGCTAAGAGTCACATGAAGGCATTTTATCTGAGAATTTTGGACAGAACTGGTGATCAGACCTTTGTCTTCGTCTTTTTTTATTTTAATGCTTGGTGTAATTGAATGCTGAAACATATCAAGCAGAAGAGCATAAAGCCAGTAGAAAGAATTTTATGTCCTTTCACTCAGATTTTTCAATTGTAAACATTCACCATATCTACATCTTTCTTTCTCCCTCTGTCACACACACATATGCACACACACACTACTCTCTCTCTCTTTCTCTCTCTCATCTATCTATCTGACTTACACTTCCATGTATCATGAGCTTTTAAAATGCCACTGTCCCAGACTGGGGTTCCTCCAAACACAATTTCGCTTCATCCTCTGGGGTCACCTTTTGACTTACAGTTGCCCTGGGCTTGCTGCAGATATTTTCAGAGAGTAGCAGAGGGCTTATGTAAGGCACGAGAAAAGAAGGGCTTATGTAAATGGAGATAAATGTTCATTAATGGAAAGTCTAAACCAGTATTTAGCCAAGACTAGGCTTTAGGATTTTTTTAAGGGAGAATGTAACATTTTACATGTTTTGTATTGTTCAGCATGGAGTCAGGCAGAGGGGACAAGAAGTGTTGGTGAGGAAAATGGATGAACTCGATGAACACTGAATTGATGGAATGGAGGGGTATGTAAAGATCATCCTTCAACTAATCCATTTTATATATGTATACTAGTGAATTATTAGTATTTTTAGCAGGCACTAAAGAGTAATTGTATTCATTTATCTACTTTTAACCGAAGAGGCTTTGCCAAACAAAGTGATCTATGTAAATCACACATGCTTACTCTTTAGAATGATCAAAAGGTTGAATGAAGGACAGAACCTGTGTGAGCCTTACATTTTACACTACTGCTCAACAGCTTTCCCTCTTCCCTGGCAAGCAAAACCATTTTGCACAGCATTATCATTTTACCATCCAGACGTCGTAGACAAGTGGCTGTATATCTATAAAGATCCCTGTTTTTTCTATGTACCCCTACATGAAATATACACCCCACACACATCCATATACATAGAAAAGAGAATTGCTTATGAATGCAATTTATTCTGTAATGTAATAGAATATTTATTGAAATATAAACTTAGAAACGTTTTTACGTCAAATCTGTTGAGTTAAAATGAAGGAAGAAGGAATATAATATCAAATATAACATTTTTATGAATCGTGAAGTATTACATGTAACTTTGGTCAATCAACTTGAAGCATGCTGAATTTGTAATAGTCAACCTGAAGTTGAAATAATCTTGGATGAAATGTTCCCTGTTTGGAAAGAGAAATATTCTAGTTGAGCTAGGAGGACATCTTAGAGTGGAGGAGAACAGTGGGGAAGACCCATCTTGAGGTGTTGGAGTCTAACCTGGGTGTGGAAGGAATTCATTCAGCCCTGCGCAGTGTTAAGAGACTGAGCAACATAAGCTGAGTATCCATGTGGACCAGAGACTGCAGTAACTGTTTGGTGTGGGCTGTAGGAGTGCCTATAGGGTGAAGAGGGTATCTTCATAGAAGTAGTGCTTGGAGGTTGCAGCAGCAATGGAAACTGGTTACATGTTGGACAAACGATCAAATAAATACATATATCAAAGGTAATGACAGCCGCTATAGTAACTGTCATTAACAACTATGGTGGACAGAAAACCAGAACCAACATTGTGATGTTGGACTGGAATAGCAAGTATCAGTGTGATTGCATGGTTTCCAATATATTTATATAGACGGAAATGAAGTACATACAGATGTGGATGTGTATCTGCATATAAAATACATACATATATACATGCATATATGTTCCTTAGCTTGGTCCTGAGAGGACCTGGGAATAGTATCCCTCAGTAACAATGAGCATAGCTATTGCCCAGATCTTAATTTTTAAGTACTTTTGTGAAACAAAAGAAACCAAAGCTCTTTGGAAAATTGGTTGATACTAGTGTTGAGCCGTAGAAGTTAAAAGATGAGATTGTATACCTGAAGCCAATATTGTATATCAATTATACTTCAATAAAAAAAATGAGATTAAGCCATCTTTTTGTGTCAAAAGTTCTCAGAAATGATGAGAACATAAAAGGTATGTCAAAAAAACACAGAAGCTATCTTAAAGGGTTTCCTGTTGGCCAAATCCATAATAGCTTGGACAATAATTAAATGATAGTATTTAATGTAATTATAACCCATTGAATAAAATATAAATACGAGGAGAAAGATTTTCCTTATAGTTAAATATCAACTGATTAATGTAGATAGGATGGTAGATTTTGAAAAATTGCTAGTTAGCAATCATCATAGGGGTAAACAGTTCAGCCAAAAAACATCAAAAGGTGCTAAAACTAGTGGGCAAAAGCTTGTTGAGAAATGGGATAGTTCTAAAAATACATAGCATAAAAATAATTCTTCACAAAGTATAATTAATCACAACATAGTAAAGAGTGCTTTTACAGTGGATAAATCCAGAAGCCACCTCCATAATTAAATAATTAAGGTTTACATTTCCAGTAATAAGACAAATCAAAATAATGTACCATCTGATAATATGTAATGGGAAAAATGCAGCAGCACCTTTTTTGGTAATTCCTACCCAAAATGCAAAAACCTAAATCTAGCCACGAGTAAACAGCAGACAAATGCAGATTGAGGGACATTCTTCAAAATAACTGGTCTGCAATCCTCAAAAATGTCCAGGTTAATAGAGATAGCATAAAATATGACGGCCATATTCCAGATGTTTGTTTTTCCTAACAAAAACTTCATTTAAGTTACACATACACTGTGACAACTCAGACTGCATACATAGTGAGTTGGTGGGTACCTGGGAGGAGAAATTATTTGACATCACAAATCTGATAAATTCACCTATTCCACCTCCTTAGGGATAATGTGTTTCCAAGTCAAGGTTTTCGGAGGATTATAATGAGCTGACAAAGTACCAACCCACTTTTTAAAGTAAACTTTTATTGAATTTTGAAATACACACAGCAAAGTCCATAAGTCATTATATATAGAAATAGATTAATTTTCACAAAATAATGATACCATTTTCATCAGCATTCAGATCAAGAAATAGAAAAATAGCAGAACCCAGATGGGCTCTCACACTTCTTTACCACCCCTGGCACCCCAGGCATTGCTCCTCCTACCTTTTGAAATCATGTATCTGTTTTAAGATCTTTGCATTTTACTTAAGCAGACTCATACATTATGGTTTCATTTGCTCAGCATTGTACTTTTGAAATTCACACATTTTGTTTGTGTAGAAATTGTTCATTTTCGTTGCTGAATAGTATTCTCTTGGATGATATGCCACAGGTTGTTTATTTATTTATTGTTGATAGACAGTTGGGTTGTTTACAGTTTTAACTTTTGCAAACATTGCTTCGTGAATATTCCAGTACATATCTTGTGGTAAGCATATGTATGTCTCTGTCCGATATTGCCACAATAATATTGTGTAAAAACCAACAGTTTCATGTAATATGAAACTTTCACTTCACTTTCACATGTCTACATGTGATCCAAACTAAGCTGGGCTTGGCACAAAGCAGTGACTTAGATCCATGTAACTGTCTTCTAATGTGGACCAACACCTCACTGATTCATCTCCTCGCTGTGGAAAACAGGAGTACAAGTGGTCCAGCCTAGTTGTAGAGGCAGGTTTCAGGCTTCTATTCATGTCATCAATGCCACTGTTGAAAGCAAGTCAAGGAGGGAGAATTATCCTTTATCCCTGTCCTCCCTATGAGGTCCCACAAGTTCCATAGCTAACCTAAAAACAGCGGACAAGGAAACAGAATCCTCTCAGAGAGGTTAGGAAGGGCGGGAGTGAAAAAGTGATGAAAAGCAGTTTATACCACAAATACAATTTGTTGGGAGCATAATGAGAATTGGAATTGCAGTGTGTTTTAGGGTATAAAATCGTTCTGTTTTTGGAGATACTCTACCAAACAGTTATCCAAAGTTGTTGTATCATTTGATAGCTCCACAAGCTGTTGCTCATAGTCTCATCAACAGGTCCTACTGCCTCTTCTTTCCTTTTAGCTACTTTGGCAAGTGTGTGGTGATGTCACTTTGCATTTCCTTGGTAACTAATGTAATTGAACACCTTTATATATATATTACTGGCCATTTATAGGGATGCTTTTTTGTGAAATACGGGCTCAACTCTTTGTTTACTGTTGAGCTGAATAAGAAAAATAATGAACAAAACCCTTTGCCCAGCTATGCTACATCAGAATGTAGTCTTATGTTTAACTGACTAGTTTGGCTCTCCTGGTCACTTGATAAGGCTATAAAAGTCAATGACATCACAGCATTGTCCTTAATTATGATGAAAGTTCCCTCCCAACCCCATTAGTAAATTGCATGTGTATAGGGAGGAGCTACGTACAATGTGATCTGGACATTTCTGCCCATGACCCAAAGGAAAAAACTGAAACTAGATAGAAGGGACCAGTAACATCAGCCTAGAGATACAGCACACTTGGTACTGACCAGAGGCAGACAAGAGGATGTCCCCAGTGGAAAAAAATAACACAAAACATGAGGCTCAGACTTTGATCTGATAGGATGTGGATGTCATTATATATGATGGCTTCATGCAGGAGAAAACATGTGCAATGATTTCTCTTTTTCTATCTTTCTTCCTTCCTTCCTTTCCCTCTTTCTCTCCTTCTTTGTTTCCTTCTTTCCTTTCTTTCTTCTTCCTTCCTTCATATTCATAACAACATATATGGCATACACACATAAGATAAAAATAAATTAGAATAAATGCAAAACAGCATTATTGACAATAAGATATGGAATTTTTTGAAAAATGATGTAAATATAGTAAACAAATGATAATGTGGTATCAAATATTAAAATTATTTTGAATTTGAAATATTCCAAAGGCTTTTGGTCAATTAAGTTAAAACATATTGGAGAACTATTTTGTTTTCCTATTTCACTTGTTTGTTTGTTTTTTTCAGGTAGCCTAGGATGAAGTTTTCACCTTGGAAGAAGGACTAGAAGATCTTTATTGAAAAAGTCAGAAAACACAGGTGGAGGAGACCAATTGTATGGGTGGCTGTAGGAGTGTTTCAGTAGAATCTATCGGAGCAGAATCTTCTCCAGCAAGGTGGATGCAGCAGCTGTATCTGTACCACCAGAGCCAGAGCCAGAGCCCAGGGCACCGGAGTAGTTGCTGTGGTACTATATTATGTCAAGAGTGGCAGGTTTCATTGAGAAGCTAAGAACCAGGTTTCTGAGTTCAAAAGTCACCATTTATACATGGGCTTTAATATATCTTCAGTAGAAGGTGAGGCAGATCATGGGAAGTTTGAGCCTCATATTTCAGAATAATCTGCATTTAAGATTTCTTGAACCTATTGTTGGGAAGAGAACCCTCCTAAATAATAGTTTGAGACCATGTGAGGATTCCCACAATCAAATCAAGTGCCTTTAATAAGCAATTCTTAGTTCATTTAGAAAGCCCTTATTCATTCTATTTTTGTTGAGAGCCTGTGATTAATTTTCATGGGAAGCTCCTAAATCACATTTTAGGGGTATTTATTTTTATTTAACTTTGAAAAGTGTAATGTAGAATTATAAATATCCTCCTGTGTGTGTATTTGTGCATGGGAAAAATTAATGAGGTCACAAAATGAATAACTATCTTTTATCTTTTTTTTAATTGAATACAAACATTTTTCTCTATAACTATGCATTTCTAGTGATTATTTACGGTAGATGGACCATTTATTCATAAGCCTATTCATAAACTGTCCATTCTCTGTTAGACTTGTATCATTTTTGTGTTCACATGGGTTTATCCAATTCAACCATGCAATTCACAACTTATTTACATATTTATATTTTAATAATGCATTGGTTTATTTGCTAGAGGTAGAATATAAGTTCCTTATGGGAGAAACCTTATAAATTTTTATATTATAATGAGACAAAAGCTTTTGTCTAAAATCAGCGTCCTAAATAGGACATATGTATTGAAACAAGAGATGTTGGTCTAGAAAAAAGAGGAACATATTTCTAATTGAAACCTAGAGTACTAGATTTTCTGAGAGCAACCCCATATTATTCTTTTTTTTAATATAATTTATTTTATTATCATTAATCTACAATTACATGTGCAATATTATGGTTATTGAACTACCCCTTCATCAGGTCCCCCCCACCAACCCCATTACAGTCATACTTTTGATGTACTTCCATTTATCACAGGAATTGAAAATTATATTTCTCAGAGTCTCTTGCTAGA
Source organism: Smutsia gigantea (assembly GCA_032199065.1). NCBI lineage: Eukaryota > Metazoa > Chordata > Mammalia > Pholidota > Manidae > Smutsia > Smutsia gigantea. The sequence goes on along the minus strand of JAVSCE010018655.1, from coordinate 72,246 downwards.
AGGATTTCAAGATAAACTATTCCAATGACAGGCTTTTGTCCAAGATTGGCTAAAGAAAAGAGAAAACCACATTAATGGATAACAGCAGTGGGATAATATATGACTTTTGGAATCTGGAGGTTTTACATGAAATGCTTACTACTATCCTGAGGACAAACTATGGTTCTTACACATTCTTGAATCATTGAAACTCAGTAAGTCTGAACGCTAGGGGAGACATTTCTTGACCTTTTTTGTCCAGATATCCTACTTTCTTTGAACATGAATCAGTTCATACCTTAAATATGCAGAAAGTTTTCTGTTTTTTTCCAAACCACAGTAGACACATTTAACAATGTCTTAATATGCACATTATATTATTAATAAGATGTAATACATAAAATTAAGTGTAAATTAAGTGTAAAAAATTACATTTTTATTGTGCTGCAAAGTAATTTTTAAAGTATTTTAAAAGGAATCACATATTTAAAGTCCTTAATAAAATAACTGCCAGTGAAAATATTTAGAAGAAATAATTATATATTCAGAGAAACAAGCACTGAGGGAACAGGTCACCAGGAAGCATGTATTAAAAGAAAAACTACAGGGAGCTCTTAGAAAGAAAAGTATTTCAGTTGGAAATGCAAAAATAAATGAAAATGAGGAACAAGAAATGAATGAATATGACTGTAAAGGTAAGTGAATATTATCTATATAAATCATCATCATCTCTGGGAGATATAAAATATATATATGTAAATCCAATATGTTTGAAAACAATAATTGTAGCTAATTTGTTTTAAGGTTCTAGTACTGTATATGTAGAAAAATGCTAATTTGTATTAGAGTATAAAGGAAAATGCTTATTTTATTATTTCATGAATCAGTGCAAGAATAACAAGAGTAAATAACATCAAGAAAATAGGGAGAAAATGAAATATAAAATATTTGATTCATTAAAAGAAGTCAAGAAAACAAAATGGAACATGAATCCAGTAGGAAAAACATTAAAAAAAAATAGAAGGATGGCAGATTAAAACCCAAATCTATGGGTAATATAAATGGACTAAATATTTCAGTGAAAATATACAGAGGTTGTAACCCTGGGCAAAATATAATACCTAACTACATGCTGCTTAAAATAGAAACATCTCTAATATCATGTTACAGGCTGTCTGAAAATCAAAGGATAGAAAAGACTTTACCTTGCAAACATTAGGGAAAGGAGACCTGGTGTAGCTATATTAATATCAGACATTAAGGCAATAAGAATGTCTAGAAAAAGAGAAGGAAATTTCTTCAGGAAAACATAGCAACTTTTATTCTATATGACCTAAATAACATAGCTTCAATATTAAGCAAAAATGTCTTCTGCAATCATAGTTGGATAAAAATAGAACATATGCTTTGATAACTGACAGAACAAGCAAACAAAAATTAAAATACGCAAAGATATTGAATACATAAACAACACAATTAATAACTGTGACCAGTGGATGAAAATAGAGAATCAAATACAGTATCAGAAAATATAATTCTTAAGTCCATATGGAACATTTATAAAACTGATGACATGCTGAAGCATAAGCAAGCCTCAGAACATGTCAAAAGATTTAAATAATTTATAGTATATTTTCTAATCACACAAAATTAATTCTAGAAATCAATAACAAAAATGTAATGAGAAGCTCCATCATTCACAATTAAGTGATCTACTTAACTTTTGGTGGATGAAAGACAAAAATCCCAGTGAAAATTAGAAAATGTACAAAACTAAATGATACTGAAGATACAGTATTTTAAAACTTATGGGATAAAAAGAAAGCAGTAGTTAGACAGAAACAAAGATTTAATAGCGTATGTTAGAAAAAAATTTATGGTGCTACTGTTCCACTGTGAGAAAAGGATTGGTATTTTCAGTAATTGGTACTGGGTTGATGAGTCATTTGTATGGGTAAAATTAATTTGACCTCTATATTGCACCACAATGTGATTTCAAAATAGATTGTGATATGATTATGATGGAAAAACTAATAAAATTTCTAGAAAAAAATACAAGAGACTATATACATGACCATAGAATAGCCCACAACTTCTTAAACAAGACATGAAAAGCATTAACGATAAAGAGGAAAATGATGGGCTGAACTATATTAAATTAAGGACTTCTCAAAATGTCATGAAAATAACATGAGAAGATAACTACAACACATATATAATTACAGAATTTATAAAGAATTCTATGTAATAAATAAAGATAGACAATTAAAAGTCAGCAAAAGCCATGAACAGACATTTCATAAGTGGGAACCCCCAAATGGAGAATAAATACATGAAATAGTATTTATCATCATTATTTGTCAGGAAAATGCAAAGCAAACCCACAATGAGACAACCCAACCTCAACTAGAATAGTTTAAATGAATAATTTTAAAACTATGTGTTATTTAGTATGTGGAAGACCTTAAACTTTGTTACGCTACTGGTGTGAATTATAAATTCGTGTAATTTCTTTGGAAAACCATTTAAAGTTTAATTCTATGACTCAGGGGCTGCACTTTTAAGTATATAGAGAACAAAATGTGAACCATTTTATTTACCAAATATGTGTACAATAATATTCATTGCAGCACAATTCATAACAACTAAAAAGTAGAAACCTCAAATGTCCAATAATCAGACAAATAAACTGTGACATAGTCACACAATAATCAAGCTGCATGGTCCAATAGGGTAGCTATTAGCTACATACAATTATTCACATGTAAATTTTTTGATTAATGTTTACAAGGTATATCATTCTCCATCATCTTACTTTCAACTTACCTATGTCACTTTTTAAATGAGTTCTTTGTAAACAGGATATTTTTATATCATGTGGTTTTTTTTACTCTGCTAATCTGTTTTTCATGTGATATATTTGAATCATTTATATTTTAAATAATTATTGATATGTTAGAGCTTATAAGTCTGCCATTTTATTACTTATTTTCTATTTACTTTCTCTGTTTATTGTATCTTTCTTTCTTACTTTCCCCTGGTTACTTGAACTTTTTCTGAATTCCATCTTTAATTACACCATTTTTTAATATATCTATTTTAATAATATTCTCAATGGTTGGTCTAGGCATCATAATATACCTACACAGTTTACTTCAGTCAATTGGTATCAACATCTTACCAGTTCAAGTGAAATGTGGAAATCTTATTTCCATTGAGGTCTATTTTCCCTTCTTTTAAAGTAGAGTTGCCTTAAGCATTTACTCTGCTAATCTTGAACACCACAATAGATAGTGTATAAATTTTGCTTCAACCATCAAATATTATTTAAGAAACTAATGACAAGAAGAATCATCTATTATATTTACCCAAATTTTTACTCACTCTAAGGACTTTCTTTCCTTTTTGTAGTCCCACATCTGTTTAGAGAACTTGGCTTTAGCCAGTCATTAAAGGTGGATGTGCTAGCAGCAAATTATCTTAGTTTTCTTTCATCTGTGAATGCCAAAAGCATATTTTTGCCAGACATGAATTTCACAGTTGATTCTTCTTTTCTTTTAGTACTTGAAAAAATGGTGTGTCACCTCCTCTGTCTCTGTGTTTTCAGATTAGAATTTGCTGTCGTTCAAATTGGTTTTCCCCAGTAAGAAACAAATTGGGAAATAATGATTTTTTAAACTCTTTTCAGTTCTACTCTCTTTCTCATCTCCTTCCGGGACTCTGATGATACCAGTGTTAGCTTTTCTGTTATTGTCCCACAAGGCCAGGAGTCTGGGTTTTTGGTTTATTTTCTCCCTATTGTTCAGATTGAGTAAATTCTATTGGTCTGCCCTTAAATTCACTGATTCTATCATCTGTCAGCTCCACTCTACTATTCATCTTAGTGAGTTTTTAACTTTTATTTTGGTCATTACATTTTTCAGTTCTATAATTTTCATTTGATTCTTTTCATAAAGTCCATTTGCTGATATTTTCCTACTTTTTCATTTGTTTCAAGATCATTTTTAATTGCTTCTTCAAGCATTTTATGAAGGTTGCATTAAAATTCTTATCAGCTCCATAAAAGATATTTATATCAGATATTTTAAATCAGATAATTCCTATATCTGATTGATCTTGATATTGACATCTGCAGTCTTCTTGTCTAAGTTGTGATTTTCTGATTCTTAGTATGATGAGTGATTTTTTTTATTGTGTTCTGAATATTAGGGTAGTATAGGACTTGGGTCGTATTTCATCTCTCCTTATTTTTATAAAAGCAAGCAGTCTTCTTGTGAAGTAGCTAAGGCTGGGTGTGTGGGTTTGTTTAACTGCAATCACCCTGGAGAAAGTGAAGTGCTACCTCACACTGCCTCCTCAATGCAGATGTGTGGAGTAAGTTTAGTGCCCATCTCTGTCCTGCTGACACTTAGGGGGATGAAAATGCGGTGCTTAATTACATGGCTTCATTATCCTCCAACTGGGAACAATAGGTCCTGCTCCCCACAGTGTATCAGGTCCTTGAATAACCTGACTGTTGTTTATTGCATCTGCTTATGACCATCTTACTGTTGGATAGCTTAGAGGAGCAGGCAGCCCACTATGAAGAAACCCATAGTCCTCTCAGATACCACATTCTGTAAAAAATGTATAAATTGACAAAAATACCATAATATAAAAAAACCCATTGAGAGTCTGAAGATTAATTAATGAATGTAAATAAGCAGATTTAGTTTGTCATATGTTTTTCAATGAAAGAGTACAGCAATAGAATGATAAATTTTGCATAATTGTGGCTTTCTCATCTATAACGAGATGCTAGAAGACAGTAGAACATTAGATAAACTGGTATTGTGAAATAAAAATAAAATAAATTCATTTTCTTTTGAAATCGGAAAATAAAGCATTATTTTTTTCCATTGGTCAAATGTGGCATTATACTTAGTACACATTTATCATTAATTAATTAATTAAGCAATTATTTATAAAGTGATTACTCTACACAGTGCTTATTCTTGGTGACTATTTTTCCAGGTGCTGAACTATATGATTTTGCTTTCTGTATCCTAATGTAATCTTTTTCCATACTCTTACCAGGAGGATATAACAATTGCAAAGCACCATTAGATAAATATACATCTTTGTAAAAGAATAGACTGAAATTATTTTAATATATTCATATTTAGCATGAAATTTTGAAATATAATGAATCCCATTTAGTGAACAAAAAAGAGATGCATTTCACTGAATTCTCATCAAATGCAATTGTTCCTAGTGATTTGATCTTGAGGAAAGAGAGCTGCAGTGAAAAATATTTGCAGTGGTAAAACCAAAATAAGTCCATACCAAAGTACAGCAATAAATGGCTCTATCCAAATGTGCAGTGTTAGGAAGAGGCTGAGAGCAGAGACACCAGAACAGAATCATGGAAAATTAGGTTACTGTTGTGGAAATTATTATTAAGTAATTAAGATAATTAGGAGTTACAGTTTTAGCTTATGAAAATAAGGTTTCAGTGTGATCAAGATGTTGATGATAGCAGTGGCTTTGCATTTGTAGCTTCTGTAGGCAGGGCTTCCCTCTGGCTGGTTTGACATCAGGGCAGGATTTGCTGGTCTGTGAGCCAGGTGCGGGCTGGCTGGGAGGAAGGCACAGCAGGCTACTATCACGGTGGAGGGCCTTGGAGCTGCATAGCCAGCCAGGTGGCTGGAGCGCCTGAAGATCGTGAAAGTTCCCATCTGGCTGGGCAGAGTTCACCTGGACAATTTTGTCTACCTGCCCTTTCTCCTGAGCATTAAGCTCTCTGCAATCCTTGCCCCTTTAGCAGCCCTCTCACTGTTAGGAAGTCTCTCAGACTGCCTGCCTTTCTTTTGTCGCAGAGCAGCCAGATAAGGATTGCTGTTTTCCACAAGCAGCTGGAATCTCAGTCTCTCCAGGTATTCTGCCTGTCTTAGTTTTCCAACTCCCCTAATCACCAGAGCACCATGCAATGTAGGTTTATGCTCCCAGAGCAAATCTCCAGAGCTAGGTGTTCAGCAGTCCCAGGCCTCCGCTCCCTCCCTGCTCCGTTTCTATTCCTCCCACCAGTGAGCTAGTGTGGGGGAAGGGCTTGGGTCCTGCTGGGTCACAGCTTTGATACATTATCCTGTTCCATGAGGTCTGGTCTTTTCTCCAAGAGTATGCAGTCTGCTGCAGCCTTCTTTCCTGTTGTTCTTTCAGGATTAGTTGTATTAATTATATTTTCTTATATTCAGTTTTAGGAGGAGGCCTCTGTCTCACCTCTCACACTGCCATCTTTAATCTGTTTTTCTCCAGTGTCTCCTCTTATCACTGGCTTTCTCATCTATAACATGAGATGATAGAAGACAGTAGAACATTAGATAAACTGGTATTGTAAAATAAAAATAAAAGAAATTCATTTTCTTATGAAATTGGAAAATAAAGCATTATTTTTTTCCATTGGTCAAATGTGGCATTATACTTAATATACATTTCTTCAAGTAATCAAATTGATTTTCATTTGTCAAATGTTTCTTAACACCTATGTTAGTCAATCAGAATTTTTTTGATAGTTTCACTTTTCAAATGTGATAAAGTATAGATAGTTTTTGCACAAGATATAGTAATTTCCTGAAAATGAAATAGAAAGCTAACTTAATCAAAATGATCTTTTGCCTGACTGATATCATACACCATTAATTATTTTCCTCGTATCGTTTCTCAGTGTCATTGAGCTTCTTAAGAAGAAAAACAGGAATAAGTGGGCACAGTCATTTTGGGGACTTCCAAGGAAAACTATGGAGCTGCAAAAATACAGAGTGGTGGTAAAAGAGGGAGAAAGTGACTCAGTGTGTTGAAGACTGTCATGCAGAGGTGGCGAGCAGGAAGCAGATCCTCCCTGGAGGATTTGAACATCAAACCTCAGGCAATCAGCAGCCACCAGGCAGGGAATGTTTTGTGAACTATTTTGTAGATGAATGTAGAATATAGATAGAATCGCGTGAGACGTGAGGAGCAGATTATCTCTTTCCCGAGGCACAGTCTTAAGTAATTCAGCCAAAACTTAGGGTATCAAGAGACAGATGAAGGCAGGGAAATGCAGTGATAGGAAAAAAGGGCTATTTTGGTGGGTTAAAGTATCATTTAAAAAGCACATAAACATCAATCAATAGTCTGCTCAGCTGTAACAATGGCTGAATTACACAGAAACCTGATTACATATGATCTTAGATAAGAAAGAACTGATGTTCAGATCCTTGAAGTTTTAGATGAATCAAAACCTCCAAGACATCCAAAAACAGTGTTTATTCTTCGGCCTCTGTTTCCCTCTCATTTTTCTCTCTCTCCCTATCTCTATTTCTTTCTTTCACATACACACATAAAGAGAAAAGCAGACATGATGGAGAGAAATATGGCAATGAAACAATATTTACAGGAATAGATCATTTATTCAACATAAATGTTATTTTCTCACATGAATGACATGAAGTAAACATAGAAGTAGAAGAATGCTATTAAAAAATAAAAACATAAAACTTTCTATAAATTATAAGACATCCCATTGATTTTAGTTAACGAAAATGGGCATGCTGAATCTGAATTATTTTTGTCTCCAAGTCAGGAATGAAGTTTGTGTTTCTGGTGTGAGGATGGAGGCTGGGTTTACAACCACAAGAGGAGGAGTCCAGTAGGTTGAGCTGCTTAGCAAGAACCTAGATAGATCCCATATAACCAGAATATGACACTGCAAAATGAGCAGCCCATAACCAGAGACCAGACACCGTCCAGGTGCCATTATGGCTCATATGAGAGAGTTGGAAGGTTTAGTCTATTCCCAGGGAATCTGTTCCTCAGGTTGAATGCACAGTGCAGGACCTTCTAAATACTCTCAGTTGTTGGTTGCACAAACCATGAGCAGTACTGTCTCTGTAATTCAGACTAATCATTCAAATAAAAGGTCATCAACTATCATACAGGTGGATGAATCTATTTTTGTATGTACTGCATTCATTTATTTTTCATTTGTGTTGAAAAGTAATTACAACTTATTTTATTTAAAGATAGTTTAACTTGGTCCAATCTTGTTCAGTTATTAGGTTGACTAAACAAAATGATCAGTATATACATATCATTTCCTTTATAGATATAGGAGGACTGAGTAAGAGAGAAGAGTTGCCTGAGCCCCAATTCTCCACAGCTGCTGCTTGCAGATTCCCTAAGGCAGTACCATTATACACAATGTCATCATTTGGATAATAAAGGACTGAAGGTGAGTATGTGTATATATGTGCAAATCTCCAAATCTCTCATGCTCTCAATTAAAGTTTGATGGAATTCATTAAGTATCACATGGCTTGCTATGTACCATCATTTAAGGAAATGGCATTCAGTTATTTATGTAATATTTATTGAGGGCCCTCTATTTTCCAGTTACTTTTAAGGCAATGGATTATATCACTCCTACTATTGTGACTCTGCTTTTCTCATATGATCTTCTTTTGCCCTCACTTATGGTATTAAGAGGTAGCAGTGTTGCAAAGCCAATTGAGAATATTAAAGTATCCCAAGAAAGCAATACTAAATTGAATTATTTTAACTGGATCCCTCCAAAGTTGGGATGATGAACAGATACCTCCAAAATGTTTGAGTTAGAATAATGGGGTTTTACAGCACTATAGCAGATAAAAGTATAAAACATGGACAGAATAAAGTTGCTCTATTTTATGTGAGATATCTAAGAAATATTAAGAGAATGGTTCATAAATAAATTGTACACAAAATGGTAAATTTGCCCAATTTATTCAAGGGCTTATGTGAAACCTAAGAATAGTGAGAATGAAACAAAAATTATTTTTATAGGAAAATGGAAATATACGTGGATTTTGTACCCTCTACATAATTCTCAGGAAATACGATTTTGGAGACACAAATAAATTTCCTGGAAGGAAACAAAAACTGAAATTTCACCAACTTGTCAATCTCTAATTATATAGCCCTTTCTCGTACTCATGTGTCACAACCAATTCTCAGATCATATTTCAGATTGAGTTTAGAATTGGAGTTACTAACATTGCTCCTGTGCTGGGTTTCCAGGAATTGTCTTTGAGCTTACAGTTGCTGGATGTGCATTGTGGGAGTAGTACATCTTTCAAAGTGTTTGATTAGTTGTGGAGACCTGTAATGCTTAGACCATTTTGATCTTCTTCACTCTTATCTGAGAAGATTGTGATATTTGAAGGCAGATTTTTGCTTAGAGGAGGCTACACTCCAGGATGTGCCTTAAGATCAACATTTAAATGTAATAGATGAGAGTCTCTTCTGATTCTTTATTGATCTAGGTAGCTGAGGAGAGACTTGTGTGGACAAAAGGAGCTCAACTGTTTAACTGAGTGAAATCCAGCTTCAGATTAATAATTTCAGAGTATTACTAAAATGGTATGGTATATGCAAGTGTACCCTTGATTAGTTATATTTTATCATGTAAATTAAGATACAATTCTCTTCTAATCTATTCTAAGTTTATAAAGATTATATGTCACATCTAATTCTCTTACCAGAGAGACCAAAATAGTTCTTAATATGATTAAATACAATTCATTCAACAAATATTTATTGTCTACTACAATCTAGTAATATTTTAAGGCAGTGGATTATTGTCTTCTATCATTCATAGGATGACATTGTAGAAGTGATGGAGGATTTTTTTTTTACCAAGTTCCTACTAAAAGGACGTCAGGGGAAAAATAGAATATAAATATTTTAATGTACACTGAGTTTTGATTTATCATAATTTGGAATAGATTTTACTATAGTTATATATGGTATTATGCATATTGTGGGCTTCTAAAAATAATTCATAGAATATTGCTTTCAGCTTGGCCACATATGTTTGTCTTTTATAATGCCTTTGATAATGCTGACATTTCAAATATGAATAGACATACTTATTTTGTTCAAAGTATAAACACTTTTCATATTAAATAAAAAAGAAATCTCCCATTCAAACCAAGACATAACCAGATGACTATCTCATCAGAGAAAATGCCATGCCCTATTGCTATGTTGGGGTGAAGGGGCTGCTGGAATTTGAAGTGAGTTAAAAATGAATTTTTGTGACTTCAAAGAAAAACTTGGATTTAAAAATAAGAATTGAATTATATAACAGGATTATAAAATATAAATATGTAACTATATATACAGATGAATAATCCAATGACATAACAGGATTATAAAATATTAAAACATATAAATATACATATGTAGATATTATCAAATACAAAGTGATTTCTTGTGTTAAAGCTTTTTGTGTTGAGATGATGGTCAATGAACCACTCCTGGAGGAATGTTCTTTTTTAAAGTCTTAAACAGTTGCACTCTTTCAGCAGCCTCTAAATGGTGTCCAGGGGTCAGCTTATATCAACCCAGGGAGTCTATTCTACATATCTCTACACTTAAGAGTCATCGTTTTGGCAGGTTTATATTAGTCACAGTGGGAGTATTTACACTATATAAATCTGAAAGCACCACAAATCCAAGCCTTTTTCCCTCTGAAAGGGTTTACCAACACACCACAGCTAAACATGTTTATTGATAGTTGTGAATGGGATAGTTGGGCATGAGTCAAGGACATTTAAACCTGTAGAACATGAAGATAAGAGTCCAGGAATGAGAGGGAGCAGTGACTAAATCACAGGGAACCATAAATTTTGTATGAACTGATGTCATACCTCTGTCTTTGGCATCATTGTCGCTGCAGGGTGCACCAAAAACAAGTGTTGTCTCTCGTATATTCTTCTTCCCCACCTGTATGAATCAGCATTTGCCAGAGAAACAGAACCCATGGGAAACAGAGGTGTGTATCTATAGGAATCAGCACACATGATCATGGAGGCTGAAAAGGCCCAGGATCTGCCGTCTTCAGCAGGGAACCAGGAAAGCCAAGTGTGTAATTCAGTCTGAGCCAAAGGCCTGAGAACCAGGAGTGCTGATGCCCTTGGTCAGGAGAAGATTGATGCCTCAGCTCAAGTGGAGAACAGAATCACTCTTCCTGCACCTTTTGTTCCATTCAGGTACTCAACAGATTGGGTGATGCTCGCCCACATTACTAAGGGCAATCTTCTATACTCAGGCTACTGATTCAAATGTAAATCTCTTTTCAGAAACATCCTCACAGACACACCCAGAAATAATATCTAGGCATCAAGTTGACACATGAAATTCACCATCATACCACCCCATTTGCTAACACACCAAAACACACAGACACACACACAAATGATGAAGAAAAATCAGTGTAAGTGCTAGAAATAAATATTTTCAATGAGATAAATGTTTATTAAAATTAAATTTTTCTCATAAAATTGTTGACCAAAAATGTAAGGAATTTTAAAGGCAATTACAATATCAAAGGAAAAGCTTTCAAAAAGTGTGAAAGATTCCCAATGACATCAGTGACTCCAGATGAGGATTGCAGAATGTGGCCCTTTAGATACTTCAGGATGATGTTGACATTTTAGTTGAGAAAATAGAATTATTCATATGAAGAACCATGGAGGCAGATTCAGGAACCTACATGGAAAAGATCAGTGTGGTTGAGTTTCTCTGGAAGTTTCTCAGGAAAACCCATATGACCAGTATCTTCTGTAGCAAGATGGGCATCAGCAACCATATCCATAACCACCATAGTCACAGCCATAGCCACATCCCAGGTAACCAGAGCCATAACCCCGGCCATAATAGTAGCTGCTGTAATAGCACATAGTTTCAGGAGTGGAGGATTTCTTTGAGGAGCAGAGAATCTCTTTCTCAGTTCGAACATCACCATCTGCACAGGTCCTTTTATATACACCCTCAGTTGTGAGTGGAACACATCATAGGACTTACTGATCCCATATTTCCTCCAGTTTACACCTTCTGAATCTTTGTTTCATTAGATAATGTGAGGCCCATGTAAGCAAGATGACTTTGCTATTGAGTTGACATTCCTACAGTCAAATCATGTGCCTTTCATGTGTTTGTTTTTATTCTTATTTTAAAACCCTTACCTTTTATTTATTTAGCTTAAACTATTTGACTAGTTTTTATCTAGTTTAATCATTGGCTACAGTCTAATATGTTGATTTTAAAAATTCTACCATTACTTCTGCATGTATTATGGGAGGATCTTCTATACAGTGAAAAATAACTTTCTTAACAATAGAGCATAAGCTTATTTGGTAGAGTCAGATAACCTTTTCCATGTTTATTATTCACTTCAATAAATAAATTTCATGCAGGCACAAAAATATAGAGAGTTGTATTCTGAAGCTTCATAAACACATTCTCAGGACTGAATGACTGTCAGTATTCCACTCTCAGTTCCTTGTCTTCCTATATACTTTTTATAGTTATTGCTTTTCTAAATATTTTTTAAAAATACAAGACAAAGTAACATTTTTCTTATAAATACTTTAGTGTGTATTTCTATCACAAAATTAATTTATATATATATAGATATCAACAATGCCATAATCACGTAGATGAATTTTTTTTAAGTTCCTTAACATCCTTTAAATACTTAATTCATGTTAAAGGTTCCTGGATTGGTTCACAGATATATTTGTATAGTTAATTTTTTCACATTGAGATTCACATTACATTTAGGCATAATGTCTTTCAACTCTTTTTATGCATATAATAGTTTTTTTCCAGTCCTTTTTCTCATGCCTTTTATTTTTAGAAGAAACCTTATTAATGCCCTTAAATTTTGTATGGGCCTTATGTCTTTGATTTTTCTTTTCATATATTCCTCTATCCCTGATACCACCTCTATCCTGGTAAGTAAATATAGAGAGTTAATGTGATTCTTGTCATTCTTCTTTCTTTTTGACATGAAAAATACTGTATAGGTACTCTGTATACTTTCTTTTTTATAATATTAGGAGGCATATGGTATTTTCCACTTAGTAAAGTTGGATTGTTAACTGGGTTCATGGTACAGTCTCCCCCATTACCTAAGAGTTACCTATGCCCATTATTGCTAGAAGTTCTAAAATGTTTATTTTTAAAATTATGTTGTCACATCACAGACCACCATAACTACAGCCCAGGCCACCATATAGCTGTTGCGCATGTTGTTAGGAGTGGAAGCTCAGTCGAGGAGAGGGATGAGTTTCCTAAGTTTGAATGTCATCATCTGCAAAGGACCTTTTATACAAAGTATTAAGATGCAGCAAACCACAATGTTGACCTCATATTTCAGACTAATTTGCAACAGAGCTCATCATGAATCTCTATTTCTCTCATTATGTGAAGTGAATTCCTCAAGCCATGATTATTTAGTTATGATACCTGCATTCTCACAGTCTATACACCTGCCTTTAGTAGGAGGATTCTACTCTATTCTGAATAGGCTTGTCCATTCTATGTGAACTACATAAAAATATTTAATATCTTGGATCAGGCTCATGTAATTCCATGAGCATACAGGGCCTTAATTTTTTTCCTATTTTATTTGAGGAATATTAACTTCCACTACATAATCAGATAGGAGGTGGGTGATTTGAACAGGAAATATATTTGAAGTCACATGTCTAAAATCTTTATGAATTGTTTTCATTACAGCAAGATTTTTTCATCCCAAAATAATGTTTCTTACTGATTGATTAATGGCATTCAGTAATTGAAAAACTACAAGTACATTTCTATCCTATTATAAAGGCATCCCTTTTTTCCTTTAGATATTTACATTAATTTTTAATGTCTGTGTTTGATTGTATTTGTGATGTTGACCATTTACCCATGTAGTTTGATATTTATTTTAAAATCTTTTCCATTAATGTATGATAGTCCTACATTCAGAGTTTGTCATTTATTTCTTGGTAAGAACTGATGGCATTGTGTGCATTCTTCTGTCACAACGATCAAGTCCCATTGACCTAAATATTGCAGCTGAGGAAGGTTTAGTTCAATGGTCCTGGGGGACTGGTGCTTTCTTCCATCTTCCTCACCACTGCTGGGTTCCCAGGGTTTATATTGTTCATTGTATTTTTCTGGAGATCTTTGAGAGAAGCACACACAGGTTAGCTGCATAGTAAAAGAGGGGACACATAAGGCATAAGTGTTATTATGTTGGGAATCAACTGGGTGTAGTTATTGTAGAACTATATGTAGTTCATATAGAGAAAAATTACCTGTTTATAGAAGACCATGATCCAGGTTTTCATTTTTAAATAAGCATTTAATTTTCATAACTGAGCTATTTAAAAAAATTTTTTGACAACATTGGCTAGATCTATGTATAAATCAAAGACAGGATATGGTATGTATGAAACTGGCTGAAATCTACTAAAGCAATGGTAGTATGCACAAAGTATCATCACTCAAGAAAGGTATCATTTATGAACATAGAGAATTGATGGTGTTTTTCCAATTATACATAAAAAATAATTTTGTCTTATTTTATTTGACAATTTTAAGCACACAAATTGTCCAATTATCTCATTAGAATCATGAGAGACTTTGATATATATATTTGTCTAAGAGATTCATGGCCATAAGCGTGTAAGGTAAAGGACAATCGAGTACAAACCTCCTACTTTCCACTACTACTGAATTCATCCTCCCCTCTGAGTTTACTCTAGGAAGGAATTGAACAATACCAGTTGGACAGAACAAAATCATTTGAGCACTGAGGCTGTGGAAAGAAATAAATGTGTATACATCTAAATAGCCAGGCTTTTTTACATGCTAGTAATCTTTCATAAAAGCTCTTAATTTTAAATTATTTTTAAAGTCACATAAAACAGTAACAGATTTGACAGCTTTATTAATTAGTTCATATATTTCCATCCATTCATTTAAAAAACCCACCACTCTAATCCTTACTACTGCAAGGTACTGTCCTTGGTGCTGGAAATATGTGAATTCTATCAAGGTATTGTGTTCTTAGTATTATTTGACTTTTCTGTCATAACATAGACTGTGGTATTTTTAGAAGGCATTTGAGAAAATTCCATCACACTAAACGGATACATAGATTAAAATATTTTACTGAGAAAATGAGGCACGACTTCTAATACTTTACTGCAAACCACAAACATCTTCTTTAATCTTATGACCCAGGTTCTAAAATTAATTAATATAAATTTTCAATTCTCAATAAGTCTTCAACAGACTACTATTGGAATTATATTACTCTGATTTTGTTTCTCATAGGGTCTGGAGAAAAATTATATTCAATATGAAAATAAGTTTTGATAGCTTCCAAACAGAAATTAGAAATTCAAAACCACTGATCCACAAAAGCAGTGATATAATTTCTTATGACTGATGTGTTGATGTGGCAGTGGGTGCCACTTCCTAGAAATTCTCAAAGGCAAACATGATGTGCTCACCCATTATCAGATGTGGGATATGGAGGGTCATTTAAAGACCATGAAGTGGAAAATCCAAGTACAACCATCAAGAAGTACAGTCCAAAATATGCAAATATGGGATATAAAGAAGCAGACACAGAGATGCATAGAATATAGCGATGGAAAATAGGAGTATTGTTGGGGATTTTTTCCATTAATTAAAAATTTAGCACATGGGGTCATGTTTAAAGATGATAGGGCCTAGTGATTTTAGAGTCACCAAAAGCAAGTTTCATTTAGAAATTACTTATTTTTAGACTTTGATATTTTAGCATTCAAGAAAGGCAATGTTTCCACAACAATAATAGTCTCACACATGTGGCATGCAATAGATGTAACAAAAGTAATATTGTCTATACAAAATATTTTATTGAAAATTGAAATAAATTATCTCACATGAAGGATATTGAACTAAATATATATGCAGAGCAGTAATTGTGATGCAGTAACAAAAGAAAAAAAGTTATCTTAAAAAGCAAGCTATTTCAGATGATTACATCCAACTGAGATGATGGATGTAGAATTCTAACTATTCTCTCCTTTTCAAGCATCCAAGGATGAAGTAATCAGTATTTCATGGAATAACTCAAAAAGTGGAGTCAGGAAACAAGGAAGAGTTGTCCTTGAGTGTCTCTAGAAGTTTCTCAGTAAAATCCATAGGTTCAATATCTGTCACAGCAAGGTGGATGACAGCAGCCATAACCATACGTGCCATAGCAATAGCCACAGCTACAGCCCAAACTGCCATAGCCACAGCCCAGGCCACTGTAGTCATTGCCATAATAGCACATGTTGTCAGGAGTTAAAGGTTCAGTTGAGAATCAGGAAACCTTTGTTCTCAGGCTGAATGCCACCACCTGCCCAGGGCCTTTTTATACACCTTCAGTGGTGGGTGGGGCAAATTACAGGAAGTGCTGAACTCATAATTCACACTAATTTACATTAGAGAACTTCCTTAAGCTCATGATTTTTTAGACAAAGAGATCCTTATAGGGTTTTTTTTGTTTTTTTTTACTTTCATGTAAGGATTCTCACAATCAAACCATATGACTCTAATAATAAATAATTGCTATATTTTCAAAACTTTATTTGAAACTAGCCTTGTTAGTCAATATTCTTTGACTAGGTTTTACAGAATTTCTAAAGAATGTTGACTCCTTGTGGGGTAAATGGAGCTTTCTAAACAAGATTCCCATCTGGCCTTGATAGTGCCCATCGTCTATACATATAAGAGCCTATTTGCACATCAGTGTGATGTTTACCTGTGGCAGAGCGCCTGGTCCATCACCAGACTGCCTGTAGGGGTAAGGGGTGGGGAGAAAACAGCCATCCTCTCCTCCGCTCTGTTCCTGGTATGTAATTGGTCAGGTGCCTGCCATTTACCAGGGACCCACCCACAGAGTTCCTCCAGGAGGAAGGGACAGCGGTAAGTGGTGTGTGCTGCGAGGCTGGGGAGAGCAGCCCGCACCAAGGTTAGAGAGACTGAGCTGTGAAAAATAAACCTTTAATCCCCAACCTACCCTTTCCCTTCTCTTCCTTCAGTCTCAGCAGATTCATAGGGAACTTGCCATGGGGGTGGGGGTGGAGGTGGGGGGGAACTCCCTTCCTCTCAGAGTCACACTCCTCCTGTGAGTTTCTAGGTTAATGAGTAGATACTTTAATTAAAGTAAGAATTCCATTAAAATGTGTATATATTTTTATATGATTTTTTCCCCCAAGGAAAATATTCTTTCAGTTCTTCATAATTGATAGACTGACACAATGTCTATTCAAATGTCATTATAAACCCATATTTTTATCTATAATTATGTTATTGTTTTATTATCTCTGAATTTTAAAATTCTGTTATAAAATGAAAGATTGACTTACATATTTCTTTTTCTAATCAGGTTTTAAAAGGGTGTAGAGAAATTGAAAACCTTGTACACTATTGGTGAGAATGCAAAATGGGGTAGCCACTATGGAAAAAAAGAGCAGCAGTTCTTTAAAACCTTAAAAATAGAACTACAATATGATCGAGCAATCTCACTTCTGGGCATGTACCCAGGTATATATCCAAAAGAACTAAAATCAGGGTTTCAAAGAGGTACCTGAACTCCCATATTCATTGCAGCATTATTCCTAAGAGCCAAGATCTGGTACTGAAGGATGAGTAGATTGAAAAAAAAAACTATGGTATATATGTACAATGGAATATTACCAGACTTCAGAAAAGAAGAAAATTCTGCCATCTGTGACAACATAGGTGAACCCGGAAGATGTTTTTTTTAATGAAAAAAGTCAGTCACTTAAAGACAAATAGTGCATGCTTTTCTTATATGAGGCACCTGGAAGAGTCAAACTCATAGAAGCAGAGAATAGAATGATGGTAAAGAAGGGCTGGGGAAACACTGCCTTTCAAAGAGTAAGAAGTCTCAGTTGAGTAAGAAAAATAAGCTCCAGAGGTCTGCTGTACAACATTGTGCTTATAGGTGACAATACTCTACTGTGCACTTAAAAATTTGTTAAGAGTGTAGATCTCGTGTTTAGTGTTCTTACCTCAGTAACAATAATGGGAAAAAAAGGTCAGGAGGAAACTTTTGGAGGTGATGGGTATGTTTATTACCTTGAATGTGGAGATGGTTTTCTAGGTGTAATCATGTAAAAATTCATCCAAGTGTATACTTTAAATATGTGCAGGTTTTTGTGCATCAGTTACACCTCAATGAAGCTGTTTTAAAAAAAGATTGATCTTTCTACAGAGTATGGGCAAGCTGGCATGATATTTTGCTTTTCTGTCATGCTGTGTCAAATTACTTTGTTCCAACTGGTTCCAAGAAGATTCCTCTTTCATCAGTCCAAGTAAAGATCTGGAGACTTCACCATCCACTTCCCCACCCCCCGAGTTCCTCAGTGTTCATTGATCTTACAGTTTCCCTGGGGGCTGGAGCAAGGTATCCTCAACAGGCAGCTGAGGGTCAGCATAGGGGACACATAGTGTGAGTTTAAATTCTGTTCTGAAGGCAACTGAGAGAGAGGTACATGTTGCAGACAAGGAAAACTTCTCACCCATGAAAGAGCTCAGACTTGCTCTTTGGAGAGGCTGTGAGGCAGGTGAGATTTCAAGATGAACTTTTAAATTCAGTATCTGAAGTGCTTCTTACAACATTGGCTGAAAACTAGATGAAGCAGCAAGAGGTAGGTTTGAAGAAAGTTAAAGAATGAAGACAGTGATGTATCTAGTTAACCGAAACCTAGCTACATGATGATATCAAATGGAATCTCTTGAAAAATAGCATAGATGAACATAGCTAAATTGTTAAATTTGGTCCATTATATATTAAACAATTATTTTATTCTACTTTTAAAAGGTGATTTTGATCTATCCTATATATAATGTAGAGTGATCTGTAGTTTTCATTTGTCTCCAGCCTCTTCAAACTCATGATATAACTGAGTCAGGAACTGAGAAAGTCCCTTTATCCTCTTGTGATAAAACTATGTTCCATTCTGAGTACCCAAGAGAGAGCACAGAAAGTGACAGTCAGTTCTCTCTGAGTGAAGTAACATTATTTGTATATCAAGACTCTGGAGATAGTTGATTTCCCTACTTTCTCATCTTCTACTAAAGTACAATAGGAAATTCCAGGGAGAAATTTTCAACATTATTTATTGTCATTAGTTCACTTATTTTGAAATGTTTATTAGGCACATACTACGTGCCAGCAACTCTTCAAGCTGCAGGTCTACTATCCCTTATCTGTGATATTGTGTGAAATAATGTCTTTTTGATTATTCATTACTTGAGGATGTGTCCATTATGCAGGGCCTTTGAGAAAAATCCAGCATTCCAGAGGAATAACTGGAGAATTGTTTGAATCATTTGCTGAGACAATGAAATAGGACTACTCAAAATGTAAACACACTGGGACTCTCTTGTCCCCTCCTGGTGTGAGCCAGGAGCTCTGTCCCTTCGCTTTATCTCTAAGTAAAAGCCTCTCACTTGCTCTCCTACCTTGAGTGTTTGTGAAGTTCATTCTTCAACTCTGCAAACAAGAACCCTGGCATCATTTTTGGGGTCTCATCTGGAATCACTTTGGAGGTGAGTATTGGCATCTGAGCCTGCCTTTTTCTTCCACTCTCCTTATACAAGGAAGCTGTCTATGGCCCTCAAAATCAGGTGCTCTTCAGCCACTTAAATGGGACTAGCCCAGCTGCCGATCTCAAAGTCTCAAGCAACAAGTTCCCCTGTGTTTCCATCAGTGGATCCCCGTCTCCCTTGGGAGCCAGGAAATTCAACTGAGTGGAGGCCAGGATTCTGTTTCAGAGGCATCTCCTTGGATGTGAGGGACTGAGGAAAGCCATGGGCAGCTGTGAGAGTCTAGGCTGAGGCTACACTTCAGCAACTTCTCAAAGGTCCACATGTCTGGAATCAGACCCAGACAGCCTGACTGGGTATCCATGAGGAGTGTCTCTCTGTCTCTATGACTTTCAGCCTGTTTTTTCAGGCCACTCTGGCCTCTGAGTAAGGCAGGGGTGCTCTTTACTTTCTTTATATGCTCTATATGTGCCTCTAACTTCATCAATTTCATGAAACCCAATGCTCACCACCACAAGGTAGGAGATATACCCTTTGCCCTTATTTTTGACTAAATGCTGTACCTTTTATCTCATAAAAATGTGTCTGGGCACCCATTAGCCACTTAAAATACAATTAGTATCACTGCCAGTCTTAAGTCTCAGATGAAAGATATCCTGGTGTCTGCCACTCCTTGATCCCCACCTCCAAATGGGAATGTCAGGGAGTGGCTGACCCAACTTCCTCTTTCCTATCCTAATCAGCAGACTCTGAGGGCAGACTGGACTAGTAGGCAGTAGTCCTTGGATCTAGGCTCCAGCTCACTGATCTGATGGCGCTGAGTGAACCTCCAGCTAGGCTGCTGCCTACACAAGAGTCACAGATGACCCCCAGACCTCTTGTCTCACAGGTAAGATTTCTTACAGTGAGTGACTAGCAGGATAATTCCCAGGCAGTAACAGAAACTGGTGTTTGAGTGTATAGACACCCCCTTCATAACTGTTCATGGTAGCCTCTGATTTTTATCTTTGGCTTTGGAAAAAGTCCCCCTGCTCCTCAATTGAAGCAGTCCTCTTGGGACTGTGCCACTTTCTCCTGTGTAGTGTAAATCAGGTTTGTGAAGTAGTCAAGCTGAAAAATGAGCCCAGCATATAAATGGCTTTATTCTGTTGACCTCTCTTTCTTAGAGGCAGTCATCCTGGGGCTACGGCATTTCCTTTTCTGCAGCCCCAGGAAAGTGGAACAGGCTTTTGACTCTTTTACTGGCCACTGCTCTGGCAGTGAGAGGTTGCACAGTCCCTGCACTTATCAGACAGGCAAGAGCCTCTCAAAGAATGATCCCAAGTGTACTATGCTAAAGCCCCTGCAGAAGAAATTAGGGTCTTCATTAAAACTCCCAAAAGGCATAAAGTAAGAGCACACTGGTAAGGTCCCACTAAATCCAGAGCTCTGAGGCAACTCTTGATGAGTGGGAAGGCAGGAGGGAAATCAAGGCAAGGTACGGGCCACACTGGTAAGGAGTGGTTAAGTCCAGTAGGCCTGGCAGAGGAGGTTATAGACCACTGTCATCCAGGCTCCAAGGTGTGGGGATGCCCTCACAGAGAAAAGGCTGACCAGGTGTTGCACACCTGTCTTTCTCTCTTCCAGATGGGAGCATCCTTTTCAAGTTTAAAGCCAGACATGCCTCTGGCCTGCATTCTGAAGAATTGAGAGCAATTTGATCCCCAAACCCTGAAAAATAAGTATCTTATCTTCTGCACACAAGCCTGGACTCAATACAAATGCTCTGATTAGGCTTGGCCCCTGAGAGAAGTATACAATATAATAAGGTTATGCAGCTAAATTTATTTTGCCATAAGGAAGGAAAATGGTCAAAAGTTCTGTGGACTAATACAATATTAAACCGCTTTTCTTAATTGTTTTATTGGAAATCTATTTTACTTATAGGGTTCATCATTTCCTCAAAAATTGAGTGGTTTTTAAACTAGACTCCCTGAGACAAAAGAAATTTATCTTTTGCAATACAGCTTGGCTTAGGTCTTTCAACAGAAAAAATGCTTAAACAGAGGCTTGACTTTGTCATGTTCAGTGGAGGTTTTGTAAGTAATCTAGCATGGATGTTAAGAACGAGTGAACTAAATAACTGTACTAACTGAACTTCTTAATAATTGTGTGTTACAGTGTGTTACAGAGTGTATACCTACAAACGGCTTGAAAATATAGTAACCTAAAACCTTAAAGTTTTGCTAAGTAGACATATTTTGTGTTTATTGAAAAATTGTGCTGTAAAGCACATTTCCAGAAATTATAAAATGTGTTCATAAATTTTTCAATCTAAGGAATGCTAGCATAACAGTTCACATAGCTTACTTCTCAGTGTTCACTGAAAACTAAAGTTTCTAATGGTTTTAAGTTCTAATTAAAACTACTTAAAACAATAAGGAAAACATCTCTGCATGCTAGAAAAGGTATGGGCTTTGATAAGAGAAGGTATAAGGATTGGAAATGCATTTTATTAAGGGTAAAAGAAGGTAACTTTGTTCTAAAGTACAGCTGATTATTTAAAGAGGAAGAACTCTGAATGTAAAAAAAGAAAGTTGTAGTATAAGAAAAATATTCAACATAGCCATCAAGGTCAGCAAACTGCTTTTTTCCTCTAGTTGGCAAAGTCAGCAGAGCACCCCCAGCTCTCTCCTCCCCTCCTTCTGTGGGCTCCTCTTTTGCTCTGCACATGTCAAAATACCACATATCAAAATAATATAAATTGCTTCCCTTACTTGTGCTCAGGGATCAGACCTAGGGAAATTACGCCCCTCTGAGACCACCTGGGTAAAATAAAACCTCAACTCCCAGACCTCCAAGTGCCACTTGGTTCTTCCATCAGCGATCCAGTCCAGGTTTTCCAGTTTTTTCCGTAACATTTGGTTCCCTGACCAGGAAACCCAACTGCGCTGGCCCTTTGTTGCCACTGGTTTGGGGCAACTGCAGGGTGATCACAAGGAAGAAAGCATGCCCTGCCTAATCTTTTGGCAGTCTCCCACCCGGTTGTCCCAGGCCAGCCCCGCTCCGCTGTTCCCACCGAACTCAAGGAGGCTTGGCAGGTGTGAACCTGGTTCTGACCTCAAATCCTGTAAGGCCCCAGGGCCCCTGACCCAGCCAGTTCCCACTCACTGGGGTATAAGGGGAGCCTGATCACCTCCCGGAGACTTCTTAGAAGTCTCACCGGTAGACATTCCCAGGGGAGGAATGTTTAAAGTCTGGTCTGAGTGTGTGAGAGAGTGTGCAGGACAGCTGAAGCCATTCAGTCTGCACTGAATCTGTGATTCCATGGCCTGCACTACAGAATCCGAGTGGGCCCTTCACCATAATGGCTACCATGACATAATGGTGACTCAGCTTCAGCTGACCTGGCCCAGGACTTATACTGGTGCCCCTTAGTCAAGGCTGACCAAAGTCTCCATGAGGAGAGCAAACAGACAGTCATCTGACCAGTCTCCTCTCTGAAGGGGCCACCCCCTCCCTTGTCTGTTGTCACAACACCATTACCAGAACACGTCATGGGGTCAGGTCACTTCATACCCTGTTCTCGACACTATGATCAAAAAGTTTCAGGAAGGAATTTTCAGGAAACTACAGAGTAAAATTAACTCCTGGCAGGTTGAAAACCCTGTGTGAATCCATATAGCCCAACTTTAGTATAAGGTGGCCACCAAAAGGAACCCTAGATGTCTCAACAATCTGCCAAGCCTGACAGGTCATCACTAGGGATCCAGGTCATCCTAATCAGCTCCCATACACTAACAACCAGTTAGGACTTACCCAGACCCTTCCTCCTTGGGTGTAATTCACTTGCAACAGGCAGGGGCAAGGTAGGGTCTTAGTTGCCTCAACAAATCAGCCCACAAAGAATCAACAGAAGCCTGAGCCTCCACAGACTCTTGCTGGTGATACAGTGGAAGAGCCAATATTGCCCACATCTTATGCACCCCCAAGGCCTTCAGCACCCAGCCCCCCAGTCCCAGACACCCTGCCACCATCAGCCTCCCCACCAACTCCAGAACTAGTGGACCCACTTGCCCAAACCAGCAGCCAGACTGTGCCCTCAGCTGGGAGCAGGTGCCCTTCAGATGCCAGTGCAAGAGATGTGGGAGCCTGAAAGGTATAATAAAGATCGGACCATCCAGCCCGGCAGGTCCATGCTTTACTATCAATCCTTCTCCATGACTGACCTCCTCAATTAAAAACACAACACCCCATCGGAAAAGCCACAAGGCTTGGTTGATCTCATGAAATCCCTCTTCCAAACCTGTTGGCAGATCTAAAAAACACTGCCAACAGCTTCTCTGCACCCTGTTCACAATGGAAGAGAAGAGGCAGCCAGAATCCGTGATCGGTGTGCATGGGCTGAAATTGCTGTCCCTGAGTGGGACCTCACCACCTCTAAGGGACAGTACCAGATCCACCAATATCAAGACACCCTCCTCCAGGGGATCAAAGCTGGGTCCATAAAGCCTATGAACATGACCAAAGTATCTTCAGTCACTCAGCAACCAGGAGAGCCTCCTGGGCACTATTATGAAAGACTGAGTGAAGCTCATCGCATCTACACCCGCTTCAATCTTGAGTCACCAGGGAGCCAACAAATGGTCAACACCTCATTCGTAGCTCAAGCCACCCCAGACATCAGACGAAAGCTCCAAGTACTTGAAGCCTTTGCCAGGATAAATATCACTCAACCAATTAAAATTGCCAACAAATTATATCTAAACAGAGAAGAAGTTCAGGCTGACAGAGAAGCTGAAAGAAAAATGAAGAAAAAGTCCAGCCTCCTAGCAGCTGCCCTAAAAAAAGAGATGATCAAAAGGCAGAGAAAAGCCGGCCGCCCAAACGGGGGAAGCCTAGGACCATCCCTAGCCAGACACCAGTGCACTTACTGTAAAGAGAAGGGGCATTGGAAGAACAAATGCCCCAACTGAGGCAAAACCTTGCAGCCCAGTCTCTACTGGGAGGAGCCTCACAGGGAAAGGCCCACTGACCTGGCAGAAACAGACTCAGATTGACAAGGACTGGGCTCTTTCATTCTTGGCCCCCATGAGCCCACAGTCAAAATGAAAGTGGGAGGCCAAAACATGACTTTTATGGTTGACACAATGGCAGGACACTCTGTGATCACCCTCCCTGTAGCCCCCTACAGTGAAAAGACTACAACTCTTCTTGGAGCCACTGGGACAAAAGCAGTCCAGCAATACTTTTGCCAAGCCCACCATTGTGAACTTGGAGGCCACAAGGTCCGACATGAATTTCTCTACCTGCCTAAGTGCCCCATTTCCCTCCTCAGCCAAGATATACTCTCAAAGCTCAGAGCCCAAATAACTTTTGAACCATCTGAACACACCAGCCTCAAACTAAACCCAGGCCAAGAAGGGCTACCGTCCCTACTGGCAATAACCACACCTAAGAAAGAGGAGTGGAGGTTATTCTGTGCTCAGACTCTCTCGAGTACCCTACCTGAATTCAAAGCTGCTTTCCCCTCTGTATGGGTTGAAAACAACCCACCTGGGCTTGCTCATAACCGAGCCCCTGTCATTGTAGAATTGAGTCTGGGGGCACAGCCACAAAGAGACCGGCAGTACCCCCTCTCACAAGAGGCAAGGGCAGGCATCCAGGAACATTTGATCAGACTCAAAGAGGCAGGCATTCTAATCGAGTGTCAGTCACGCTGGAACACTCCACTTCTACCAGTCAAAAAGCCAGGAGGAGGGTACCGGCCTGTTCAAGACCTGTTAGCCATTAACAAAGTGACTATTTCTTTATACCTGGTGGTCCCAAATCTGTACATTCTCCTCAGCCAGATCCTGGGGTCCGCCAAATGGTTCACTTACCTAGACTTAAAAGATGCCTTTTTCTGCCTCCAGCTATCCCCCCAAAGCCAATTCTGGTTTGCCTTCAAATGGGCTGAACCAGATACGGGGTGGAAGATGCAGTTAACATGAACACAGCTTCCACAAAGTTTCAAGGACTTCCCCACTCTCTTTGGAGAGGCATTGGCCACAGACCTTGCCAGCTTTCCAGGGGAAACCATGAGCTGCACCCTCCTCCAGTACGTAGATGACCTCCTCCTTGCCAGCAACACCCAGGAAAATTGTGCAAAAGGCACAAAGGCCCTCCTGCAACTCCTGTCAGACTCAGGATACTGAGCCTCATAAGAAAAAAGGGCACAAATCTGCCAGCAACAGGTCCAGTACTTGGGCTTCCTCCTCACCCAGGGAAAAAGGACACTAGGGCCAGAGACAAAAAAGGTCATTATCTCCTTACCCCAGCCTCAGATGAATAAAAGCATATGAAAGTTTCCGGGGGCCACCAGATTCTGCCAAATCTGGATTCCTAGATTCTCGGCAATGGCAAAAACCCTCCTGGGGAGGCCAGACTGAGAGCCTCCTGTCTGGACAGAAGAGTCAAAAGCCACCTTCCTGAAAATAAAGGCTGCTTAAGAACAGGCACCAGCCCTAGGCCTGCCTGATATAAAAAAGCCCTTCAAGCTCTTCATACATGAAAAAAAAGTAACCCTCAGAGTTCTCACATAGACTGTTAGGCCCCGGCAGTGGCTAGTCGCATACCTGTCAAATAAACTGAATCCAATTGCAGCAGGATGGCCACCCTGCCTCAAGACACTGGCAGCCACAGTTCTATTCATTAAAAAGCAGATAAACTTAACCTAGGACAAAAAAAACTAAATGTCAAGGTCCCCCATGCTGTTGTGTCCCTCATGGACACACAAGGACACTGCTTCCCCTCCAACTCTCCACTGGCACAATACTTAAGCTCCTCAAGGCTGTCTGGCTCCCAAAAAGAAAGTAGCAATTCTGCATTTCAAACAAACACCAAAAGAAAAACAATGCTGTAACACATGGGAACCAGCTAGCAGATAAAGCAGCTTAAACAGCAGCCAATAAAAAAACAGACACCCCCAGTGGGGGCCCCCTCACCCAAGTACACTGAAAAAGAGAAGGACTGAGCCATGGCTGAAGAAGCCATCCTAACTAAAAGTAGACAGTGAATGCTGCCTGACAGATGCATCTTTATCGCAACTGCAACCGGGAGGCATCTAGTCAGCAAATACCATCAGCTCACCCACTTAGGAAAAACTACACTGAAAGCCCTCCTCAAAACACAATACTACATCAGTCAGTTGCCAGCATTATGCCAAGCAATAAGTGAGCAGTGTGTAACTCGCGCCAGAAATAATGCTCTATAAGCACCGTGACCCCTCCAGGTGTCCAAAAAAACAGGAGTTGCCCCCTTTAAAGACCTTGAGATAGACTTCACAGATGTCCAGGCAAGCAGAGGACTCAGATAGCTTCTAGTAATAGTGTGTACATACTCTGGGTGGGTCGAAGCCTTCCCAGCCAGGACAAAATGAAGCCAGGAGGTAGCCAAAGGCCTCCTGAGAAAAACTGTGCCCCAGTTTGGCCTACCTTCTACAATTCACAGTGACAATGGACCTGCCTTTGTAGCGGATGCAGTACAGATTTTAACTAAGTCTCTCAACATTACCTGGAAACCCACACTGCATACAGGCCACAAAGTTCAGGGAAAGTGGAGCGAATAAATTGCACCCTCAAAGGAACCCTAGCTCAGTTTTGCCAAGAAACAAGAAACTGGCCTCCCATGGCCAGACCTACTGCCCCTGGCTCTCCTGTGTGCTTGCTGCACATCTGGAACTCAAGACTTTTCCCCTTTTGAATTAGTATATGAACGCCCTCCCTGTGCCTAAAAAGCCTCCCAGGAAATCTACACCAAATAAGAAATAAGGGAGCAAGAGAATAGCTTCAATTCTTAAAAGCCACCCTAAATAAGCTGTAGCATTATACCATAAAAAAAAAGCCCTGATCTCCTTAAGAACCGTAGTACATTCCTTCCAGGTGGGGGATTCAGTCTGGGTCAGAGATGAAAAAGGGATCCCCTCAAACCTCAGTGGACCAGCTCCCATATTATTGTTCTAACCACTTCTACTGCCCTCAAAGTTGCAGGCATCACTCTGTGGGTCCATAATTCCAGAGTGAAAAGAGCCCATAATCCAGATGAAGAAACACATCAATGGAAGCCCAGGCAGACCTCCAGAGTCCTCTCTGCCTCCATATCCAACGATTACTCTCTGACTAATTAACACCTACACGCCATGGATCTTGGCCCTCACCAGAATGGAATTTCTCATCCTGAGCATTAAACTCTCTGCTGCTGCCCCGTCTGACTGAACTGTTCCTCAAAAAGGTGCCCTTTCTATTGTCTACTGGGTAATTGTAAATTGTTTTGCTGTGCTTACCTGTCTCTCCTAGCTGAACTCAAGTCTCAGCCTGCACTTCCAAAGTACCTCTCTATAGTGTTACCTGTATCAAATTAACTGTACAAAGTTATAAAGTGCATGGTCATCACCCAAGGGAGCTGCCCTCAGTGGCCTTCCACCCTTAGCATGTGTCCTCTCACACTCAAATAAGCCAGCCTAAGCATAATGTTCAGCTGCATAAAAATAAATTAGGCCTAAAAAGGTGGTATTTTTTGTTAAGTGCAGGCTTATCAAGAGTTTGAAGGACTCATTTCAACTTGTACACACAAGGCCCATACAGATAAATGCATAAAAACATAATAATTTGTGTTCTTCACAAAGTACTCAGGACTTTAACAAAAAAAGTCACAAGGAAAAAATGATGCCCCCTAAAATGAAGTGTTTCCTAAAGACCACTGTTCACATATAATAACTTTACAGGCTACAGATTGGCTTGCCACAGATTGGACAAACCCGCTCTAGAATCTGTTGGCCAGCCCCAAACGGCACTCACTGGTGGTGTGGAACTAATCTCTGGCTATGGCTCCCTCCAGGGTAAATAGGGAAGTGGACTCTGGGATTTTCTTGGCTGCAAGGATGTTGGGTTAGGAACATCCCACACCCTGCAAACTTCCCAAGCCTCCAACATCAATGGACTAGGAGTGTTTTCATTGGTAAGATCACCTAACCTCCATTTTTATACCATCTCTTGGTTTAAAAATGTAATTTGGCATATCAAATCTTAACCAATTTTATTCAAAAGGCTTTAAATGGTACTATCCAAGGAATATCTCTCCTAAATGCTAAAGTTAAACTAATGCACCAAGCAGTTATATTAAATAGAATGGCACTAGACATCTTAACAGCAGCATAAGGTGAGACCTGTGCTATAATTAAAGTTGAGTGTTGTGTGTACATTCCAAATTATTTACAAAATGTCTCTGATTCACCCCAGGACTTCTGAAAGCTATGTCAGGCCCAGAAGTCCCACGGACTACTACGATATGGAGCTGGTTTTCTAAATCCTTTTGAAGCCATAAAACTGCAAATGGTGATGGAAATGGAACCCAAGATAGAAGTGCCCATCTTCCTAGGTCCTCTCAACTGACCAGTGATGGAGACCTAAATGCACCCCTTACTGCACCCCCTCTCAGTATGAAGCACCCAGAGTGGTCATCACCTCCTTTCCCTAGCTGAAGCTAGGGTCTCCATCTGTAGAGGAGTGAATGAGACAGGGACCATGGGCTGAGAGTAGGGTGAGGGCCTCCGGAGAAACAAAGCAAGATCATCCATTGTGAGATTTGCTTTGGCCTGTTGGGGGGCCCAGGTTATATTTCTGACTTTATCCAGGTGCTGCTTTTCTTCCTCCAGCCCTAATCAAGTGATTTGCAACCTGGGAAATTTAACAAGCAAGCCCAAAATAACTAGTAAAAACAGAAGGATTCCATCTTGAAAATAAGATTACATTTTAAAACCCAATTAGTCAAAGAGTAAGTTTCTTAACATACCCTTTAACAAACAGACAATAACTCAGCCCACACTGGGAGCAAAGCAGGCAGTCTTGAGTGATATGCTCCCAGACCAGGAAGCTGCTGTCCTGGGAGAAAATCAGAGCAGTAAATTTCTCGTAAATAACCCAGAAGACTAATAATAAACTTAATGTCTCTTCAAAGATAGACATTTTGGGATGACTTAGCAGGTGTGCATCCCTAGCCCTTTGTCTCTCAACCACCTATAAATACCCAAGACAACGCATCACCCTGGACTCTCTTATCCCCTCCTGGCATGAGCCAGGAGCTCTGTCCTCTTGCTTTATTTCTAAATAAAAGCCTCTCACTTGCTCTTCAAAAAAAAAAAAACGTAAGCACATTTCCTACAATATTAATTCCTGCTATCTTCAAATAATAATCAAGTTTTGAAATTTCTGGAGTGTTTCCCCACATGTGTTCATATGAGAGTATACCGTCTTGACCATGGATGGGATGTTCAGAGACATCGGTCCTCATCGACATCTTATAAATTGAGATTCCTTTTCCTCCCTTGCTTGGGGAAGAAGGCTAGAATAGTTTAGAAAAGCAGGTTTGTTTTCTTCAAATTAGAAGATAGAAAAACAAGCTTAATATCCCTAATGCAAGTGAAAGGTGTTGATCCACTCCAGTTTGCTGAAACATTGTTTACCAAAAAGGGAGCCAGGTGGCTTTTTCTGGTATACTCATTTCTAAAATTAGGCCATACCCATCAAGTGTGTATGTATGTGTTGTACGCTTTTGTTGTTGAACTCAGAGGAATAGCAAGAAATATGAGAAGCAGAATAAACCACTTCTGCCTACCCAAAGGCATATAACTGAATGGTATAACCTAACTGCGGGGATGTAGAAAAACAGCTAAAGACAGACACCTCCAGGATATATTAATAGAAAGTGGAGCTATTACTGTGTGAAATGGCATTTAACTTGTTTATGTATGAAGAATAGTGCTGCCTATAGGTATACAGAAAACACAATTTTTATATAGATGTTGTTTTAAAGGAATCATGGTTATACCCTTCTCAGAAAAAAATCATTTCAGAATAACAAAGAAGGCAGTGCCTAAAGGCAGTTCCTCACAGAGACATACAAATTAATGTAAATTAAATAATACTGAATATGAAACAAGTTCACTAAAAAGTTAAATTTTCCCATATGAAAGATAGTGATCAAAAAAGAAAATAAATATACTGGTGACCGAATATCAAAGATAAAATTTACAAAGCTAAAATTACTTTAAAAAGATAACTTTTGACACACTCTGGGCTATTTTCATCTATTGAGAAGTATATCGTATCTGACTCTTGTGTTTTCCAGTTTACCCTGGGTGAGCTTGTTGCAGTTTCTACAGAGAACAGAATTACTCCTGTGAAAAATCATGGAAGCAGAGTCAGGAAATCACAGGTGAAGGAATCCTGTGGATTGAGCTGCTCTGGGTGTTCCTCAGTAGGACCCACAGGACCTGTATCTGCCACAGCAAGCTGGGCAGCAGAAGCCATATCCATACCCAGCATAGCTACAGCCAAAGCCAGAGCCCAGCCTTGGTGATTGCTGTCATACTGAATGATGTCAGGAGTAGAAGTTTCAGTTGTGGAGCATGGAATTATCTTCAATTTGAATGTTACCGTCTGCACAAGGGATTTTCTACAACTTCTGTAGCAAGGTGGTGTGTCCTCACATTTCAGACAAAGTTGAATAATATGACTATGAAGCAGTCATTTGATAAGTAAGGAGAGATCCTTATGGCAAATATTATTAACTATTTTTCTTAGAATCCAGTAATCATATCGCATGTCCTTAATTAGATTATTCTTGTAGTTTGGAGTTCTTCATTTTGTGTTTTATTAAAATCTTACTCAAGTTCATTGAAATGTTGATATCCAAGCTCTTTGACCCAGTTTTTCTTTTTTTTCTCTTTCCAATAATAATTTCCATTGCAGATTCAGATAGGCAATCAAGGAACTGAAAGTATATCTATTTGAGTGAGGAAGTGATGAAAGTGAGGAGTTATATTGAGAGTCACAAGCCAAGACTGTTGTTGATTACAATTCTCCAAGGTCTACCCCAACACGTGTTTTAATGTCAGCTAAAATTAACATTCTTAGTAGCTCTAACATACTGAATCTGATGTTAAATGCCTCCATTATCATCCTCAAATAAACATCTATTGATACTCATATCAGTTCACATCCTTAAGGTCTTCAAATTGTGAATATCTCCGATTGAAATTGAAATACAGAGGTCTCTTTTAACTTTGCCCCTTATTTGTGTCTCTCTTTTCCTGTAGTGAAAAACTTGTACCTCAGCAGCATCACTGTATTTACTCTCCCCAACAATGTACACAAAATACTTCCTGAATTACCACACTAAAACATAAAACACAGGTCTGCCTTACTGGCCCATGACATTTGGCAAATTACATAGCCTCTTGGAAATTGGTATTCTGATATAAAAGCTAAGAATAATGATAGAAACAACTTTCCAGGATTGTTATGAGAATGAACTGTGTTAAAATACATAAAACACTTGGAATATGTTTTGTATTTATAAGCATAACTTTTACTACTACATGCATGATTTATTTTGTGATGCTCTGCATATAAAAATAATTTTCCATCAAATTTGTTCTATACTGCTTATGTAATCCATATGGCAAACTGTGTATTACTCTATATTTATAATCTTAATAATAATAATTAAGTAACATTTATTAGCTGTTTACCATAGGGTAATCACTTGACAAGTCCTTTAAGTACATTATCTCACATAAGCCCCAGAACAACTCTATGGTGCATTAAAATTACCTATTTTACAGCTGAATAAAAGTAAAGAAAAATGAAATAACTTTCTCACTCGCAGGTTTAATGTAGAAAAGAGATGTCTCATAACCACTTGTTTGTTGTCACTGTGCATGGAAACATAAAATATTGTTGGTTTTTCCTGCCTAGGTAATTGTAAGGAGTTTTCTTCCCCCTACTAAATGTAAAAGAATCTCCCCAGATAAGTTTAGTTACTAGTATCATTTATTATTGACTAATATTAAAATAATACATAATAATCTGATGATCAAGCTTATGTTTTACACTTCATCTTCCATTACATTTTTCCTTCTTTTATTTTCTACCTGTCACTTTATTTGTGAAATTCCAATTTCTTTCCTGTACTAGATATCTGGAATCTTTGATGTACATCTCTTATTTTACCTGGCATAATTTTTATCTTTGCACGATTTTGCTCCAGGTTTTAGGAGAGCTTCTTAATCCCTTCCCTCCATCCCACCTTGTGTTGAATTTTCTATCTCCAATAAAATGCAGTACCTTTTTCATTGCAAACATATTTTTTCTTTTTAGATTTTTATTTTTTTGTATGCTTGCTTTAGCTTTATGAATTACAGGGCTCTTAAACATTATGAATTTTAGAATTAAAAAATGTGTTAAAGAATTCTCTTCTCTTTTATAGTAATACTGTTTTGATAGGTGGCCTCATTCTGAGTCCTTGGATTGATCCTTTGATCTTGATAGCTTGTTCTTTTCACATGGTTTTATCCTTAAAAAGAATGATCTACACACCCAGTACTCAGGCTATAGATTTATTCCAACAGAATCTATGTGTTCATAGGCAAATATTTCATACATAGGGAATTGTATAGAAAAAAGTTTAGATTTCTAGTTTATTTTGCTTATTTAGCAATATCCATTATTCTCAAGAAAGAACTTAAAGTACAGGCAAGTGGAGGTAGTCATTTCCAACACTATATAAAACATTTTATGGTTCATGTTTGTTGTGGCTGTCCTGTTTATCTATGCCAGCATGTTAGTGGTGTTCTGCTTTGGATTCCTTCTATTTTTTTCCCTAGGCAGGTTTTTCTTTCTTATACATAGAATCCTAAGCTATTTATTTTTTCTTTTACCTATTCTTGTCAAAATGTCATGAAGAAATACTCTGAAGATTCTCGCAAATGAATGGCAACACTTGCATGTATGTGGCACCCTTGATTAGTTTCTTGCAGTATTACAGATTTTTTTAAACTACTACTATTATCCTCCCTTTTTTTTTAGACATCTGGACAACTAATGGATTGGCTAGTTGTTCAGGGGTCTGAAGGAATACAATTAAACAAAAAGATCTGGGGAGAAATTGTGTAGATGAACGCAAGACAGTGGATAATGTGGGTATTTGTATTTGATGTCAATTTCCACCAGAGTACATCCGCAACAGAAGAGATACTAAACAACCAGGTGGACAGTGACTCACCCAGTAAATGTCTACCATCTTCTGTCACCTGCAACCCTAGCTCATGTGCACTGGTTTCAAAGATAAAGTAGGCACAGTAGCAAAGATGGGTGTCTTTATACAGAGCTAATCTAGCTAGCTGAATAGCCAATCTGAAGGCATCCCACATATAGAAGATACTAACCAACTCTTAACGGCAAGCTGATCTAATCAGATGCCTTCCATATAGATTGAAGCTGCATTTTAATGGGAATGATATGTGTTTGGGGTAAGGGTTTGCCTTTTTTGGCTGCAGTAATATGGCTAGCACCAGTATCTGAGATATGTCGTGTCTTATTTAGCATCATAAAATCCTATACAACATTGCTTTGGACTGAGGCATTCTTTGAGAAGAAGATGAAGTAAGGCACCCACTGCCATGGGATCTTTTTGCCTTAGCACATATCACATCAACCAGCTGAAATTGTTTCTTTAAGTTCAGATAATGAATGAGCTAAGGATTACATTCTATGGGATTTGGATTGTCTTTGGAATGTAGAATATATTTTTAACCAGTGGAAATCTGTCCCTAATATCTAAAACATATAGATCGGAAAATAAATGTGTGGAAGCAAAATCTCTCTCCTTCACCATCACTCCCTGAGACCCACTTAGTAAATGAATATAGAGTATTTGCCTACTTCATAATAGTGGACTCCACCTGCCAGCAGATCAACAGGAAAAATAGTTATTGTATTGGTTATTATGAGGAGATACAAATTCTGCTATATATTGGAAATATAGATGTGTATGTCAGAAGGTCACAGGACTCTACTAGAGTATCTTGTTGTTGCTTCCATTCTGAAAGGACTGCAGCCATACAAGGGCACAGGAGCTGGGGTCCCAGGCCTCTCAGGGATAAAGTTTTAAATTATCCCACCAAGAAGGCTACCTAGAACAGCAGAAGTGCTAGCAAAGTATGAGGGCAATGCAGAATGTGTGGAAAAGGACAGGGATGATAAATGTCAATTACTGCTTAGAAACCTACTTATAGCTGAAAATGACTTAAGCTTTTCCCACTAATCCTTTTGTTTCTTAATTTTGTTTTGTTTTTGAGCATTCATGACCAGCTCTTGTCTTTAAGAAGCAGTGACAGAGGAAAGTCAACATACATGAGATAAAACTGCATTTAAGTAGTGCAAAGAGTAAATTCTAGGAAATACTTGGTGCCTCATCAATATATACTCTGCATTCATCATTTCAGTCATGCTGATGGCTTTCTACTGCAAGCCACTGAGGTTCTCAGAATGAAGTCTTTCTCCCTTCAAGTGCCAATAAACTAATGCCCTGGGACAGACCTTAGCTGATAGAAAAGGAACAGCTACACAGCTACTCAGCTACATGCACACACACACACACACACACACACAGAGATTCTTACACTCAGAAATGATGAAGATAAATGACTATTCATAAAAAATTATACAACATTCTTACGAATGAACTTACATTTAGTGAAAAATAAGATTAGAGTTTTCCCAAAGAAATATTAAGGTTGAATTTATACAAACATAAGGATGTATTTTTTCCCTGCAAAATCACCAGATATTCCAGATAATTAATGAACTGGTAATTTTTTTTGTCATAGGTAGCCTGGGATTTGGATATTACTATTAGATAAGAAGACAGTGCTAATATAATATAAGACTCCTTATATAGTTATAAGAAATATCCAAGGGTTTAGCAATCTAGAATATCTCAGTGTAGAAGCCAGAACACCAGTATCTTCCAAGCAACATGGGTGGTAGCAGGCATAGCCACCATAGCCATAGCCACAGCCCAGGCCACAATAGCCACAGGCAAGGCCACCATAGTAATTGCCATAGTGACACATGGTATCAAGATTGGGAGTGTTGAGTTGAAGAGCAGAGTAAGTTCCTTGAGTATGAATTTCATAATCTACATAGGTCCATTTATACAACCTAAGCGGTATGTGGGAAAACCACAGGCAGGACTAACTCATTAGTAAACTAATTGACATTTTAAAAATTCTCAAGTTCCTTATGCCCAATATATTCACGACTCTTTGTCTCCTAATTACATAGTGTTTCTTACTTGAGAATAATCCAGTCTCCATGAGATCTTATGAGCAATGTAAGCCTCTGACTATTTATTATTATTGTTATTTATTTGATCTTTTAAAGATAAGTAATTTCTTTTTAAAAAACTTTATTAAGAATAATTGATAAATATGATATATATTTAAAGTGTAAAACATGGTGATTTGATATACATGTTCATTGTAGAATGATTACCAAGATCAAGATAAGTAACATTTTTTTTTTGTAGTAGGAATGCATAAGACCTATTCTCAGCAACTTTGACACATACAGACATATTAACTAGCACCACCATGCTGTACATTATATCCTCAAAATTATTCTTCCTATAACTGAAAGTTTGTATCCTCTGCATTATTCCATTTTCCCCTAGTCCCAGCCCCTCACAATCACCATTCTATTCTGTTTCCATGAAATTGGCTTTTTTTTTTAGATTTCACATATAAGTGATGTCATAAATCATTTATTTTTCTCTCTCTAGCTTATCTCACTTAGTATAATACCCTCCAGGTTGTCTATGTTTTCCAAATGGCAGGATTTCCTTTTTTTTAATGGCTGAGTTTGTGCCATTTATCTTCATGGAATATAGACATGGAAAAGAAACATTTATTCCACTAGAAATAGTTTAGAAAGCTATTCTACTTTGCTGACTTTTTTCATTTTTTCACTTATTCTTCATATCTCTATTATGAACCCACTCATGTCAGGAATTCATTTTAAGCATATAGGATGGAAAACTGAAAAGGTAGGAAAGGTCCTTTTTCTCATGGAACTTACATTCTTCATGGCAGGGAAAGACAGTCAGTGAGAGACAGACAACAGGCAAGTAAATTCTGAAATAAATACAGTAAATTCTGATAGGAACGAGTACCTGAAAAACAATAAAAACCAATGAGGTGAATAAACTTAATTGTCACTTGGGGGAGTTAATTGTAACTTGGATGCTCAGAAAGGATATATTTGAGGAGATGGCATTTTAACTGATATCTGAATGAAGGTGAAGAATTCAGCCATTCGCGCTGCTATTTTCGGAAAGAGGGATCAGCAATACAGAGGCAAAGGTATTCAGGAGGGGGACGATATGGTCTGTCTGAGATGCTGAAGAGCCATTGTGATTA
Source organism: Smutsia gigantea (assembly GCA_032199065.1). Classification (NCBI taxonomy): domain Eukaryota; kingdom Metazoa; phylum Chordata; class Mammalia; order Pholidota; family Manidae; genus Smutsia; species Smutsia gigantea. Next base: position 35,537 of record JAVSCE010018655.1, on the reverse strand, counting down.
CAGCATGGTAAATGAGAAAAAACAATAGGAGATGGTGTCAGAAAGAGAGGAGAGGTTATTGTAGAATATTCCTTCAAAATGCAATGGGAAGTCTATGTAGTTATGCTCCAGGGGAAGGCTGTAACTTGATTTTTGTTAAGCCATCAGCCTGATATTGGAAAATAATACATTTAATTTCATGAAGAATCATGGGTTCTGTCTTGTTGATGCTAAATGTCTTGTGGTTATTAAAGATAAAAGTTGAATTACCAACTAGACAGTTGAATATACATCTATAAAAGAGTGAAGATAAAGAATCTAAGGAAGCCAAGAACAGTGCTCTGAGGCTGGGGTCAAATTTGGAGAAGACGGTTTTAAAAATCCTGAAAAGAGGCAAAATGAGAGTACAGTGTATCACATATTGAGAGGGAGAATCTATCAAGAAAGAAGAGCTCCACTGACCTGAATTCATTGTTTCTGAGCTTCAGTAAAATGAAGACAGAAAAATAAATTATATTTGGACTTGGCAATATTTAACAGGAGCATTTTCAGTGGAATAGTGGGTCCAAATGTTTGAGAGAAAAGAAGATGAGACAATGGAAGCAGTAATCATAGAAATACACTTTTGTCATTTCCTATGAAGTGGAATGTAGAATTAAGGAAGTACCTTGGGAAACTCAAAGGAGTTTTTTGGGAAAATATTTGTTTTATCATGAGAGATAATTAAGCATTAATTATATTTCAGAGCATCAGAGCAGCAACATTTTTAAAAAATGGATGCCATCATAGTATATAAATGGGAACAGTATGGAGGATTTTTAGCACAGTGAAACTATTCTCTGAAATACTACAATGGTGGATATGTGTCATAATACATTTGTCAAACCCATAGAATATACAGTACCACAGTGAACCCTAATTTAAATGTAGACTTTGGGTGGTCACAAGGCATCAATGTAGATTAATTAGTTGTAATATATGTACTACTCTGGTCCCAGATGTTAATAGTTGGGGAAATTGTATGTGTGTGTAGGGACAGAGGGTTTATGGAACTTCTCTGTATTTTTTGCTCAATTTTGCTGTGAAACTAAAACTGCTCTAAAAATAATGGTTATTAGTTAGAAAAGGAAATTCCATGGTATATAAAGCACTCGGTGTCTTATTAGAAAAATAAATATCAGTACTTTATAAGAGAAGAATGATTACTGAAAACAAATTCTGAGAGAATTGGTCTCATAATGTTTATATTGAGTACACTGAGTTATATAACAGACGGTATCTTGCACAATCCTTTTAACTGTTACAAACTATCTGCTGAATTATTATTATGTAATTAATGTAATTTAGTCATACCCCTTTCTGGTCCATGAATTTATACAATGTACAGGAAATAAGTCTTAAAATGGCTATCACATTATTTCAACTAGTGCTCATTAAAAAAATAATTCTCAGCTGAATGCTGATTAATGGAATTTAAAGTATGATCACTTAAATTTGAATCCTATATTTTCTGTAGGAAAAATATCAAAGTATCTGATATACTTGAGATTTCCTAATGGTTATTATCTCAGTGAAGGTTGGACTGAAATAATGTGTAATCATAATAATGCTCTTAGTTTGCAGAAATACACTATCTATAAAAATAAACAGAAAATGCATTTAAAATACATAGTAATGGATAAATGATTGTGGTTGACCTAATTATTAGTAGGAAAACATTTCTCTGTTCTATGAAGAGTCTATTTTCTCTTGACTAATTTAAATTATTTAACAAAGCAGATGAATTGAGTGAATTACAAAGATCTTGTGTCTTGACTTCCAAAACAGTGTTAACTGAAGGGCAGATGGTTTCCTATCTTGAACCCTCTTAACTCCTTAATCCAATCCCACATTCTTTATCTATGCTTGGAGGTTATATGAAGAGAGAAGGAATGCCAGTCTTTGAACACAGATCATTGGAGTGTTTCCACTCTGGTTATCGATTATGGATATGTGTGAATAATCATATTCCTTCTTGAATCCTCCAAATCCAGTTGTTTTCAGACAACAACAAGATTCTATGGGCTTTGCTGTACCTCTTAATAGCCTGAATTACCATAGTGAAAACAAGTTAAAAAAATTCAATGATTATTTAAGGGAGTTCCAGGTGTCTGATTAAAAGTAGATTATCTATTTAATGATGAGTTTCTTTACAAATGAACTTCCCCTTGTCTGATGGGTACAATTGAAAATGGCAATTAATAGAAATCTCGATAAAATGGAATCCACTGCTCTCATTCTTAATGTAGTAGGTTCTGAACAGAAATTAGAATCCATAGACTAAATTTTTAGTGTCCTGAAGATTTAAGCATATAAAAGTGAAACAATAATTTGTTTAAGTAAAAAACCAGAGGTGCAGTTTACTCAGACTGGTTTGTCAAGAATTTGCAATAACCTGGCTCTTTGTTAATGATATTAACAGAGATGAATGAGTTTCGGGAATTTCTGTGCTGCGTTTCCCTTCATAGGTGGAGAAATAGCTGAAACACTGAAGGAATATTGTTTTGAAACCATGGTAGAGGCAAAACTCACTAGTTAAAGGAAGTGTTACTGGTTTTGGAAAGACAAGGAGAAGAGAATAGATTTTATAATGTGCCAAGAGCAAATCAGAATTGGCTTCCTGCAAGTGCTACTTCTTGAAATGCTGCGTGTTTATTGAAGTTAAAATAAGATTTGGCATAATGCAGGGATTTGTATGTATGACTATCTTCTCTCATTCTTGGCAGTGAATTGTTTCAGAGGGAGTCCTAACTAGCCAATAAAACAAGCTTCCTTAATACCGATAAGGTTTTTTTCTTACAGTTAGGAGAAAACAAACTAATTAGATTAGTCATAAAATTAGTCAAAGGCATGACTCGTGTGGAGGGTCCCATACTGAAGGCATATACAAGGCCTCTGCAGGGGAATTGTCCAGACTGAAGTCACCTACACTCCCTCTCTACCCAAGAACAACACCCAGCACCCAACACCATGTATGGCTATGATGGAAACTATGATGGCTGTGGCTATGGATGCTTTAACTACGGAGGCCTGGATTGTGGCTGCAGTTCCTGCTATGGCTGTGGCTCCCACAGGCGGGGCTGAGGCTATGGCTTTGGCTGTGGATGTAGCTCTGGTTTTGGTTACTATTGAGGACACCATGGTAGACTTCTGTCTCTCACACACATCATGATTCACCAGCCCTGAATCCCATGCCCTTGTGTTACTGCCCTAAGTTGGCAAAATTCTGATGTGATATGCTGTTTGCCTGTTGATGACCTTATCTGTTGGTCCCTGTTTGGATCTAACACCCACAGCTATTTGTTCCCAAGCTTTATTTCAATAAAAGTGAGAGAATGCACTCTGTGGATACACTTATGTCCTTTCACCAGGTTGCAGTCACTGGTCCTACCTTGATAATCTTTATGAACTATTCTGTTTCCCAGTGTTCCCAATAAACTTGATTAACCTGAAATAAAAACCTTAGTTTTCCTTTTATTTATTATATATGGTAGAATTTATCTTTTTTGGACTTTTTATTTGCTTTATTCCAAGAAAGATTGCAGTTCCCTGTTTTGAATATACATTCTCTTTTTGTTTCTGCTTCAATTGCTCTACTAGTTCTAGATTTGTGACCTTTCAAAAGTATTTTAACATTTGTAAATTTCCTCTCCTTTCCTCTGTTGCTGGGACTAAATGAGATAGCATTGGTCAATTACTTTATCTTTTCTTAGTGCAAGGTAAATATTCTGCGTATTTTTTCCATGCACAAACCATGATCTGCAAACTTCCATGCCTTCCCATATCTGTTTCTGTTTTACTTTAAAATTATAGACAGAAAAATTCACTCTCTTGGTGTATAGTTCTGTAATTTTGAAAACTGCATGGTGTTGTGGTACAACCACCACAATCAAGATCAAAACAGTGCCATCACTCTCCCCCCAAGGTCCCTCACTGCTTTTTTTAAATATCTCCCTTTGCAGTGAATCCTTCCCCATATTCACAAACCCTGGCAATAACTGATTTTTCTACATATCTATACTTTGGTCTTTTCCAGAAGGTGGTTCCCAAGGCCATCCCCTCTTTTGAAGATTTGCTAGAACGACCCAGCTCATAATTGTGCTCATGGTTACAATTTATTCTAGCAAAGTATTCTGGATAGGTAGCTAGATAATAAAGGGGAAAGACTCTGGCAGATTCTGGAAGCATCCATGTGAAGACTCCCTTATGTTCTGTCCCTCCATGAGGGTCACACAGAGCTCACTTCTCCCCAGCAACAGAAATGAAACATTCAACATATGATATTTCTACTAAGGAAGACCATTAGAGACTCAATACCTAATGTTGTAATTGGGGACAGATAAAAAAGGTACCGGCAAAATTCCAGACTCTGAGGAGGAAAACATGTTCAGAAAAAACATACTGTTTGTACAAACAGTCTAAGGACAGAGTGAGCCAGCTTTTTCAGTTAGAATGGTGGAAACACTTCTGAAATCCAATTTCCCAGATTTGATATCAGGGTAATGTTGATTTCATAAAATGAATGGAGAAGTGCTCTCTTTCTTGAATTCTTTCTCTTTTCTGGAGAGATACCATTCGAGTTGGTATTATTGCTTCCTTTCATGTTTGGTGAAACTGACCAGTGAAATTACATGAACTGAGAGTTTTCCTTGTTGGAAGGATTTTAATCACAAAAAAATATTTTCCTATTAGTTATGTGGCTATTTAGATGATCTATTTCTTCTTAAGCAAATTTTGGCAATATTCTGCCTTTTAAGGAATAGATCTGTTTATCTAAGTTGTCCAGTTTGTGGGCATGATGTTGTTTGTGTTCCCTTACTGTCCTTTTGTTGATTGTAGGCTCTGTAGTGATACCCTTCTCTCATTCCTACTATTGATAAAATGTGCCTTCTCTCTTTTTTATGTCAGTCTTTCTAAATACTTAATTTAATTGAACTTTTCAAAGAATCAGCTTTTGGTTTCATTTATTTTCCCTATTTCCTGCTTTAACTATATTGATTATAGCCATTTGCTATTTTATGTCCTTTTTTGTGTGTGTCCTTCTTCACTAATTATTTTGGAGGAAACTTGAATGACTGATTTGAGAACTTTCTTCTTCTCCAGTATAAATTTGACCGCTATAAATTTGTCTTTAAGCACAGCTTCATTTGGATCTCACAAATTTTGATACCTTCTTTTTTCATTTTCATTTGGTGCAAAATATTTTTAACATCCCTAAACATTCTCCCTTAGACACACACACATGCTTACATTTGAAGTACCTTTCTTATAAACAATATATAGATAGGTCTGATTTTAGCTAATTTGACATTCTTTGTCTTTTAGTTGTGTATTTAAATATTTACATGTTATTTAAACGTAATTTAGCTCTACCATTTTATTATTTGTTTCTCTTTTCCATTCCTCAGTTTCTACTTCACTCTTCACTGCTTCATTATGTATTATTTGAATATTTTTAACACTAGATTTTAACTTATCTAGTGGATTTTTTAATGTATTTTTTTAGTGATTAATCTAGGGATAGAAATATATATAACAAATCATTCACAGTATTGTCAGAGCTAATATTTCACTACTTTAACTAAAAGGCATAAGCCTTACACACACCTATGTCCCTTTACCACTGCCTCTTCTTATTGCATTTGTCATATGCATTATATCAACATACCTTTAAATATCCTCATTCAATATTGTAACTTTTTGCTTTTAGTGTCTATATGTATTTTATAGAATTAAAAGGAGAAAAAACAATCTCTTTTATTTACCCAAATGTTCAAAATTTTCTGTTGTTTTTCCTTTATTTCTAAAGCTCCAAGTTTCCCTTTTTTTTCTTTAACCTGAAAAACTTCCTTTAGCTTACTTTTTAGAAAAGGACTCTTGAACACAAATTATCTTAGTTTGCCTTCATCTGAAGATTTTATTTCACTTTTGTTCTTGAAATATACTATTGTTAGATTTAGAATATTGCAGTTTGTTCTATCAGCACTTTAGGTATATTTTGCACTGTCTTTTGGACCCTCTGTTTCTGATGAAAAACCCACAGTAATTTGAATCATTATTCCATATATGCAATGTGTTATCTCTCGCTGCTTTCAAGAAATTTTAGCTTTTTGCTTATCAGAAGCTTGACTATGATGTATCTGGACAAAATTTTCTTTGAGTTTACTCTGATTTAAATTTATAACTTCTTGACTTTAATTTCTGATTTTATCAAATTTGAGGAATTTTTAGCATTATTTCTTCAAATATGATTTCTCCTCAAATATATATTCCCTCTCCATTTAGAAACCAGTGCCATTACTGTTGTAATTTTGGGAATGTCCCACAAATTCCTGAGACTTCATTCATAATTTTAAATTGTATTTCCTTGGGAGTTTTTTGCATTCAATTTCTTTTCATTTATCATCAAATTCTCTGACTCTTTCCTTTAACATCTCAATTCTGCTAGGGCATCCAACCAAGGGACTTTTTTAAACTTCAGATATTGTACTTTTTAGCTATAAAATTTCCATTTTGTACTTTTTACAATTCTATTTGTCTGTTGAAGATAACTTTTTTTTTTCATTCTGTTCAAGAGTATTTTTCTTTAACCCATGGATCATGGTTATAAAATGCTTAAAAGTATTTAATAATTTTGGGGTTGGTGTCTGCAATAGCTGGATCTTCAGCTTAAGGATTTCTCACAAGGCTACAGTCAGGTGGGTCTGTGGTTTCATCTCAAGGGCTACTTGTTGAACGATAAACATGGTTGTTGGCACAGTTCGGTTACTTGCAGGTTATGGGACTGAGGTCCTCAGTTTCTTGCTGTTATTGGCCAAAGGTCAATTTCAATTCCTTCCCAAGGGAGCCTCTCCATTGGATAGTCATGACATAGTTGTTTGCTTGATCATAGCCTGCAAAAAGGAAAGCATGTAAGAAAGATGAGCATTATGATCTTATGGAACATAATCATGGAAGAAACATCCTATCACCATTTTTACACTATTGGTTAGAAGCATGTAACAGGTCCTGTCACACTTAAGGGGAGCAGATGATACAAGGATGTGAATATCAGTTGGTGGGGAAAATGGGGCCATCTTAATCCACACATCCTGCATCTCTCAATTATCTTTCTCCTTGAGAATTGATTCAAATTGCTAGTTCTTTGTATGTTACAGAACTTTGCATCATATCCTGGACATTCTGAATATTATGTTGTGATTCTCTAGATCTTAAAAATCTTGAGAGATTGTTATTTGTTGCTATTATTATTCTTCAGTGGGAGAAAAGTATGGTAGGATTCATATCACCACAATTCTTCCTCAGATTCATGATTGTATATGTTATGCATATCAAGGCCAAAGAAGAAACCATAAGCCTGAAGGTAAGTTTCCATACATTCAACTATGCTCATATAATATGTTCTCAGGCTGCAATGTCTGTTGTCCATAGTGAACCCATAAAAATTAGTGTTCACATAACTCTGAAATAGTGACACCAACCCGTATGGATGCAGATTCTCAATCTTTTGAATCAGGCGCTGGGCAACCTATGTTATTTCCCTCTCCACTCCTAAATACAATTTTCTTTCTTGATCTGAATGGTTGATAGGGACTGCAAGCAACTAGGGCTCTGTTTGGATTTCAGTGGAGAGAATTAATACAGGACTTTCTGCACTGTGCATTTAGCAAGCACCTGAAAAGATCAACCCATATATACTATCTAAGCAGTATAAATGAAAATTCTTGATAATATCAGCATTCACGTATTTCTGGTCACATAGGGGAAAGTCAGCTCAGCCCAACATACCAGGTTCCTGGTGAGACTGGAACCAGCCTGAAGCACCGGTAGAAAGACTAAATGTCTATAGAACTAAATATATGAAGAACAAAAATCATCATAAGAAAAAAATATACTTTCCTCTCTTTACCAGAAAACAGACTAAGATTTACAAAAGCCACAGATTTTTCTGAAGTCACAAGTCTAAGAATTAGTAAAGCAAAAAAGATTTTTTGAAGTCACAAATCTAGGAATTAGTAGAGCAAAAAACAAGATAAATATTGAGGAAGATTAGTTCCCAAAGAAAAGTTATTGTTACCCTACTAACAACCAAAAATCAAAGGCAAACTCTACATAATAAATGAATAGAAATGAAACCAATTTTCTTTTCCAGATTTTTTAGGAAATTCAAAGTTTATAAGGAAAATTAATTTAGCATAGCTTTTAGGAGAAGCAAATGGAGCATAAAATTTTAAAAATAGGAGTTAGGAACTATGCCAACATTTCCTTGATGAAAAGAGAAACATGAGTTCACAGGATGAATTTTATATTCTTCCAGATATCAAGTGCCCATTAGCAAATTATATCAGAAGTTTGTGGTGTGGTGTAGAATAAACATCACCTGAGGGTGAGATAGAGAATTTGCAGTGTTCAGAATCAATGAATCATTAAGTGAAGGTTTGGAGGGTAAGAGTCTGTCATGGTGTCCTCAATACTAGTAAGCAGAACCAGAGCCATAACCAAGGTCATATCCATAACCACAGCCATAGAGAGGGTGGCAGCCATATCCAAAACTATAGCCATAGCCGCAGCCCAGCCTGCAGAAGCCACAGCCATAGTAGGAACAGTAGCCACAGCATCCATAGCCGCAGCCATAGTAGGTTCCATAGTAGCTACACATGGTGTTGGGTGTTGGGGTTGTTTTAGGTAGATAGGGAGTGCAGGTGACTTCAGTCTGGGCAATTTCCCTGCAGGGACCCCTTTATATGCCCTCAGTGTGGGTGGGATCCTCCACATTTGTTCATGTCATTGGCTCATATGCAGGAGCAATGTGAGTAATTTGTTGACTCCTGGTTTTCGTCATGGCTTCATAGGCAATGAAGAGATCAGCTTTGTTTCACCACATCTGAACCAATTTATGGGCCTTTAATGAGAACTGATTGTCTCATTCCCAAAGCCTTACTCATGAGATCTTCAATTACCCCTTTGTAATCAATATTTATGGCAAAAAATAGCTTTTTTATTGACCAGGTCTCTCCTGCTCCAGACAACCCATAATTTTACCTTCATTTTATTAACCTTCAACAGATCATAGTATTCTACCTTTACCTTGAACTTCTCTACTTCCTGCTCCAAACCCATTATTTTCCTTTAGGGATTCTTTTCATTTTCACATGAGAGTTGGTTTACAACAAAAAGCCAAAAAGTTATTGCTTAGCTTCAAGAAGGTTTTGACAAAAAGGCTAATAGTGTGAAATTCTGGAACACAAGGCTTGAGAAAACTGGACTTTTATTTCTGTTTTCTCATTTACACTTATTTTTCCTATGAAAACTTCTCCCTGTTTTCAAATTTATATCCTGAATCCACAGTCGGAAAAAAAAGCAAATAATAGGATATCATTTGACTTATCACATTTTCATGAAATAATTTTTTAAATTTAAATATCTGTGATTTTCTTTGTGATCTGACTGGAAGGTAAGTATGGCATTTCTTTTTTTATTGAAGTATCATTGATAAATAATCTTATATTGGTTTCAAATATATAACACAGTGCTTCACTAGTTACCCATATTATTAAATCCTTATCCCTACTAGTGTAGTGACTATCTGTCAACATAGTAAGATATTACAGAACCATTGGCTATATTCTCCATGCTGTACTACTATCCTGTGACCAACCTCACCCCCATGGTAACTGCTAGTCACTTCTCAGTACCTATGAGTCTACTGCTGTTTTGTTCATTATGTTTTGCTTTGTTTTCATATTCCACAAATAAGTGAAATCATATGGTAATTGTCTTTCTATGCCCAGCTTATTTCACTGAGCATAATACCCTATAGATTCATCCATGTTGTGGCAAATGGCATGATTTCTTTTCTTTTTATGGTGAATAATATTCCATTGTGTATATGTACCACCTTTTCTTTATCAATTCATTTATTTCTGGATACTTAGCTTGCTCCCATATCTTGGCTATTGTTAATAAGGCAACAATGAACATAGGAGTGCATGTATCTTTTTGAATCAGGGATTTTTGTTTTCTTTGGGTAAATTCCTAGAAGTGGAATTACTGGGTCAAATGCTATTCCTATTTTTAGTTTTTTGAGGACTCTCCATACTGATTTCCACAGTGGTTGTAACAAATTACATTCCCACCAACAATGTAGGAGGGTTTCCATTTCTCCACATCCTTGCCAACTTGGTTTTTTTCATCTTTTGGATAGTGACCATTCTAACATGGGTGTGGTGATATCTCTTTGTGGTTTTGATTTGCATTTTCCTAATAATTAATGATGTGGATCATCTTTTCATATGCCTGTTGGCTATCTGTATTTCTTCTTTGGAGAAATGTCTGTTCAGGTCCTCTGCCCATTTTTTAATCTGGTTATTTGTTTTCTTGATGTTGAGTCATCTAAGCTCTTTATATATTTTAGATATTAACCTCTTATCAGATAAATTGTTTATGAATATATTCTCTAATACTGTAGGTTGCCTTTTGGTTCTGCTGACAGTGTCCTTTGCTGTACAGATTTTGAATTTGATGTAGTTCCACTTGCTTATTTTTGTTTGTTTGCTTGTTTTCCTTGCCTGAGGAGATGTGTCCAGGAAAAAATTGCTTGTACTTGTGTTCAAGAGATTTTTGCTAATTTTCTTTTAAGATGTTTATGTTTTCATATCTTATATTCAGGTCTTTGATCCATTTCAAGATTACTTTTGTGTGTGGGGTTAGACAGTAATCTAGTTTTATTTTTTTGCATGTAGCTGTCCAGTTTTCCCAACACCAGTTATTGAAAAGGCTGTCTTTTCCCAATTGTATTTCATGGCTCCTTTATCATGTATTAATTGACCATATATGGGTAGGTTTATATCTGGGCTTTATATTGTGTTCCATTGAGCTATGGGGTCTGTTCTTATGCCGGTACCATACTGTTTTGATTACTGTAGTTTTTTAGTATAGTTGAAGCCAGGGAATATAATACCACCAGCTTTGTTCTTTTTTCTCAGGATTTCTTTGGCTATTTAGGGTCTCTTGTGGTTCCATATAAATTTTAGAACTAATTCTTCTAGTTCATTGAAAAATGCTGTTGGAATTATGATATGGATTGCTTTGAATCTATAGATTTCTTAGGGCAGGTTGGTCATTTTGGCAATTAATTCTTTGAACTTTCATTTATCTGGAAACTGTTTAATCCATGCTTCAAATCTGAATGATAATTTTGCTGGGTAGGGATTCTTGGTTGAAGGTCTTTCTGTTTCAGTACATTGAATATTTCATGCCATTCCCTTCTGAGCTGTAAAGTTTCTGCTGAGAAGTCTGCTGACACAGCCTGATGGGGTTTTCCTTATAAGTAATCTTTTTTCTCTCCATGGATGCTTTCAGTACTCTCTTCTTATACTTAATCCTTGTCATTTTAATTATTGTATGTCTTGGTGCTGTCTTCCTGGGGTCCCTTTTGTTAGTGGCTTTCTGTGCCTCCATGACCTTACTGTCTATTTTCATCCCCAGATTGGAGAAGTTTTCAACAGTTATTTCCTCAAATGGACTTTCAATCCCTTGTCTCCCCCCTCCTTCTGGTATTCCTATTATGCAAATATTTTCTTGTTTGTATTGGTCACACAGCTTTCTTATCCTTCTTTCATTCCTAGAGATCCTTTTTTTCTCTGTTCCTTAGCTTCATTTTGTTCCTATTCTCTAATTTCCAAACCATTGTCTCCTCTACTTGCAGCAATCTATTATTCATTCCCAACATTGTATATTTCATTTCAGATACTGTACTCTTCAGCTCTGAGTGGCTCCTTTTCAGGTCTTCTATCTCTTTATTAAAGTCCTCCCTGAGATCCTCAATACTTTTCTGCAGATCATTCTTCTCTTCTTCCCAAGTATGTTCTGCAGTCTTCAGGTCATTTTCAGGTTTAGTTGTATTTGCTGTAGTAGCTTTTTCAGTGTGTTTGTGGGAGGTCATTTTCTGCCTTAATTTCCTACTCTACCATCCTTTTTTCCATCTTGGCATTTCATTATTTACAACAATAATGCTTTTAAAGAGATATTTTCATGGAACTTACTGGATTTTTCCTAACAAAAAAGACCTTGGTAAAATATTCCATACTGTGAGAAATATGAGAAATACATTATTATTATATTTATTGCAATGAAGCTCTTAGTTAAACTCAATGATTAAGTCAAATAATACTCTGAATTTTTATGTTCCTATAAAAATCAACTCCTAAGAGTCAGTAGAGCACAGTAGAGAAGAATAAAATATATGTTACTCCATTTGCACATATTCACTTTTAGTTTTTCTTTAGGCAAAATTCTAACTTTAGTTTTCATTGTATATAAGCTCCTTTGGAAGTACATTTTTAAAAAATGTATATTCATTTATCTCCACCATATCTTTGTGTGAAAGTATGTTTATTGTTTTTGGCTGTGAGCTTGTGTGTGTTTGTGTGTGTGCAGCTTCTACTGGTCTATCAAGTGGGTAGGAAACCAAATCCTTGCTACTTGCAGGTAGAAAACCCTCTTTCTGAATGCAAGGACTTGAAGTAGGAGGCACCAACATGACTGAAGTTATTAATGCAGAAAAATATGGCTGAGACACCAACAAATGTATCCTAAAAGGATCTTGAAATTATTGCCTGCTTACCTATCCAAAAAGGTACAATGAAAGAAAAATGTAATAGTTTAGGATTCTTTGTATAAGAAAGAAAAAAATGTTACCTACTGAAAAAATGGAAGGAATCTGAAATAGAACATAATAAACGTGTACAAAATCTTCTACATGCTATTAGAAATGACTACCTCTGCCTGTCACACTATTAAGTTTCCCTTGGGAATAATAGATATTCCTATTAGGCAAACTAAAATTAGAAAATATCTTTAAGTTGCCCATTTATGAGAGGTTTACATATAAATACACATAAGTTCTGATAGAATGAATATCTAATCTCAGTACTGGGTAAATATAGAATAGAACTATATAGAATAGAACTATATGACATAACAAGCTATTCAAAATCAGGAGATCAATCTGAGGGCTCAGAATGAGTCCAACTTTCAAAAAGTGCTATTATAAGAGAAGGGAAACCTCTTTAACACTTTTTTATTTTTAAAGTCTACTAATGTTTAAGAGGTATGTAATTTATAAATATAACAGGCATAAATGAAAATGGAAAAATCTGGAAAGAGGAAATACATATTTGTCATGAAAAAGTTGACTTTCAAATTTCAATGTTCATTAAGGGCAGAAAAATATTAACATGAGGTGAGATTTGCAGAGGAATCGATTCAGAAATTCCCCAAAATTTAGAGTAAAAATATAATAAGAAAAATTACATAAAAATGTAAGAGATGTGCAGAACAGAGTCTAGATACCTAACGAAGGAGAGTAGGAATTGTTAAATAGATAGAGAATAAAAGAGAACGCAAATATTTAATGAAAGACATTTTCAGAATGGAAGGTCCTAAAACATAAACTTGATCTTCACATATATTTAGTTTACCTCAGACATTAATAATGAAAGGATACTAATACTCAAATTACCAGAAAGTTCCTTTGCATTTTGGGGGGGAAATATTATCTAAGCAGGAAAAAAATATTTTATATTTTTATACAAAGAAACAAAAATCATGTAGCTATCAGACCTGTCCCTTGAATATATTACTTTCTCTCAACTTTTTTTGCAATTGTAAAATGAGGATAGCTTTGCCATCACAGAGTTGTTCTGAGGATTATGTGAGATAATGCACAGTTATTTCACATAGTGATTGCCTTATGGTAAACAACTAGTATGTGCTATTTAACTATTATTATTATTAATATAATAATTATAAATTGTTATACAGAGTTTTGACATAAGAATTCTGTGGACAGACCAGGCAAGATAAACAGAGAATATTCTTATATATACAAAGAAGCAGAAAAAATTATGCATACAATTTTAAATAAGGACAAATACAAAGCATTTATTACAGTCCAAGCATGTTCAAAGTGCTTTACATATTTTAACACATGTAATTCTCATAAAAACCGTAGAGTGTTCATGATAATTTTTATATAAGAATGCAAAGTTCATAGAAGTTACACAATTTGCCCAACGTCATAGGCTGCTAAGTGGCAGAACCTAAATCTTACTCTATGCTGTACTTACATATACTTTGGGGCTCATGAGAGACACTGCAGGTTGCTACACCTATTATAATGATAATGGATTATTTATAATAGAAGTCCATGCATTTAGACTAATAGAAATAAGTGAACAATCAAGTGGAAAGGAAAATGCCAGCTAATATATTTGAAAAGAATGATGAAAAACAGAAAAATAAACATGTGAAATCTATCATCATAATGAATAATTCAGGCAAGTAAAAAAAATAAACACTAAGAGTAGTGGTAAATGTTGGAATCTAAATGGAATATTTATTAGTCCAAAATATATCTACTAAAATATGTCTAAATTGCTAAAGGAATAATAAAATTAACTTTTTTTATTAAGGTACTATTGATATACACTCTTATGAAGGTTTCACAAGAAAAAACAATGTGGTTACTACATTTACCCATATTATCAAGTCCCCATTCATATTCCAATTCAGTCACTGTCCATCAGTGTAGTAAGACGACACAGATTCAGTTTGCCTTCTCTGTGCTACACTGTTTTCCCCATGATTCCCCACACAATGTGTACTAAACATAATACCCCACAATATTCTTCTCCCACCCTCCCCACCCACCCTTCCACACCCCTCCCCTTTGGTAACCACTAGTTCCTTCTTGGAGTCTCTTTGTCTGCTACTATTTTGTTCCTTCAGTTTTGTTTCGTTGTTATACTCCACAAATGAGGGAAATCATTTGGCACTTGTCTTTCTCTGCCTGGCTTATTTCACTGAGTATAATATCCTCCAGCTCCATCCATGTTGTTGCAAACGGCAGGATTTGATTCCTTCTTACGGCTGAATAGTATTCCATTGTGTATATGTACCACCTCTTCTTTATCCATTCATCTACTGATGGACACTTAGGTTGCTTCCATATCTTGGCTATTGTAAAAAGTGCTGCAATAAACATAGGGGTGCATATGTCTTTTTGAATCTGAGAACTGGTATTCTTTGGGTAAATAACGAGTGGGATTCCCAGGTTAAATGGTATTTGTATTTTTAGTTTTTTGAGGAACCTCCATATTGCTTTCCACAATGGTTGAA
Source organism: Smutsia gigantea (assembly GCA_032199065.1). NCBI lineage: Eukaryota > Metazoa > Chordata > Mammalia > Pholidota > Manidae > Smutsia > Smutsia gigantea. The sequence continues at coordinate 20,339 of JAVSCE010018655.1, read as the reverse complement.
CTAGCTTACATTCCCACCAACAGTGTAGGAGGTTTCCTCTTTCTCTGAATCCTCACCAGAATTTGTTGTTCTTAGTCTTTTGGATGCTGGCCATCCTTACTGGTGTGAGGTGATATCTCACTGTGGTTTTAATTTGCATTTCCCTGATGATTAGTGATGTGGAGCATCTTTTCATGTGTCTGTTGGCCATCTGAATTTCTGCTTTGGAGAACTGTCTCTTCACATCCTCTGCCCATTTTTAATCAGGTTATTTGCTTTTTGGGTGTAGAGGCGTGTAAGTTCTTTATATATTTTGGATGTTAACCCCTTGTTGGATATGTCATTTACAAATACATTCTCCCGTACTGTATGATGCCTTTTTGTTCTGTTAATGGTGTCCTTTGCTGTACAGACACGTTTTAGTTTGATGTTGTCCCAGAGTTCATTTTTGCTTTATTTCCCTGGCTCGAGGAGATGCATTCAGGAAGAAGTCATTCATGCTTATACTCAGGAGATTTTTGTGTATGTTTTCTTCTAAGAGTTTCATGGTTTCATGACTTACATTCAGGTCCTTGATCCACTTCGAGTTTACTTTTCTGTATGGGCTTAAACAATAATCCAGTTTCATTCTCCTGCATGTAGCTGTCCAGTTTTGCCAACACCACATGTTGAAGAGGCTGTCATTTCCCCATTGTATGTCCATGGCTCCTTTATCATAAATTAATTGACCATATATGGTTGGGTTTATATCAGGGCTCTCTAGTCTGTTCCATTGGTCTGTGGGTCTGTTCTTGTGCCAGTACCAAATTGTCTTGAGTTCTGTGGCTTTGTAGTAAAACATGAAGGTGGGGAGCATAATCCCCTCAGCTTTCTTCTTCCTTCTCAGGATTGCTTTGGCTATTCGGGGTCTTTTGTGGTTCCATATGAATTTTAGAATGATTTTCTCTAGTTCGTTGAAAAATTCTGTTGGTATTTTGATAGGAATTGCATTGAATCTGTAGATTGCTTTAGGCAGGATGACCATTTTGACAATATTAATTCTTCCTATCCATGAGCATGGGATGTGTTTCCATTTATTGGTATCTTCTTTAATTTCTCTCATGAAAGTCTTGTAGTTTTCAGAGTATGGGTCTTTCACTTCCTTGGTTAGGTTTACTCTTAGGTATCTTATTCTTTTTGAAGCAACTTTGAATGGAATTGTTTTCCTGATTTCTCTTTCTGCTAGGTCATTGTTAGTGTATAGGAATGCCATAGATTTCTGTGCATTAATTTTGTGTCCCGCAACTTTGCTGAATTTAGATATCAGATCTAGTAGTTTTGGAGTAGATTCTTTAGGGTTTTTTATGTACAATATCAGGTCGTCTGCAAACAGGGACAGTTTAACTTCTTCCCTGCCAATCTGGATGCCTTTTATTTCTTTGTGTTGTCTGATTGCCATGGCTAGGATCTCCAGTACTATGTTGAATAGAAGTGGGGAGAGTGAACATCCTTGTCTTGTTCCCAATCTTAAAGGAAAAGCTTTCAGCTTGTCACTGTTAAGTATAGTGTTGGCTGTGGGTTTGTCATATTATTGCCTTTATTATGTTGAGGTACTTGCCCTCTATACCCATTTTGTTGAGAGTTTTTATCATGAATGGATATTGAATTTTGTCAAATGCTTTTTCAGCATCTATGGAGTTGGTCATGTGGTTTTTTTTCCTTCTTTTTGTTGATGTGGTGGATGATGTTGATGGATTTTCAAATGTTGTACCATCCTTGCATCCCTGGGATGAATCCCACTTGAGCATGATGGACAATCCTTTTTGTGTCCTTTTGAGTTCGGTTTGCTAATATTTTGTTGAGTATTTTTGTGCCTATGTTCATCAGGGATATTGGTCTGTAGTTTGTTTGTTTGTTTTTTTTGTGGTGTCTTTGCCCGGTTTTGGTATTAGAGTGATGGTGGCCTCATAGAATGAGTTTGGAAGTATTCCCTCTTCTTCTACTCCTTGGAAAACTTTAAGGAGGATGGGTATTAGGTCTTCACTAAATGTTTGATAAAATTCAGCAGTGAAGCCATCTGTCCCAGGTGTTTTGCTCTTAGGTAGGTTTTGATTACCTGTTCAATTTCATTGCTGGTAATTGGTCTGTTGAGATTTTCTGTTTCTTTCTGGGTCAGCCTTGGAAGGTTGTATTTTTCTAGAAAGTTGTCCATTTCTTCCAGGTTATCCAGTCTGTTAGCACATATTTTTTCATAGTATTCTCTAATAGTTCTTTGTATTTCTGTGCTGTCTGTAGTGATTTTTCCTTTCTCATTTCTGATTCTGTTTATGTGAGTAGACTCTCTGTTTTTCTTGATAAGTCTGGCTAGGGGTTTATCTACTTTGTTTATTTTCTCGAAGAACCAGCTCTTGCTTTTGTTGATCCTTTCTCTTGTTTTATTCTTCTTGATTTTATTTATTTCTGCTCTAATCTTTATTATGTCCCTCCATCTACTGACTTTGGGTCTCATTTCTTCTTCTTTTTATAGTTTCGTTAATTGTGATTTTAGACTGCTCATATGGGAATGTCCTTCTTTCCTGAGGTAGGCCTGTATTGCAATATACTTTCCTCTTAGCACAGCCTTCTCTGCGTCCCACAGATTTTGCGTTGTTGAATTATTTTTGTCATTTGTCTCCATATATTGCTTGATCTCTGTTTTTATTTGGTCATTGATCCATTGATTATTTAGGAGCACATTATTAAGACTCCATGTGTTTGAGGGATTTTTCATTTTCTTTGCGTAATTCATTTCTGGTTTCATTCGTTTGTGGTCTGAGAAGCTGGTTGGTACAACTACAATCTTTGAATTTACCGAGGTTCTTTTTGTGGCCTAGTATATGATCTATTCTTGAAAATGTTCCATGTGCATTTGAGAAGAATGTGTATTCTGCTGCATTTTGGTGTAGAGTTCTGTAGATGTCTGTTAGGTCCATCTGTTCTATTATGTTGTTCAGTGCCTCTGTCTCCTTATTTTCTGTCTGGTTGATCTGTCCTTCAGAGTGAGTGATATGTTGAAATCTCCTAAAATTAACTTTTAAGCAAAGAAATATGGCACTCACCACATTGATCAAGTGATCAAATTTAATATCAGTAATGGAACAAATCATTTGAAATGCCTACCAACAGAGTACAATAAAAAGCAAAGACATCACTTCTTTTATTTGCTCAGCAAAACTCATAACCTTGTTCTATTCATGAGGAAACATTAGCCAAATTCAAACTGAGGAATATTCTAAAGGGAAAAAAGTCCTATATTCTACAAAAATATTCAGGTCATGGAAGGGACTAGAGAGCATGAAAACTGGATGTATTGCATGACCCTGGATTAGCTTATTTTTCTGTAACAGTATTTTTGGAGCAGGTAATCCTTAGAATTAATATTGTGAAAAGGAAGAGAAGGAAACAGATTTAGACAGAGAAGAATGTTTTGTTGGCTGAAGGCTCAGTGAGGGTGTCAGGAAACTTTATGGGAGATTCTGAAGTTAGGATGCTCCAAAAAGAGTTGTTGGGGGTGGGGGCAATGAGTTTATTACTGTACCCCATTAAACCCCTGAACTGATCCGTCATTGGAGGCTGGATGCAAGACATGGGCACAACTTTGGTCAAGGTACACTCTTTAGTAGAGGCAATTCCTTAGAGGGCTGACAGCTAAAGGCACTCAAAATGGCTTGAGGCCGGTCAAAATGAATTGGGACATTTCCATTATCTTAACACTAAAACACTACCTAAATTCATTCATGTCTAAACCAAAGACTTGAAAACCCAGATCAAGAGAAGATAACTGCCAAATTTAAAGATACATTTATCCCAGAAAGCTAGTGGGAAAGCAAATGATTAAAACTACAACTGTGAGATCACACAAATCACAGGAAATAAAAATCTCAAGACAAACAAGAGTGTAGAATGCCATCAAATAGTTCTAAATTTAAATATGTATTAGATGTTAGAAAAAGTGTGACTTACAAAAAATAAACTGTATTTCAAGATATGTAAAAGCTAGGTGCCGAAAATTAGGTTAAAATTTCTCTACCTCTTCTGTTGGGCAAGCATGGGAAATAAGAAATGTTTAAATATGCCTAAAAAAGATTAGAATTGGAAAGTTGTGCGTTAACTTTCATAGTTTCTAAAGGACTTCACACAGATTAAGAGTGTGATATAAAAGCATTTGGACTATAGAGTGTTTCCAGGCAATGCTTAGCTAAATGATAAATATTACCTCCTTTAATCCTAACAGAGAACCAACATAACATATCATCCCTGCTCAACTGGAGTAGAAAAATGAGCTATATAAAATCATTACTTCCACAAAGCAAGGATTTGGTAGTGCAACTATAGTAGAAATATTGAAGACATTCCCCAAATAAGGAAATTGTTTCCTTTAATTCAAAAAAGGGAAAAAACAGCCAAAATGACAAATATTGGATTTTAAGTGAAAATGAAACCAAGCTTATCATTTCAGTTGGAACAGGTTTATTAGGAAAATAGAGAAATGGCTCCTGCATGAAAATTGAAAGGCAGAATCTGGGACAGCAGCATTCTAATGAGAGACTGTATAGGAGCACTCAGGATAACATTCACGCACTCCCACTTTTCATGAGTTCAATATAGTAAAGGAAAGGTTATATCAGATCCAGAGGGCATCAGAAGTCAAGCCTTCAGCAAGGCTTAGCACATGTGGAGTAACAAATTGGTGAATCGTCATGTCCAGGTGTAGAGGGTGAGAGTCTTCAATGGCATCTTCAATAATAGAAACCAAATCTAGATCCATAACCAGAGGCATATTCACACCATAGCCACAGAGAGGGAGGCAGCCATATCCATAGCCACAGCCATAGTGACAGCCAAACCTGCAAAAGCCAAATCCATAGCAGGAGCCGTAGCCATAGCATCCATAGCCACAGGTATAATAGTTTCCATAGTACACACATATTGTGATGGGTGTTGGGGGTTTTTTCGGGAAGAGAGGATATGTAGGTGGCTTCAGTCTTGACAATATCACTGCAGAGAGGCCCCCAGGTGTCCAATCCTTAGCTTATTTTACAACTGATTCAGTTCATTTATGGATCATCAAACATAAGGTACATCATCAGGGGTATTAAAAGTCTTGTTATGTTTACACTCCCTATTTCCTATTACAGCCTTGAATTACAAGAGAAAGGAACAGTCTAATGCGTAAACAAACATGAAATGCAATAAAATATCTCTCTATCACCCCTTTACTAAAGTAATCCCCTCAAACTATAAATAATATATGCTTCCATATGCATTCCTTATCAGACAAGTCTTGACGAGCTTCTAAGACCCAGACATTTACAGTGAAATACGCACTACCATCCATCCTAGAGTTGAAACTGAAATGATGCACAGACAACGATTTGGAAAAACAGAACAGCTACAAAAACAAACAAACACATGCTTAAGTATGAAACAGGTTTATACTGCAGAATCAGGAAAGAAACATGCACCCAAACAGGGGTATATATCCAAATATTCCCAATATTCTCCCTCAACACCACCAGTAAACACCAAGGAGAAAAGGACCAGTGTGTTTGTTCCTTGGAGTGGAGGTGAGTCTCTTTAGTCCTCAGGTTCCTTTACAGGGTTTAACGGAAATCACCAGCTCACAATCAGGCAGAAGCCACATTTGAATTCCCTTTCAGTGGAGCAACCACAAAATCCACATGGAGAGGAGTAGAAGCTCAGGAAAACCAGTCCTACCACTGAAGGCACAAATGTCATCGGTGCAGTGGGAATGGGGCTCCCCTACTTGATTGCATGCCTTCGACTGTCATTTTCACAAAGTGGTCCCCTACCATCTCTGAGAACAGTCACTCAGACACGTTTCCATCAGCCAAAATTGTCCCTATCCCTTTTTGGCTGATATTGGTCAACGCTCCGATCTGAAAACTCTGTCAGACGTCACCCCCAACAAGAAGCAAGAAGAAAGCAGGTCTCCCTTCAAGTGCTCTTTTCCTTTGGACTGCATCCTTTTCTGTCATCCCTGAAGTTCAAACCTAGAATTTCTACATCACCAGTGGACACATTACACTTCAATACTACTGCAACCGTCCACTTTCTGGCACAACGCTGGGAACGTCTTGGAAACGCCCTCTCCATTTGCTGCATTATTTGTAGTGCTTTTCCCTTTAGGTCTCTACTTAGGGATCCGTAATGGCAGAAACGATCTCTATTCTCTGCTTCCCTCAAACACCAGGTCTCATTAGAGTGCCTGGCATATAATTTGCACTCTAACAGTACTTAATCAATAAAGAAATGGGTGGATTATGTCTAACAACATTCATATGTTGCTGTAAGATATTTTGATATGCTATCACCACGGTCTCATTTCACTCAAGCTGAGAAACTCAACTTTTCTTGACTGAAGAGTCACATCTCAGACCAAGAAGGTAGGTTAAGCATTTGCTGGTGAGGATTCCTTTACCAATATGCAAATGACCTTATATGCCTTACCACTGGTATTCTTCCACTAAAACAGAATTCTCTTCTCCCTTTCCAATCACCACTGTGCTTTCTAGTTGTTCCTTGCAGCTGGCCACTGCTCATCTGTCCCAATCACAAACTACATCGCTGGACTTGCTCCCTAAACGTGAACACGGACCCTCTTGCCCATTTAGCTATTTTATTCCCTCATAGTAATGACTGCCTGTTTTACCTTCACTAATACCAACTTGTTCCTTCAGCATCACCTACGGCATGTAGACACTCCGAGAGCAGAAAACACGTCCATGGTGCTGTGAGAGTGTCTCCATTCCTGGGTGGTTCTCTTTCCAAAACACTGAAAAGCATTAGGAAATTATATGACTCAAGGCCATTTCCTCAAATGCCATAAAGGCAAACAAACGTATGTGCACTTCAATCAAATTCACATGATATGACAGAATGCTATCCTTCTCACTTATATTTCCATAGTTTCTATTCCTCGTGCTTAACACCTGAGTCTGTTAGCCATTCCCCAGGGCCTTGGACACGGTCACTTGTATCCTACTACTCCAGTAATCCCTTGGGCCCAAAATCCACTCCCGGGAATTATGCCATGACCTTCTGAACAAGTGTCCCTCCTTGTCACCTAGCCCCTCTTTTTCCCCACTTCCAGAGCACAGGCCCGAAATACTGTTTGACTTCTGCTCACTTGGGTATGAAAGTGAGGGTCTGAACATGAGGGATGACAGGAACAGGTGAAGTACACACTATTTCTTAGACAGAAAAAGGGAGAAATGTTAGCACCGTCTTGAAGAATAGACGAATGCTCAAGAGACACAAGTTAGCCCAATTTTCAAGAGAGGCTGCTACACCTCAAAAATGCCATGATTCACAAGCAAGTACACAGAGATGGTATAGAAACCAGAGACTGCTTTAATTGAGAAAGAGGGATTCGATAATTCTCAGAGTAACCAATGCAGTTGTAGGAGAGAATAACAGGCAAAGGGGTAAGGTTTACTTTTCATAAAAGGCTCACATGACACCACATAGCATCTGGCTACAGAGATGGATTTCTCCCAGTGGATAGGTGGAGCTCAAAGTCTCTGTCAGCATGTAATTCCGTGGATTATGAAATCTACGTCACGGATCTTCAATTCAGCATTATCCCTCAAAGAGTCATCACCAAAACTCCCAGGCCTAGGGCAGGGTTGGTCTAGCAGCAAGAAGAATAACATCTTCTATAGCAAGATGGCCAGCAGCCATAGCAACTGCCAAAGTAGGGGCTGTATCCACAGCCATAACGGGAGCCATAGCCCCAGCCAGAGTAGGGGCCGTAGCCACATCCCCAGCCAGAGCCGTAGCCACAGCCAGAGCCATAGAGGCTGCCACAGTAGTTGGAGCACATGTTGTCAAGAGAGGAGCGTTCGGGTGGTTGCAGTGTGGTGTCTCTGAAGTGTGTATGTCTCCCCTTCCCTTGGCCCTTTATATACTGTCAGTAATGGGCATGGCATACCATTCATTCCCTGACTAATCCAACAAATATGTCAACAACCAGGAAACGCCAGTCACCCTGGACAATCAAAAAATGCTTTGCTTCATGGGAGCTCATCACTCTGGAGACTCTTGTTTTATTCAACAGCTCCATAGCTGCATGTTAATTGGCTCTGCTCCACCATCATGTGCCAGTGCACACACCTCATACTCACTTTCCAAATACCTGTCATCAAATATGTAGCTCTTAACACAAGAATTGGGTGACTGCGGGATGTAGAGTCTCCTCTTGGCCTCCTCTTTCCAGAAACACACGCCCCCACCTCTGAAGAGGATATGCTCCCATATCCTTTCCTGATCATGCAACTCCTGCCAAGCATCTCTAACCCGGATGCCCACAGCCAGCTACCTACTATTGCCATCGGGTGTTGGAAGCCGGCATAATGCCCCATCTTGTTTTGGGAGAACAGAGCGGCCCCAACAGTAAAGAAATCCCCTCCTCAAAACATCACAGTGCTGAGGTCCAGACAACCTTGTTGCAGTTTATGCCAATGAAACTCCAGTTTGCTTTGTCTCCACAGGCATCTAAGTCCTAACATTTCCTCTCTTCTCACTCTGTACCATGAGCATCCAACCAGTGAAGAAGGACGTGTGTGCTTGTTTGGTCATTGCAATGGAGGTGATCCACTTTCATCCTTGCCTTCCTTCCTGGGGTTTAACAGAAATCACAACCTTCACAATGAGACAGAAACCACACTTCAATTCCCCTTCACTGGAGCAACCACGAAATCCACATGGAGAGGAGTAGTAGCTCGGGAAAATCAGTCCTGCCCATGAAGGCACAAATGTCACCAGCAGAGTGATAGTGGGGCTACCCTACTTGATCACATGCCTTTGTCAGGCAAGTCTATAAAGCGGTCCACTTCAGTCCCTGAGAAAGGTCACTCATCGACACATCTCCTTTCGCCGAAATTGTCCCTACCCCGTTTTGGCTGATATTGGTTAAAGCTCCGATCTGAAAACTCTGCCAGACGTCATCCCTAAAAAGAATCAGGGAGAGAACATGTCTCCCAAGTGCTCTTTTCCTTTGGCCTGCATCCTTGTCTGTCATCCCTGAAGTTCAAACCTAGAATTTCTCCATCACCAATGGAGAATTGCTGCAAGAGCCACGTTGTGCTTCAAACCCACTGCCACCATTCGCTGTCTGGCACAAGACTGTTGGCTTCTTGGAATCACTTTCTACCGTTTGCTACATTATTTGTAGTGCTTTTCCCTTTAGGTCTCTGCATAGGGATCCGTAATGGCAGAAACCATCTCTATTCTCTGCTTCCCTCAATCAGCAGGTCTGAGTAGAGTGCCTGGCATATGATATGCACTCTGACAATACTTGATGAATAAAGGAATGGATGGATGAGATGCGACATTCAAATGTCGCTGTGTTTCTTGCCAGCAGTAAGATATTTTGATATGCTCTCAGCACGGTCTCATTTCACTCATGCTGAGAAAGTCTCAACTTGTATTGACCAGAGACGCATGGCATATCCGACTGAAAAGGTAGGTTAAGCATTCACTGGGGAGGATTCCTTTACTGGTATGTAAATGACCTTATATGCCTTACCACTTGTATTCTTCCACAGGAATGGACACCTCTTCTCCCTTTCCAATCACCACTGTTCTTTCTAGTCGTTCTTGGCAGCTGGCACCAGCTCTTCATGCCCAACCTCAAACTACCTCCCTGATCTTGCTTCCTAAACTTGAACACCGACTCTGTTACCCATTAAGCTGTTTTGTTCACTCATTCAAATGGGGTGCTTCTTTAACCTTCATCATTACTGACTTGTTCTTTGATCATCACCTACAGCTTTTGGACACTCTGAGCGCAGGAAACGTGTCCATCATCATGTGTGGGTGTCTCCATTCCCGGGGTGCATCTCTTTCAAACATCCTGAAATGCGTTTGTCAATTAAATGACTTAAGTCCGTTTCCTCAAATGCAACAAAAGCACACAAATATGTGTGCGCCTCCCTCAAGTGCACGTGATGCAGCAGAATATTATCCTTCTCATTTACCTTTCCGTAGTTTATATTCCTCATGTTCAACACCTGAGTCAGCTAGCCGTTTAGCCGAGCGTTGGACACCATCACTTGCGTCCCATTATTCTACTAAGCCCTCGGCACAACTCTCCTCTCCTGGGACTCATGCCATGACCTCCTGAACAGGTGTGCCCTCCCCTCTCCTTTGCCCTCCTTTTCCCAACCGTCGAAGCACAACCACGAAATACCGGGTGACTTCAGCCCGCTTGGGCATGAAAGTGAGCGTCTGAGCATGAGGGATGAGAGGAACAGGTGGAGGTGACACTACTTCTCATGCACACAAAGGAATAAATGCTTGCACTGCCTCGAGGAATAGACTGATGTTCAAGAGACATGTGGTTAGCCCAATTTTCAAGATCGGCCATTACACCTCAAAACACCATGATTCACAGCAAGTACGCAGAGGTTGTTTAGAAACAAGGGACTGTTTTTATTGAGAATAAAGGTTCCATTTATTGTCAGGATGACCCACGCAGTCCAAGGAGAGAATCGTAGCCAAGGGGGTCAAGGCTAACCTTAAGAAAAAGGGTCAGATGATAGCATAGAGCCTCTGGCCACAGAGATGCCATCGCCCCAGTGGGTCAGGGGATCTCAAAGTATTGTCAGCATGCAATTCCTGGGACCATGGAATCTGGTGCATCGGTCTTAAATCAGCATTATCTTTCGAAGTGTCATCTGCGCAGCTCCCAGGACCTGGGCAGGGTTGGTCTAGCAGCAAGAAGAATAACATCTTCTATAGCAAGATGGCCAGCAGCCATAACCACTGCCAAAGTAGGGGCTGTATCCACAGCCATAACGGGAGCCATAGCCCCAGCCAGAGTAGGGGCCGTAGCCACATCCCCAGCCAGAGCCGTAGCCACATCCCCAGCCAGAGCCGTAGCCACAGCCAGAGCCATAGAGGCTGCCACAGTAGTTGGAGCACATGTTGTCAAGAGAGGAGCGTTCGGGTGCGTTGCAGTGTGGTGTCTCTGAAGTGTGTGTGTCTCCCCTTCCCTTGGCCCTTTATATACTGTCAGTAATGGGCATGGCATACCATTCATTCCCTGACTGATCCAACAAATATGTCAACAACCAGGAAACGCCAGTCACCCTGGACAATCAAAAAATGCTTTGCTTCATGGGAGCTCATCACTCTGGAGACTCTTGTTTTATTCAACAGCTCCATAGCTGCATTTTAATTGGCTCTGCTCCACCATCATGTGCCAGTGCACACACCTCATACTCACTTCCCAAATACCTGTCATCAAATATGTAGCTCTTAACACAAGAATTGGGTGACTGCGGGATGTAGAGTCTCCTCTTGGCCTCCTCTTTCCAGAAACACACGCCCCCACCTCTGAAGAGGATATGCTCCCATATCCTTTCCTGATCATGCAACTCCTGCCAAGCATCTCTAACCCGGATGCCCACAGCCAGCTACCTACTATTGCCATCGGGTGTTGGAAGCCGGCATAATGCCCCATCTTGATTTGGGAGAACAGAGCGGCCCCAAAAGTAAAGAAATACCATCCTCAAAACATCACAGTGCTGAGGTCCAGACAACCTTGTTGCAGTTTATGCCAATGAAACTCCAGTTTGCTTTGTCTCCACAGGCATCTAAGTCCTAACATTTCCTCTCTTCTCACTCTGTACCATGAGCATCCAACCAGTGAAGAAGGACGTGTGTGCTTGTTTGGTCATTGCAATGGAGGTGATCCACTTTCATCCTTGCCTTCCTTCCTGGGGTTTAACAGAAATCACAACCTTCACAATGAGACAGAAACCACACTTCAATTCCCCTTCACTGGAGCAACCACGAAATCCACATGGAGAGGAGTAGTAGCTCGGGAAAATCAGTCCTGCCCCTGAAGGCACAAATGTCACCAGCAGAGTGATAGTGGGGCTACCCTACTTGATCACATGCCTTTGTCAGGCAAGTCTATAAAGCGGTCCACTTCAGTCTCTGAGAAAGGTCACTCATCGACACATCTCCTTTCGCCGAAATTGCCCCTACCCCGTTTTGGCTGATATTGGTTAAAGCTCCGATCTGAAAACTCTGCCAGACGTCATCCCTAAAAAGAATCAGGGAGAGAACATGTCTCCCAAGTGCTCTTTTCCTTTGGCCTGCATCCTTGTCTGTCATCCCTGAAGTTCAAACCTAGAATTTCTCCATCACCAATGGAGAATTGCTGCAAGAGCCACGTTGTGCTTCAAACCCACTGCCACCATTCGCTGTCTGGCACAAGACTGTTGGCTTCTTGGAATCACTTTCTACCGTTTGCTACATTATTTGTAGTGCTTTTCCCTTTAGGTCTCTGCATAGGGATCCGTAATGGCAGAAACCATCTCTATTCTCTGCTTCCCTCAATCAGCAGGTCTGAGTAGAGTGCCTGGCATATGATATGCACTCTGACAATACTTGATGAATAAAGGAATGGATGGATGAGATGTGACATTCAGATGTCGCTGTGTTTCTTGCCAGCAGTAAGATATTTTGATATGCTCTCAGCACGGTCTCATTTCACTCATGCTGAGAAAGTCTCAACTTGTATTGACCAGAGACGCATGGCATATCCGACTGAAAAGGTAGGTTAAGCATTCACTGGGGAGGATTCCTTTACTGGTATGTAAATGACCTTATATGCCTTACCACTTGTATTCTTCCACAGGAATGGACACCTCTTCTCCCTTTCCAATCACCACTGTTCTTTCTAGTCGTTCTTGGCAGCTGGCACCAGCTCTTCATGCCCAACCTCAAACTACCTCCCTGATCTTGCTTCCTAAACTTGAACACCGACTCTGTTACCCATTAAGCTGTTTTGTTCACTCATTCAAATGGGGTGCTTCTTTAACCTTCATCATTACTGACTTGTTCTTTGATCATCACCTACAGCTTTTGGACACTCTGAGCGCAGGAAACGTGTCCATCATCATGTGTGGGTGTCTCCATTCCCGGGGTGCATCTCTTTCAAACATCCTGAAATGCGTTTGTCAATTAAATGACTTAAGTCCGTTTCCTCAAATGCAACAAAAGCACACAAATATGTGTGCGCCTCCCTCAAGTGCACGTGATGCAGCAGAATATTATCCTTCTCATTTACCTTTCCGTAGTTTATATTCCTCATGTTCAACACCTGAGTCAGCTAGCCGTTTAGCCGAGCGTTGGACACCATCACTTGCGTCCCATTATTCTACTAAGCCCTCGGCACAACTCTCCTCTCCTGGGACTCATGCCATGACCTCCTGAACAGGTGTGCCCTCCCCTCTCCTTTGCCCTCCTTTTCCCAACCGTCGAACCACAACCACGAAATACCGGGTGACTGCAGCCCGCTTGGGCATGAAAGTGAGCGTCTGAGCATGAGGGATGAGAGGAACAGGTGGAGGTGACACTACTTCTCATGCACACAAAGGAATAAATGCTTGCACTGCCTCGAGGAATAGACTGATGTTCAAGAGACATGTGGTTAGCCCAATTTTCAAGATCGGCCATTACACCTCAAAACACCATGATTCACAGCAAGTACGCAGAGGTTGTTTAGAAACAAGGGACTGTTTTTATTGAGACTAAAGGTTCCATTTATTGTCAGGATGACCCACGCAGTCCAAGGAGAGAATCGTAGCCAAGGGGGTCAAGGCTAACCTTAAGAAAAAGGGTCAGATGATAGCATAGAGCCTCTGGCCACAGAGATGCCATCGCCCCAGTGGGTCAGGGGATCTCAAAGTATTTGTCAGCATGCAATTCCTGGGACCATGGAATCTGGTGCATCGGTCTTAAATCAGCATTATCTTTCGAAGTGTCATCTGCGCAGCTCCCAGGACCTGGGCAGGGTTGGTCTAGCAGCAAGAAGAATAACATCTTCTATAGCAAGATGGCCAGCAGCCATAACCACTGCCAAAGTAGGGGCTGTATCCACAGCCATAACGGGAGCCATAGCCCCAGCCAGAGTAGGGGCCGTAGCCACATCCCCAGCCAGAGCCGTAGCCACATCCCCAGCCAGAGCCGTAGCCACAGCCAGAGCCATAGAGGCTGCCACAGTAGTTGGAGCACATGTTGTCAAGAGAGGAGCGTTCGGGTGCGTTGCAGTGTGGTGTCTCTGAAGTGTGTGTGTCTCCCCTTCCCTTGGCCCTTTATATACTGTCAGTAATGGGCATGGCATACCATTCATTCCCTGACTGATCCAACAAATATGTCAACAACCAGGAAACGCCAGTCACCCTGGACAATCAAAAAATGCTTTGCTTCATGGGAGCTCATCACTCTGGAGACTCTTGTTTTATTCAACAGCTCCATAGCTGCATTTTAATTGGCTCTGCTCCACCATCATGTGCCAGTGCACACACCTCATACTCACTTCCCAAATACCTGTCATCAAATATGTAGCTCTTAACACAAGAATTGGGTGACTGCGGGATGTAGAGTCTCCTCTTGGCCTCCTCTTTCCAGAAACACACGCCCCCACCTCTGAAGAGGATATGCTCCCATATCCTTTCCTGATCATGCAACTCCTGCCAAGCATCTCTAACCCGGATGCCCACAGCCAGCTACCTACTATTGCCATCGGGTGTTGGAAGCCGGCATAATGCCCCATCTTGTTTTGGGAGAACAGAGCGGCCCCAACAGTAAAGAAATCCCCTCCTCAAAACATCACAGTGCTGAGGTCCAGACAACCTTGTTGCAGTTTATGCCAATGAAACTCCAGTTTGCTTTGTCTCCACAGGCATCTAAGTCCTAACATTTCCTCTCTTCTCACTCTGTACCATGAGCATCCAACCAGTGAAGAAGGACGTGTGTGCTTGTTTGGTCATTGCAATGGAGGTGATCCACTTTCATCCTTGCCTTCCTTCCTGGGGTTTAACAGAAATCACAACCTTCACAATGAGACAGAAACCACACTTCAATTCCCCTTCACTGGAGCAACCACGAAATCCACATGGAGAGGAGTAGTATGTCGGGAAAATCAGTCCTGCCCCTGAAGGCACAAATGTCACCAGCAGAGTGATAGTGGGGCTACCCTACTTGATCACATGCCTTTGTCAGGCAAGTCTATAAAGCGGTCCACTTCAGTCTCTGAGAAAGGTCACTCATCGACACATCTCCTTTCGCCGAAATTGCCCCTACCCCGTTTTGGCTGATATTGGTTAAAGCTCCGATCTGAAAACTCTGCCAGACGTCATCCCTAAAAAGAATCAGGGAGAGAACATGTCTCCCAAGTGCTCTTTTCCTTTGGCCTGCATCCTTGTCTGTCATCCCTGAAGTTCAAACCTAGAATTTCTCCATCACCAATGGAGAATTGCTGCAAGAGCCACGTTGTGCTTCAAACCCACTGCCACCATTCGCTGTCTGGCACAAGACTGTTGGCTTCTTGGAATCACTTTCTACCGTTTGCTACATTATTTGTAGTGCTTTTCCCTTTAGGTCTCTGCATAGGGATCCGTAATGGCAGAAACCATCTCTATTCTCTGCTTCCCTCAATCAGCAGGTCTGAGTAGAGTGCCTGGCATATGATATGCACTCTGACAATACTTGATGAATAAAGGAATGGATGGATGAGATGCGACATTCAGATGTCGCTGTGTTTCTTGCCAGCAGTAAGATATTTTGATATGCTCTCAGCACGGTCTCATTTCACTCATGCTGAGAAAGTCTCAACTTGTATTGACCAGAGACGCATGGCATATCCGACTGAAAAGGTAGGTTAAGCATTCACTGGGGAGGATTCCTTTACTGGTATGTAAATGACCTTATATGCCTTACCACTTGTATTCTTCCACAGGAATGGACACCTCTTCTCCCTTTCCAATCACCACTGTTCTTTCTAGTCGTTCTTGGCAGCTGGCACCAGCTCTTCATGCCCAACCTCAAACTACCTCCCTGATCTTGCTTCCTAAACTTGAACACCGACTCTGTTACCCATTAAGCTGTTTTGTTCACTCATTCAAATGGGGTGCTTCTTTAACCTTCATCATTACTGACTTGTTCTTTGATCATCATTACTGACTTGTTTTTGATCATAACCTACAGCTTTTTGACACTCTGAGCGCAGGAAGCATGTCCATCATCATGTGTGGGTGTCTCCATTCCCGGGGTGCATCTCTTTCAAACATCCTGAAATGTTATTGTCAATTAAATGACTTAAGTCCGTTTCCTCAAATGCAACAAAAGCACACAAATATGTGTGCGCCTCCCTCAAGTGCACGTGATGCAGCAGAATATTATCCTTCTCATTTCCCTTTGCGTAGTTTATATTCCTCATGTTCAACACCTGAGTCAGCTAGCCGTTTAGCCGAGCGTTGGACACCATCACTTGCGTCCCATTATTCTACTAAGCCCTCGGCACAACTGTCCTCTCCTGGGCCTCATGCCATGACCTCCTGAACAGGGGTGCCCTCCCCTCTCCTTTGCCCTCCTTTTCCCAACCGTCGAAGCACAACCATGAAATACCGGGTGACTTCAGCCCGCTTGGGCATGAAAGTGAGCGTCTGAGCATGAGGGATGAGAGGAACAGGTGGGGGTGACACTATTTCTCATGCACACAAAGGAATAAATGCTTGCACTGCCTCGAGGAATAGACTGATGTTCAAGAGACATGTGGTTAGCCCAATTTTCAAGATCGGCCATTACACCTCAAAACACCATGATTCACAGCAAGTACGCAGAGGTTGTTTAGAAACAAGGGACTGTTTTTATTGAGAATAAAGGTTCCATTTATTGTCAGGATGACCCACGCAGTCCAAGGAGAGAATCATAGCCAAGGGGGTCAAGGCTAACCTTAAGAAAAAGGGTCAAATGACAGCATAGAGCCTTTGGCCACAGAGATGCCATCGCCCTAGTGGGTCAGGGGATTTCAACGTATTCGTCAGCATGCAATTCCTGGGACCATGGAATCTGGTGCATCGGTCTTAAATAAGCATTATCTTTCGAAGTGTCATCTGCGCAGCTCCCAGGACCTGGGCAGGGTTGGTCTAGCAGCAAGAAGAATATAGCAAGATGGCCAGCAGCCATAACCACTGCCAAAGTAGGGGCTGTATCCACAGCCATAACGGGAGCCATAGCCCCAGCCAGAGTAGGGGCCGTAGCCACATCCCCAGCCAGAGCCGTAGCCACATCCCCAGCCAGAGCCGTAGCCACAGCCAGAGCCATAGAGGCTGCCACAGTAGTTGGAGCACATGTTGTCAAGAGAGGAGCGTTCGGGTGCGTTGCAGTGTGGTGTCTCTGAAGTGTGTGTGTCTCCCCTTCCCTTGGCCCTTTATATACTGCCAGTAATGGGCATGGCATACCATTCATTCCCTGACTGATCCAACAAATATGTCAACAACCAGGAAACGCCAGTCACCCTGGACAATCAAAAAATGCTTTGCTTCATGGGAGCTCATCACTCTGGAGACTCTTGTTTTATTCAACAGCTCCATAGCTGCATTTTAATTGGCTCTGCTCCACCATCATGTGCCAGTGCACACACCTCATACTCACTTCCCAAATACCTGTCATCAAATATGTAGCTCTTAACACAAGAATTGGGTGACTGCGGGATGTAGAGTCTCCTCTTGGCCTCCTCTTTCCAGAAACACACGCCCCCACCTCTGAAGAGGATATGCTCCCATATCCTTTCCTGATCATGCAACTCCTGCCAAGCATCTCTAACGCGGATGCCCACAGCCAGCTACCTACTATTGCCATCAGGTGTTGGAAGCCGGCATAATGCCCCATCTTGTTTTGGGAGAACAGAGCGGCCCCAACAGTAAAGAAATCCCCTCCTCAAAACATCACAGTGCTGAGGTCCAGACAACCTTGTTGCAGTTTATGCCAATGAAACTCCAGTTTGCTTTGTCTCCACAGGCATCTAAGTCCTAACATTTCCTCTCTTCTCACTCTGTACCATGAGCATCCAACCAGTGAAGAAGGACGTGTGTGCTTGTTTGGTCATTGCAATGGAGGTGATCCACTTTCATCCTTGCCTTCCTTCCTGGGGTTTAACAGAAATCACAACCTTCACAATGAGACAGAAACCACACTTCAATTCCCCTTCACTGGAGCAACCACGAAATCCACATGGAGAGGAGTAGTATG
Organism: Smutsia gigantea; assembly: GCA_032199065.1. Lineage (NCBI taxonomy): Eukaryota > Metazoa > Chordata > Mammalia > Pholidota > Manidae > Smutsia > Smutsia gigantea. The sequence continues at coordinate 2,270 of JAVSCE010018655.1, read as the reverse complement.
TCGGGAAAATCAGTCCTGCCCCTGAAGGCACAAATGTCACCAGCAGAGTGATAGTGGGGCTACCCTACTTGATCACATGCCTTTGTCAGGCAAGTCTATAAAGCGGTCCACTTCAGTCTCTGAGAAAGGTCACTCATCGACACATCTCCTTTCGCCGAAATTGCCCCTACCCCGTTTTGGCTGATATTGGTTAAAGCTCCGATCTGAAATCTCTGCCAGACGTCATCCCTAAAAAGAATCAGGGAGAGAACATGTCTCCCAAGTGCTCTTTTCCTTTGGCCTGCATCCTTGTCTGTCATCCCTGAAGTTCAAACCTAGAATTTCTCCATCACCAATGGAGAATTGCTGCAAGAGCCACGTTGTGCTTCAAACCCACTGCCACCATTCGCTGTCTGGCACAAGACTGTTGGCTTCTTGGAATCACTTTCTACCGTTTGCTACATTATTTGTAGTGCTTTTCCCTTTAGGTCTCTGCATAGGGATCCGTAATGGCAGAAACCATCTCTATTCTCTGCTTCCCTCAATCAGCAGGTCTGAGTAGAGTGCCTGGCATATGATATGCACTCTGACAATACTTGATGAATAAAGGAATGGATGGATGAGATGTGACATTCAGATGTCGCTGTGTTTCTTGCCAGCAGTAAGATATTTTGATATGCTCTCAGCACGGTCTCATTTCACTCATGCTGAGAAAGTCTCAACTTGTATTGACCAGAGACGCATGGCATATCCGACTGAAAAGGTAGGTTAAGCATTCACTGGGGAGGATTCCTTTACTGGTATGTAAATGACCTTATATGCCTTACCACTTGTATTCTTCCACAGGAATGGACACCTCTTCTCCCTTTCCAATCACCACTGTTCTTTCTAGTCGTTCTTGGCAGCTGGCACCAGCTCTTCATGCCCAACCTCAAACTACCTCCCTGATCTTGCTTCCTAAACTTGAACACCGACTCTGTTACCCATTAAGCTGTTTTGTTCACTCATTCAAATGGGGTGCTTCTTTAACCTTCATCATTACTGACTTGTTCTTTGATCATCACCTACAGCTTTTGGACACTCTGAGCGCAGGAAACGTGTCCATCATCATGTGTGGGTGTCTCCATTCCCGGGGTGCATCTCTTTCAAACATCCTGAAATGCGTTTGTCAATTAAATGACTTAAGTCCGTTTCCTCAAATGCAACAAAAGCACACAAATATGTGTGCGCCTCCCTCAAGTGCACGTGATGCAGCAGAATATTATCCTTCTCATTTACCTTTCCGTAGTTTATATTCCTCATGTTCAACACCTGAGTCAGCTAGCCGTTTAGCCGAGCGTTGGACACCATCACTTGCGTCCCATTATTCTACTAAGCCCTCGGCACAACTCTCCTCTCCTGGGACTCATGCCATGACCTCCTGAACAGGTGTGCCCTTCCCTCTCCTTTGCCCTCCTTTTCCCAACCGTCGAACCACAACCACGAAATACCGGGTGACTGCAGCCCGCTTGGGCATGAAAGTGAGCGTCTGAGCATGAGGGATGAGAGGAACAGGTGGAGGTGACACTACTTCTCATGCACACAAAGGAATAAATGCTTGCACTGCCTCGAGGAATAGACTGATGTTCAAGAGACATGTGGTTAGCCCAATTTTCAAGATCGGCCATTACACCTCAAAACACCATGATTCACAGCAAGTACGCAGAGGTTGTTTAGAAACAAGGGACTGTTTTTATTGAGACTAAAGGTTCCATTTATTGTCAGGATGACCCACGCAGTCCAAGGAGAGAATCGTAGCCAAGGGGGTCAAGGCTAACCTTAAGAAAAAGGGTCAGATGATAGCATAGAGCCTCTGGCCACAGAGATGCCATCGCCCCAGTGGGTCAGGGGATCTCAAAGTATGTGTCAGCATGCAATTCCTGGGACCATGGAATCTGGTGCATCGGTCTTAAATCAGCATTATCTTTCGAAGTGTCATCTGCGCAGCTCCCAGGACCTGGGCAGGGTTGGTCTAGCAGCAAGAAGAATAACATCTTCTATAGCAAGATGGCCAGCAGCCATAACCACTGCCAAAGTAGGGGCTGTATCCACAGCCATAACGGGAGCCATAGCCCCAGCCAGAGTAGGGGCCGTAGCCACATCCCCAGCCAGAGCCGTAGCCACATCCCCAGCCAGAGCCGTAGCCACAGCCAGAGCCATAGAGGCTGCCACAGTAGTTGGAGCACATGTTGTCAAGAGAGGAGCGTTCGGGTGCGTTGCAGTGTGGTGTCTCTGAAGTGTGTGTGTCTCCC
>JAVSCE010018654.1:0-278624 GCA_032199065.1 Smutsia gigantea | reverse complement strand
AGGGAGAATTCTCAGGGACCAGCTCTGGGTTTACTTTTATTGCCCACACCCCATTTCTGCTGAAAACACTGTTGAAAGCAACTGCCAAAGAAACTCTGCATGCTCTGGGGTAAGTTGTGTTAAGTTATCCTAAGTGAGCATGGAGATAGATAGCGTTCAACAAGTGGAAGGGATCTAAAAAATAAGCTATCCCAACTCCTTCAATTTTTTCTGATGAGAAAAGAGAGGTTCAGAGAGATTTCTCATTCACCGTTGCTTATTAGAGGTAGACAAGTTCCTGATTTTCACTTCTGAGCACTGTTAATTAAACAATCATATCTATTATGTTGATGTTATTACAAGAGACACAATAAAATGTATTCAATCCAACAAACGGTTATTGACTCCCCACTCTACTGCAACAGCTTACTAGCCACAGACCTAGCATTCCCATGAAGCTGTCCTGGAGTTCACATTTACTGGAAAATAGATTACAAGAAAAATAATATTTGGATTATGGTTATGACCTTCAGTTATTACACTGCACAATGAGATAATTTTCACTGGAAATGTCTGTCTGCAATGTTGTCCTATAAATGTTTGAACATGCTTGTCTTCTGTGAATTGCTAATTTGAAAGATTCTGGCTGTCTGAGTGCATGCCATCTTATTCTCTAGTTCTGAAGCTGTGGTCACAATAATCGTAGCAGGAGGTGAGTGGGCTTCTTAGAAGGCATGTTAGAAAGGCAGTCACTGGAGAAATAATCACAAAAATCCAAAGTAGAAATTCACCCAAACCAATTGGGAAAATTTGTTTTACATTAATTACTGTGTTTTTTTCCCCTTGCCTTAGGGGTTATAATAATCCAGAGTTTCCTGTGAATATTTCTGTATAAAAATTCCCATTTGACAAACATTAATTATTTCATGAAATATAAAGAAAACACGAGTTGGGAGAGCAGGGAAGAGACCCCAGCAATAAGGCCACTGGAAGGTAGGCTCTCCATGGCGAGGCCTTCCCTGACCCGGGTGAAGAAGCCCTCAAACCGTCAATCTCCTTTGCTTTGGATTCCAACGTTTTTTTTTTTTTGACCAACATTCCACTGACTGGAGTACAGATTAGGACACTGGCACTGCAGGTCTGTTAGAGCAACTGTTACCTATACCACTATGTATGAACCAAGTTGTCTAAATTCTTCTAGGAAGGAATGTTGTCTATAACAGGAACTTTAGAATTTAGACAAAGCAATGCCTTCAAAAGAAGTTATTCATGTATTCAACACATGCCAAGAATTCTTGCCCTTGTCCTATAAATGTTTATGGTCCAAATGAGACACCATGAGATGGACAGCTCCTGGTCTACTCTTCTAAGTACCAGTTCAGACTGAAAGCGAGGTCTTGGCATCTGGGATTTCATGTGAAGTCATGGTCAGAATCCCATTCAGGTGAAGAAGAATGCCCTCATTAAAACAATCTATACTGAGCACTATAAGTGCCAGGTACTAATGTAGGCAATAAGGACTCCCTTGTAAACAAAAGCGAACTAATTCCCTACTGTAGTGGGAACTTACTTTAACAGAGGCTTGGTTAGTTCCTGTGATAGACCCCATGAGGTCTCATATCCCATGATGCTCCATGGCAGTCAATAGAGGCCAGGTGTCTTCCCCAAAGGGGTGAGTCACCAGAACTGTGTGGAAAACCTACCCCTGGAAAGTAAGCAGAAGGGCAGAGAAGCAGGTAGGACTTCCTCTTGCAATTTAAAATCTTACTGTAAACATTTCTGCTGAAATTTTCTAAGCCAAAGCAATAATCCACAGACCAAGGACACCATCCCTTTATGAAAGTTGCTGGGTAAAGCTAGATCATCCTGGTATTGTGTGACAGGCCCTGAGGGAAGAAGTGGAGAATAGGGAGGTTCTACTGGACGGGGCCTTGGAGAACTTGGCCCACCTCCTCAGCTCTATATCCTGGCAATTTTGCAAAAGACAATTCAGTTCTCAGAGCCTCAGTTTCCAATGACCTAAAGACAAGTTGTTTGCAAACTCTAAATTGTTACACTGATGTCAGTGATTGTAAATATGTATGTTGATGTCCAGGTTTTGAATTTGTGATTATAGTAGAGCAAAGGTTACAAAAAGGATGAAAGCTCAAATAAACACTGAGAATCTGCTTTGAGCTAGGCAATGTGCTGGCTTTTTAAGTGGTTTTAGTTCCTTACTTTTCATGCCTATCTCGTAAAAAGAAATTATTAGTTTATTATATACATAAAATAACTGGCACTCAGGGATACCCGGGACACTGCCTAGAGTCCTGCAGACCTTGAGTGGAGGGAGTGGGATTCTAATTCTTAAGTATTTGACCTTATACATGCACTTCAAGTGGACTAAGTCGTCGCTTACTTGCAATAAATAATACTTTCAGAGAATCTCGTAGGTAAGTGTTCTACTAAAATGCAATTTTCCTGACTAAAGAAATGGTAACAGCTTTTTGCTCAGAAGAATCTTTTTAAAACTACAGAAATATACAAGGATCACCAATCTTCTTTCTTTTTTAAACATTCTGTTGATATATTTACCATCTTTCTTTTTCTGAAAATGGGAAACTACAATCGAAAACTTCAGTGGAAGATTAAGGATTTAGTTTGGGACACCACTTTTATTTAGACTATAGTTTAGAACGAATTGGTGGATTATTCATTTAAGAAGATTAATTGGATCTCTGACAACTTTCATGATAATAACTAACACATAATATGTGTTACATGGCCAGCTGCTGGCTAGGGCTTTACATATATCTCAACTTCCCAGTTTCCCTCTGTGAATGGTAGAATAAAATGGAGTCAGATGTCAAGGGGTTTTAAAACAGAGCCTGGAGGTCATTAAGGAAGTGGGCTTCATGCATGTCCTCATTGGTGGAACCGCGAACTTTTGAACTGGGCCAAACTGCAAATATCCCAAGGACTCAGCCTGAGCACCTGCAGCTTGGCTAGGGTTCAGAGATTTTGCTTAGTGATAGGCTTAGCAGCCAATTATATTCAGTCAAGTAGTTTTCTGCTACCAACACCAATCAAAATTCTTTATAGACCTTATATACAAGCATTCCCTTTTGTCTTTAAAATGCCTTGACTTTTGTTCCCTGTGGGGGTCACTATTTGGGTGCTGTCCAAATCTCTGTTCCTCATATTGCAGTTCTGAGACCCCAAATAAATGCTTCAGTTCTGCTCTACACTCCGTCAACACTTGAGTCTGAAGTGCTATTATTTCCCCATTTATGGATGAGGAAAAAGAGATAGAGAGGCGCTGAGCAGGGGTTCCCGCTGGAGGGTTGCCTCAGCTGCTGGATGTTGCTCGGCTGTCTCTCCTCCTGGCAGCCACAGCCACAGAATTCTGATAGAAAAACAGAAGGATTAGGCAAGAGTCCTAAGCACCGGGTCCACTCTGACGAAGGTCTAGTCTTTCTGATTTTCCCCATTGCTTAAGTTACTCCAAAATGTGCATCCTCATGTTTAGGTAAATAACAATGACTCCAGTAACAAATGAAGGAACATCTTGTTTTCTTGCTGTGACACTGAATGGGGTTTACATCATTGTAAATGGGGAAGTGAGTTCTTTGTCAAGGCTTGAGGAGCGAGCTCACCCAAGCTGTTAGGAATTCTTCAGTTTCAGTGTGAACAGAGCCTTGGGCAATTGGCCTCCCTGAGTCTGGGAGGACAAATCAGAGTTATAAAAAATGGAAAGTTTACAGCTTTTTAGTAAAATAACTTTCTTTTTTCCTTCCCTTCTGGAAATAGTATGTAAGGCTACATATAGCAGGTAATTCTTTGGGCTAAATTCTAATATTTCTATCTGGTAATTTACTTTATTTTTGGTAATAATGAGTGCTTCCAATTATTTAGCACTCACTGTGCATTAGGTTCTATCTGAGAATTCTATGATTATTAACTTAATTCTTTACTAATTTAATTTCTTACCACATTTTGAGGTAGGTATTAATGGCATCATATTTTAGACTGAGAAAGAAATTGTGGAAAGATGTGTCTCAAGTCCACACTGATGGTGATATTTAGCAAATGAACCTTCAACTCAGTATTATTTGACTTTAGACATGTGTTCTTAAGCACTGTCTTGTAAGTTTTAAGTAGTTCCTTCATTATGTCATTGAAATAAGTTTCCAGTCACATTGTTACATGTGGAGATCAAGACCCATAATATTGATAATGGCAACATTTTCATAGCATCTGTCTTTATACACTAAATCCTCACAACACTGTCAGGTAGATACTCTTTTATCTCAGTTTTATGGATTAGCAACTAAATGCAAAGAGCTTAAGTAACCTGTACAAGATCACATACTAGTAGTTAGTAGAACTGAGAATCAGATCCCAGGTATTCTGCCACCCAAAACCATCTGCTTTTAACCACAATTGTATTCTGTCCCTCTGAGTTATTAATTTAATTAGTATGAACGATGTGTGCAACTCTCTTGAAGAATCATTCTGCATAATTAAAAAATTGATGCACATATGCATTTCAGGCTTTTGTCAGCTCTCCAACTTTTACATAATTCATGATTTTGTTTTTTTTCTTTAAAAAAGTGGATTGAGACTGCTCCGTATGTCTGAATCATCGAAAGAGGAAGATTTCCAAGCACTGATGAAACCCCTAATTCATTTAACTCTACAATTCATGGACCTTTCCTTTCTGGAATTAGTTTGCATATGTTTTCTATTTCACTGAAGAACATGCTGAGAAAAATCTCGTGGAAGAGTAGGGCGTGTGGCACGTACAGTCTTGAGCTTGATGGAGGGAGGGCAAGTGAAGAACTATATCACCTGGTCCTGTGAAGAAGGAGCTCTGGTCCTGTCTTTTCATTTTCCCATAGCAGCGATCCTACCATTCCTCAGAGAAGGGCCACTAGCAGTTCCTAGTTCTCATAACTGCTGTTCTGCCAATGAAAATGGGCATGTTTAAATTTGGGGCAAGTTAAATATTTGATTTGCTTCCCAAGAAACATGTCAGGTTGATGGTTGGATATTCAAGCCTGGAGTCACTTGTGCCAAGTGAAATAAATAAATAGATAGATAGATAAATAAATAAATAAATATCAAAGGCTGATAGGTTAGAGTTGAGCATTTGGAGGCAGACAGAACTGGGGTTTAACCTTAACGGTGTCATTCACACACTGTGATCTAAGCCAAGGTTCTTCATCTCACAGGGTCTCAATTGCTTCAGTTATGAAATGGGAATTTATTCAACAAACATGTGTTGAATGCCCACAATGTGCCAGGCACTGTTCTAGGTGCTGGATACAGCCATGAACAGAACATGCAAAAATCCTCACCCTTATTAAATTTTTTATTCTAGTGTATGTGGAGGATGAGGGGGCAATGTGGATAACCAAGAAGTAAACCAATGAAAAGGTGAGATATATAGTATGTCAAATGCTTATAAGTATCAAAGAAAAAAAGAAAGCAGAGAAGGTGTCAAGAGTGTCTGTTGGGGGTAGAGATGGGGAACTGAGGATGGTGAAATTAAATAAAAACAATATTTATACAATACAGCATGATGCCTGCCATAGCATCTGCACATAAGAAGAACCCTGTCAATGCTTTGCTTTCATTTAAAAAAGTCAATTTGAATATGGGCAGAGGATATGAATAGACACTTCTCCAAAGAAGAAATTCAGATGGCCAACAGGCACATGAAAAGATGCTCCACATCGCTAATCATCAGAGAAATGCAGATTAAAACCACAATGAGATATCACCTCACACCAGTGAGGATGGCCAACATCCAAAACACAAACAACAACAAATGTTGGCGAAGATGTGGAGAAAGGGGAACCCTCCTACACTGCTGGTGGAAATGTAAATTAGTTCAACCATTGTGAAAATCAGCATTGAGGTTCCTCAAAAAACTCAAAATAGAGATACAATTTGACCCAGGAATTCCACTCCTAGGAATTTACCCTAAGAATGCAGCAGCCCAGTTTGAAAAAGACAAATGCATCCCTGTGTTTATTGCAGCACTATTTACAATAGCCAAGAAATGGAAGCAACCTAAGTGTCCATCAGTAGATGAATGGATAAAGAAGATGTGGTATATATACACAATGGAATATTATTCAGCCATAAGAAGAAAACAAATCCTACCATCTGCAACAACATGGATGGAGCTAGAGGGTATTATGCTCAGTGAAATAAACTAGGCGGAAAAAGATAAGTATCAAATGATTTCACTCATGTGGAGTATAAGAGCAAAGAAAAAAACTGAAGGAACAAAACAGCAGCAGACTCACAGAACCCAGGAATGGACTAACAGTTACCAAAGGGAAAGGGACTGGGGAGGATGGGTGGGAAGGGAGGGACAAGGGGGAAAAAGGGGCATTACGATTAGCAGACATAATGTAGGGGGGGCATGGGGAGGGCTGTACAACTCAGAGAAGACAAGTAGTGATTCTATAGGATCTTACTATGCTGATAGACAGTGACTGTAATGGGGTAGGTGGGGGGGACTTAATGAAGTGGGGAGTTTAGTAACCATAATGTTGCACATGTAATTGTAGATTAATGATAACAACAACAACAACAAAAAGTCAGTTTGAGACTTGCTAACACAAAATTCAATCCCATTCATAATTTCATGAAGATATTTTATCTGTTAATAAAAAGCATGACTTTATATCTCCAAAGACAACATTTAAAAATATGAGGAAATAAAAGATTTCTTAGAGGTGTTTCCTAAAAACTTAGGATAGGTTCTCTTTTCCCAGTAAATTTAGTTGTACTTGAAGAAAATGTAACAGAAATCAGATCTGATATACAAAATTTTGCTTCATAAATGAATTTTTAGGAATAAGTTATTTTATGCACAAAGGAACAGGCAGAATGGGTGAGGTACAATGAAAAGAAAATGGAATCAAGTGATATTCTTCATACTTACTCTGTGTGACACTCAGCAGGAGCTTTATAATTGCATCTCCCTTAATCGGCACATTAACCCTGCACAATGGAAATGGCTTTCTCCAAACACTGGAATAGAGTGGCCCAAACATATGTGCTATGGTGATACCTACCATGTAAACTGTGGGCTGTGAGGCCTGCCACATGAGTGTTTTCTCCAAATGCCAAAAACCATTTATATTGAAGAAGAAGCTGTATTAGCTATTAATTTATGATGAAAAGTGAAATGATCAAAGGCTGGAGCTAAGCATTTGTCTCCCACAGCATCTTCAGCCATAACTCTAATTAAAGTTTTGGAATGATGTCAATAAGTAAATGAAGAATCAGAATTTTCTATCTCTTCTGGCTCAACTCCTTCATTTTTTAGTTGAAGATAAGCAAGGCCAACGGCTTTCTTCCACTCACATAACCAGAAGGCTGGAAGGATTTGGAGTCAAAACCCAGGGTCCCAGAACTCTGCTTTTGGCTTGTGATGCCTCCATACACCTGTGAACAGGTGAGCCCAGACCATCAAGGAGTGAACGCACTGTGTGTCATCTGAAGGTTTTATGCAGACTAAACTCTTTGTCAGAAATGGCCATAAAACTTTAGCTTTGCCTATGGAGATGAATGCAAAGATTGTACATAGATATTTTGAATAATTCTAGTAACTCATGAATTTCCTTGGCACAGGACACTGAGCTCTTTAAGGCCACAGTCACTAAGTGGGACCTTGTAAGCGCGTGTAAGGTCTGACTGGCTGGGTGCTAATGTTGGGTCACGCTGACTGCGCCATGTGGAGGGGAAGAGAGAGCAAATCCTATTCTCAGGATTTCTACTGCATCACATGGTAATTTAATTACCTATTTTTAAAACATCTATCCTTCTGAAATGCAAGATTCTTAGAGGTAAGGATATGCCCACTGTTGGAAAAATTGTAACCCCCATCATCTAGCTTGTAGTTTGTACTTAATAAACATTTGCTGTCTGAAAGGATTCTGCTTCATTCCACAGGTCTGCCCACTCTCAGTCCCATTCTAGGCAGCAGAGATGCCCACACAGACTATTAACACCACTATTTAGACCAAGACATAGAGCGATGTGAAACATAAAGATTTCTTTCTTTTCTGTGGCTAAGAAACATTCCATTGTATATATGTTCCACATCTTTCTCAGAAAATGTAGAGCCACATACTTTGAAATTCAGAATCTTCAATTGGGGGGCACTGTTGAGCCTACTGGCCTGTATACTCAGTGAGAGCAGGAACATTATCTCACTCACTGTTCTATCCCAAGAGGATTCGAAGTACCTTCCTATATTGTTATTGTTATTCATTTTTTAAGAGTTAATTTATCAGAAAATGTCTGACAAATTGCAGTGATAAAAATGGACTGAATCAGTATAATGTGCTCTAAGTAAAGATTGTCATGAGGGTCTTGTTATTAGCTTCACTGGGTAAATTTCTCTTCATCACCCTGTTTGTGCAATGCACAACTTCCTGGGATGGGGCACACAGCAGACACCCAAGAAATAATAATTTAAAGTAGATTTTACTCAAAGAAAACAGGAGATGTAAAGAAAAAAAGATTCTAAGTTAATAGAAAACTGGTTGAGTCAATAGGGCAGTTAATGTCAAAAATTGTGTTCAGAATCAGATTATCTAAAAGTTTTTATCGTTATCTTGAATTTCTATGCCAAATATTTTTAAATGATTTTTTGGAACTCCAGCCTTTTCAACAACATCTTGAAATGTTCAAATACCAAATCTTTGTTGAATTAAATTGCAGTATTCTACATGGTTGTTAAGGAAAGGCTAAACTGTTTAGGTCTTAATTCTCATTGTTGAGAGTACATAGTCATATATTTATATGAAATTAATAGTTTAATCTTCAGTTAAGTCTGGATACAAACAAAACTAGAGCTGACAGTGGCCTCACTGAGATATAACAGGATTTCCAATGTTGAGGAAGCAGTGGCTTCACTAACGGTTTTAAGTCATCCCAGAAACTGCACATGGTTACACTTTATTATTCCAATGGTTTTCTTAGAACTCTGAGACCAGTTATAGGTAATAGCCCAGTAAAAACAGAAATAAATAGTACCTTTTTATCACTGCTTCTTCATCCATAAATTGGGCTCTGCTATTCAACTATGTAAAGATAAAACAGATTATTATAATTTTTTAATTCTGCAAAGGCAATAATGTAATTATCTTTAAAAATTTTATTTATCAAAGTATAGTTGATATAAAATAATATATTGGTTTCAGGTGTACAACAGAGTGATTTGACAGTTATCTGCCTTATTAAATGCTCACCCTAATAAGTGTAGTTGCTATCTGTCAACATATAAAGATATTACAATATTATGGACTAAATTCCCTGTGCTGTACTTTCATCCCCATGAATAATTTATATTATAATTGGAATTTTGTGCCTATTTATCCTCTTTATCTACTTCACCCCTACTCCCCACCCCCACATGGCAACCACCAGTCTCTTCTCTTTGCCTATGAGTCAATTTCTGTTTTGCTCATTTTTTTTTAGATTCCACATATAAGTGAAATCATATGGTATTTGCCTTTCTCCACCTGGCTTATTTCACTTAGCACAATACCTTCTAGGACCATCCATGTTGTTGCAAATGGCAAGATTTCTTTTTTATGGCTAAATAATATTCCATTGTGTATATGTACCACATCTTCTTTATCTATTTATCAATTGATGGACACTTAGGCTGCTTCCATATCTTGGCTATCGTAAATAATGCAGCAATAAACATAGGGATGCATATATTTTTTCACATTAGTGGTTTTGTTTTTCTTTGGGTAAATTCCCAGAAGTGAAATTACTGGGTCATATGGTGTTTTTCTATTTTTAGTTTTTTGAGGAACCTCCCTCCATCCTGCTATCCACAGTGACTGAAAGGCTATTCAGCTACATTATGTCCAGGCATCATGACTGTTCTCCTCCCTGAAAGCAATGCCTTCTGATGGTGACCTAAGTATCTCCCTTTTACTCTTTTTCTCATATTTCTTCTTCTTCTTTCCTTGATACTTTAAACTGGGACTTTTAAGTAGTTGAAAGTAGGTTAGTTCCAATGTGATAATGTCTAAGCTGTTGGGCACATAAGAGATACTAACAGTTAAAAAAAAAAAAGGAAAAAAGAAAGAAAAAACATACTATGGTATTATAGGCCATTGCTGACCTGTGATGTTAGACCCAAAATATCAAAGAGGATGGCCCTTTCCTTTTGTACTTCCTGGGACCCAGCCCTAGGCTAAAAATATCTTGCTTCTCTGATCAGTATGCTTGTCCTAGAAATGGGAGCAAGTTAGGCCTTTTGCTCTTCCAAAGTGATTCACGGACAAAAAGTCTTTAAGAACACCCCAACCCAAAATTAGCTGTGGTATTTATTCAGGTTGTGATTAGAAGCCTCAGGGCAACCTTGACCAGATGAAGCAAAAGCAACCTAATGAATGACCCGCTCTGCCTCCTGTGATGACCTTTCCTGTGTCCTTGGGAAGCTCTCTTTCCAATAAGAGGCTCTGGGTTAAACTTCCCATAGTATCTTTAGGTTCATTTGGTTTGGATTACATTTCTGGGCTTAATAGTCGTCAGTCTTTACTTGAGATTCCAGGTTTTGGTTTTGGCTTTAGATTTGTGTATACTGTGTCCTAAATCTGACTTTCATGTGTTTCTGAACTTAGTGTTGTTACATCTTGGTTCAGGATATTTATCTATGTGTTTTAGTTCTTAATATCAGTTCTGACCTTTACTTTTGGGAGAAAATGTTTGTCCTTCAAACTATGACCCTTAAACCTGCTTCCTTATTCATGTTCCCTTCAAATGACTCTACTTGATTAAATTTTCTTCAGTATTCAAAATCTAGTTCATTGCATTCATTTCTAAGAAGGTTTTCCTAATCTTATCTGAATAAATGTCCTTCCTCTTGACTCCAGTGTTTTCTCTATCTTTACATTACTCCAATTTTGCCTTACCTCTTAACACTTTCTAGGTCAGAATTCTAGGTGGAATAGCTGGCACACCTGAATGATGGCACTTAGGATCTCATAAGTGGGACAGGCTTTCTAAATCATCAGAAGAAATGCTGTCTCATGGCAGTGCCAATAACATGTGAGATAAGAGGATGTTGTCCTCCATGTCAGGCTATCTTCCTAACACTTCCTGGCAAATTACAAATATTCATATTTTCAAATAAATAGAATGCTTGACATAGCTCATTGCCACTCTTGACCCATTGGAATCTGATATAAGATTTGATTAGATTTGATTTAGTTCTTTAAAATAAGCAGCTATGAATAACTCAGCAAATGATAGTGGTAATAATTGCATTATTTATTGAATGCTTATTGTGTGTCGATAACTCCTCATACTTTCATCATATTGGTTAATCCTTCAAGGTAGTTATAATTACCCCAAGTTTGCATATAAGGGGCTGAAGACTCCATAGTTTAATGATTTGCTGACAATCACACCCCTGGTGTGTCAGACTTAGGGTTGAAAGCCAGGTTTATTGAACCATATAGTCTGGGCTCTATAGAGGTGAATAAGGGCTGCATGAAGATAAGTCCATGTCCACATTTTTATTTTATAAGTTAGACTCAGGTCTAAACACAAGAAAGTGGAAGAGGGGTAAGTATCATGGTATGTGTCTTACTTAGCCCAGATTATTTACAAAGAACCACTAAAAGCATTACTAAAGGAAGACTTTTGTTCATTGCTGAATCATAACTGAGAAATTGAGTGATACAATGATATCATAAAACATGAGAATGGGAGCTAACATGAGGGATTGTCCTTAATACTCACCTATTTCACAGCTTGGGAAATGAAATCCTCCCAGTCTTGGGTGCAGGATTGCTCAATATTTCAATGTTATTGTTGGTACATGGTTCAAAGGTAGAAAGAAGATGTGGGTAGTGATAGGTTAGGCAGATTTGGTGGCTGCAAAAGTAAACACCAGCCACCAACAGTAAGATCAGGTTAACCTGAGTTGAGGAAGATAGTAAGGATGTTATTGCTAAACAGAAATGTTTTAAGTCTCCCATGAAAAATTTTGGCACTCTCTCCTTTGTCAATGAATGTTTTCCAAAAGTGGTTACTGTTTGAGGAATATTAATCATTTTTTCCTTCAAGGGTGGTATTCAAACAATGTGGTACCTATTGTGAATCTATTCTGAAAATACATTTCAGAAGCACCAATGAATGACTCTTAAAAATTCTGGAGTCACATTAACTATATTCTTAATAATTGCTCAAAATTCTTACTGAAGTATATCTAATCTGGTGATTGATTCAGCTAACCTTCACTAAATAGTTATAATCTTTATTTTTTATTAATTCCTTTTTATTTATTTATTTTCCCCAAGGCTAATCAAATTATCCTAAGGTAAGGGGAAAAAATGTCAAAATTACACACAGGTAAATTGAAGACCAGCTGATCTAATAGGATTGTTCAAATAAATAATGAGTTTTTATTGAACATAGCTAGAGATTAGACAGGTTTCCTGATAATGCTTGCTTATCCTTTAGACCAGCATAGTCAAGCATGGTTTATATAATAGCTCATATACCTTACAAATGTTATTATTTTAAAACAAGTGCACACACATCAGAAATTTGAATTCTTTTATGAAATACACAAAATTTCACATTTTTTGTCAAGGAGAAAGATGACACATATTATGACTTTGTCATTGTTATGCTTTGAGAAACCTCAACTTTCTGTGGAGGATCTGGTGGAGGAACTTTAAAGGGCATGACATTAACTTTTCTTCAGTTTCTTCAAGACCGACACTGTTGATGTTCCACAGGTAAATTAATCACTAGAAATTTGCAGAAAGGAATGATGACGGTGAGTCTTTCCCCTCGTTTAGTAGATGAAGAATCTGATGTCTGAAGAGATTGAGTGGCCTTCTCAAGCTCACAGAGCAGGTGAACAGCTGAGCAAGTGCTTAGGACCCAGTTCCCTGATGTCTTAGCCAGGTTAGACTACCTGGAAAGTTCTTTAAGGAAAGAGAAACTGAGGAAAAGCATTTAATATATTTAATCATTGGCCTTTAATATTGCAGACAAACTCCATTATCTGAAGTCTACCTGGTCTGGTGAGCATGCAACAGGATGATTTTAATAGTTAAGTTTGTAGATGTTTTATTGTGAAAAAGTGACTCAACTCTCTCTGTGAAAGAAAAGGGAAATGATTTGTTTAGGTTTGTCCATAAAATGAAATCCCAAATCCAAGTCAGAGTACTGGATAAGGACTCTTTATAGAGATCTTGACTTGTATTTTAGCTCTAGTGCCATTAATAATGATGCTCTTTTAATGTTTAGAGGCTTTATCCCACTTCGTAAGTAGGAACAACCTGCCCATGAAAAACATGGCCAAATATTTCCACCTCCTTGAATTGTAGTTGCATTTTGGATCTAAATACACAACAAAGCATTTTCCCAAATGAAAAATAGAAAATATAATCTATAATGTAGAATTTGGACTAGGTGACTTCTAAAGGACGCACATAGCTCTCAAATCCCAGGATGACCCTGAGTAACCTGATTTTGCTATCTGTCATGCACGATGGGATTACATACAAAAATTTTACTCATTCTGCTAGCCATTTCAACAAATGGGAGAAGAAACTTTTAACATCAATGATTATTTATTAGTGGGCTTAATATTCCAGAATCCAAATCCCACAGTTTAAAATAGTCTGAAAACAAAGAGGTTTCAATGAGTTTTTCTCAAATAATTATTATAACACAGAAACTTGGGTAAGCAAGACACATTCATTATTTCATAATTTCTTCACTAAGCAGGTGTTTCACACTGTGCTGTCTCTTATTATGTTGCTTCACATGCTAATGCTGTTATATCAGATGAGCATCCTTGGGTGAATGAAAGAAACTTGTAGATTGTTAGTCCCAGAGCTTCGTAGCTCATGTGCTTAAGAAGGCAGGGTCTGGAATTTGAGATTAGAGTTTGAATGGTGCTCTGCCACTCAGTCCCTGTGGACTTTGGACAAGTTGCATATTCTCTTCTGCCTTAGTGTCCTCTTGTGCAAATAGAAGATAAGAGGAGTACCAGCTTCTCAGAGTTGTGAGGATTCAATGATTTCTGCATGGAAGGCACTCAGGGAAGCTCCTGGCACATAGAAAGTACGCTGTGAAATATTCTCTGTAAGAACTGCTTAATACGAGGGAAGTGAAACCCATCAGGATCAAGTGATTTTCTTTACATTTCAGTGAGCAGAGCTTTATCTGCCATAGATTTCAATCCACATAATTAATCCCAATGGATCCTACAGTTGCGAATATCGTGTGGTACTGACTGCTCATTTTGGACTTTGAAATCATTTTTTTCATAATAAAATGAGTTCAGTGTGACTCATATGATCCAGCATAGAATGACTTCAAGAACCTGGACTTATAAGTCATTAGAAGATGTAATCATCTACGTGTGCTAGGAGAGCTGGGAATGCCCTATGACAAAACTAATTTCTCTCCACCCGCTGACTGATGCCTGCAATTCCCTTTACTTTGAGGATTTGGTCCTTGTACAAACACACATTTTTCTATTAGGAAGAACACTTTACATTTTATTCATCATTTATGTAATGCTGTAAAAGACAAATCAAAAGGGAAGTTTTAAAATGGGGAAAGGAGAAGGGAAACGAGGGTCCTGGTCACTATAAGTGGAGCATAGAATCGGATGGTTTTGGAACTTTGAAAGCAGACTTCTCTATAATTTTACTTGCAATCAACTGCCCTCTTGAATATTTCCAAGCTAACTTCGGGAATTAATGTCTTACTCTGATTGCAATGCACTAAGCCATATGCTGGGAACAGTGGGAGAGATAAATTTAAATGACAGAGTCACCATCCTCACACAGTGCCCTATCTACTAGGAGATGGAAAATAAACACACATGCAACTACAACAGATTGCTGACACAGCAGAATGGATGTGCATGAGTAGGAGTCTGTGGTGAATCACTGTGGACCAGCGCTTCTCACTCTTACAATCAGAGTACCTCAAACAGCACAGATTTAGAGGCCAGTGGTAGAAGCCTGATGGCTCATACAAATGTGAAATTCCTTTGAAAACATTTGTTTTAACTCAAAGATTCAAACGACATTTCCTATTTAATACTTTTTCCCCATGATTATTTTAATGAACCATAAAAATAATGCTTTGATTTTCTTTACACTCTAAATCTGATGCTCCAAGGAGACGCACATGTTGTTCCTGGGGCTTCTTGTACAATCTGGTGTCATGTTCAACCTCCAAACTTGGAGTACAAAATATTAGTTCAGCTTGGAAATTATAACAAGTTATAACCCGCAGACCAGGGTGCTCCAGTCTGGTCCACAGTCCAGGGTGCCTGGGGGAATGGAAGCATGCAGCCTAACACCTACATCCTTTCCTGTGTTCATGTCTCCATTGTCACCCCCAGTTGCCTGTAGGTTCCACTAAAGGCTGTGATTTGTGGCCAGGAAGGAAGCAAGTGTTATTGTGGTCTTTGCTTTCTCCTCTATACACTAATCGTGACCTGTTGATATCCCAACACCATTTGGATCAATAATTGGCAGAGGGAAGGGAGGGCCAGGGAAAAATTTAATCCATGGAGGAACTGCATGGTGTTCATAACCCTTCAGAGTTCTTAGCACTGTCAGGGCCTGTTGGGCCTCACTTTCCCTATTTGAAACCCAATATTTATAGGATTATTTTTTCTGCATGAAGCAGAAGTTACTAGTGTATGATCATTTGGGGAAATAAAGCTAAATTGAAATATAGTATGAGCATTCTCTACTTCCCAGCCCTCTGCCTCACTTTGAAGGTTAGCCAGAATTTTGTATAATAATGATATTATGTTTGCTTTTGTTTGTACAATAAGGAAATATATTATAACTTCTTATAATTTCCAGGATGAACCAATATTTTGTACTCCAAGGTATTTCTGAGGTTGAACTTTCTGAAAGAAAGTAAATCTGTGTTTAAAATAATATGATCTACTCTCTTAGCAACTTTCAAATATATAATATAGCATTATTAACTATAGGTATCCATGTTACACATCACATCCCAGGACTGACTTATTTATTGGTAGATCTTAGAATTCTCCTCACCAGAAAACATATTTTGTAATTATGTGTGTTGATGGATGTTGATTAGGCTTACTGTGGTGGTCATTTCCTAACATTCCAAATATCAAATCATCATATTGAAGCTAATATAAAGTTATAGGTCAGTGTCAGAATAAAAAATACTGATAGCACAAATATCTTAAATTCAATGTGTAGATATTTTTAATAAAAAATTTCTAATGGACAGAATTAAATGTTAACAAAAATTAATTAATTAATTATAACAAAAATTCATCTATACCTAACACCATGCCTAGCATTTCATAGTAATTCAAAAATATTAACTCAATGGATGAATGAAAGAAACAATAATGAAGAAGATGGCGGTGTGAGCAGGGCAGCGAAATCTCCTTCCCAAACCATACACATTTGTGAAAATACAACAAATACAACTATTCCTAAAAGACAGACCAGAAGATACAGTACAACAGCTAGGCTACAGCTACATCTGAGAGAACTCAGTGCCTCATGAAGCGGGGAAGACACAAAGCCACAACCTGGCAGGACCTGAGCACTCCCCCACCCCAGCACACCAGCTAGAGGAAAAGAATCATAGTGGGGAGGGCGTGGAAGCACATGATTGCTAAATAACCAGCCCTGGTGATCTGCACCGGGAGCACAGACACAGGTCTCATAATGTATTGGATATTAAAGAAACAGAAGGGCAGGATATGAGACAGAGACTGCAAGTGGGTCCCCTCAGCCAGCTCCCCTGGGACAAAAGAAAAGCAGGTGCTTTTTTAAAAGTCTTAAAGAGACATGGGCCCAACAATGGAACAAAATAGTCCCAGCACACTCAGCCTAGCAGGCTGGGAATCTTGAGGAATTTCGGACCCCGTAACTGCCAGGTAAAGCAGTCCCAAAGCCTTTCACGGGGATAAACAGCCTGCCATTCATCCCCCCCCACCGGCTGGTGCCACAAAGGGTCTGGTGGATCCACCACAGCTGCAGAACAGCGGGAGAGCAGCCTGCCCACAGCAACCACACAGAATCTCCTCCCGGCGAGGAGGCAGCTAACTGGGAAGGGACACAGAACGCAGAGCAAGCTCTGGAAGGCACCAAGGGGAGCAAAACACACCTGGTGTGACTGCAACCCCCCGCAGTGCCATAGGCTAGGCTGAGGGCGGCCCCACACACTGGCAGCTCAGGGGACTATACCAGAGACTGCCTCCCGGTGTGTGGGTAACCAGCTCAGGCCCTGGAGAAGGGCAAGGAGAACAACAAGCAGGAAGGGACTTTGTTCTCCCAGCTGACACACGTGGCACTTGCCAGCGACCACTTCTTTTGCCATGAAAAGTCAGAGGAATATGGTCCAGACAAGGATCACCCAGACAATCCCAGAGAGAGGGCCTGATGGGATAGATTTAAACAATATTCCTGAAAAAAATTTCAGAATAAAAGTCATAACCATGATGATGGATCTACAGAGAAATATGCAAGAGCTAAGGGATGAAGTCAGGAGAGACAATACAGAAATGAGACAAGCGATTGACAGGCTTAAGAGCAGAGTGGACGAGCTGCAAGAGACTTAATGGAATAGAAATCAGAGAACAGGAGTACAGAGAAGCTGGGGCAGAGAGAGATAAAAGGATCTCTAGGAATGAAAGAATATTAAGAAAACTATGTGACCAATCCAAACGGAACAATGTTTGCATTATAGGAGTACCAGAAGAAGAAGAGAGGGAAAAAGGATAGAAGGTGTCTTTGAAGAAATAATTCCTGAAAACTTCCCCAAGCTGGGGAAGGAAATAGTTTCTCAGACCATGGAAGCCTACAGAACTACCAACACAAGGGACCCAAGGAAGACAACATCAAGACACATAATAATTAAAATGGCAAAGATCAAACACAAGGACAGAGTATTAAAGGCAGCCAGGGAGAGAAAAAAGATCACCTACAAAGGAAAACCCATCAGACTATCATCAGACTTCTCAACAGAAACCTTACAGGCCAGAAGACAATGGCATGATATATTTAATGTAATGAAACAGAAGGGCTTGAACCAAGAATACTGTATCCAGCATGATTGTCATTTAAATTTGAGGGAGGGATTAAACAATTTCCAGACAAGCGAAAGCTGAGGGAATTTGCCTCCCACAAACCACCTCTACAGGATATCTTAATGGGACTGCTCTAGATGGAAGCACTCCTAAGGCTAAGAAGATGTCACCAGAGAAAATAAAATCATAGCAAAGAAAGCAGACCATCCAAATACTAACTAAAGGCAAAACATAGAATCATCTATCCACAAAAACAGTCAAAGGAAACGTAAAAGAGTACAGAATAAAACACCTAGCACATAAAGAATGGAGGAGGAAGAATAAGAAGAGAGAGAAATAAAGAATCATCAGACTGTGTTTATAATAGCTTAACAAGAGAGTTAATGATAAAGGGGTCAGTGCAACAAGAGGATATAACCATTATAAATATATATGTACCCAATACAGGAGTGCCGACATAAGTGAAACAAATACTAACAGAATTAAAGGAGGAAATAGAAAGCAATGCATTCATTTTAGGAGACTTCAACACAACACTCACTCCAAAGGACAGATCAACCAGACAGAAAGTAAGCAAAGACACAGAGGCACTGAACAACACACCAAAACAGATGGACTTAGCAGACATCTACAGAACTCTACACTCAAAAGCAGCAGGATACACATTCTTCTCAAGTGCACATGGAACATTTTCCAGAATAGACCACATACTAGGCCACAAAAAAGAACCTCAGTAAATTCAAAAATACTGAAATCCTACCAACCAACTTCTCAGATCACAAAGGTATAAAACTAGAAATAAATTGTACAAAGAAAACAAAAAGGCTCACAAATACATGGAGGCTCAACAACATGCTCCTAAATAATCAATGGATCAACGACCAAATTAAAACAGAGATCAAACAATATATGGAGACAAATGACAACAACAACACAAAGCTGCAGCTTCTGTGGGACACAGCAAAGGCAGTTCTAAGAGGAAAGTATATTGCAATTCAGGCCTACTTAAAGAAGGAAGAACAATCCCAAATGAATAGTCTAGAGTCACAATTATTGAAATTGGAAAAAGAAGAACAAATGAGGCCCAAAGTCACCAGAAGGAGGGACATAATAAAGATCAGAGAAGAAATAAATAAAATTGAGAAGAATAAAACAATAGAAAAAATCAATGAAACCAAGAGCTGGTTCTATGAAAAAATAAACAAAATAGATAAACCCCTAGCCAGACTTACTAAGAGAAAAACAGAATCTACACACATAAACAGAATCCAAAATGAGAAAGGAAAAGCCATGACAGACCCCACAGAAATACAAAGAATTATTAGAGATTACTATGAAAATCTATATGCTAACAATCTAGAAAACCTAGAAGAAATGAACAACTTCTTAGAAAAATACAACCTTCCAAGACTGACCAAGCAAGAAACAGAAAACCTAAACAGACCAGTTACCAACAAAGAAATTCAATCGGTAATCAGAAAACTCCCCAAGAACAAAACCCCTGGGCTAGATGGATTCACCTCTGAGTTTTGTCAGACATATAGAGAAGAAATGATACCCATTCTCCTTAAAGTTTTCCAAAAAATAGAAGAGGAGGGAATACTTTCAAACTCATTCTGTGAAGTCAGCATCACTCTAATATCAAAACAAGGCAAAGACCCCACCAAAAAAGAAAATTACAGACTAATATCCCTGATGAAAATAGATGTAAAAATACTCAACAAAATATTAGCAATCCGAATTCAAAAATACACTAAGAGGATCATACACCATGATCAAGTATGATTTATTCCAGGGATGCAAGGATGATACAACATTTGAAAATCCATCAACATCATCCACCACATCAACAAAAAGAAGAGCAAAAACCACATGATAATCTCCATAGATGCTGAAAAAGCATTTGACAAAATTCAACATCCATTCATGATAAAAACTCTCAACAACATGGGTATAGAGGGCAAGTACCTCAACAGAATAAAGGTCATATATGATAAACCCACAGCCAACATCATACTTAACGGCGAGATGCTGAAAGCTTTTCATCTAAGATCGGGAACAAGACAGGGATGCCCACTCTCTCCACTGTTATTCAACATAGTACTGGAGGTCTAGCCATGGCAATCAGACAAAACAAAGAAATACAAGGCATCCAGATTGGTAAAGAAGAAGTCAAACTGTCACTGTTTGCATGTGACATGATATTGTACATAAAACACCCTAAAGACTCCACTCCAAAACTACTAGAACTAATATCTGAGTCCAGCAAAGTTGCAGGATACAAAATTAATACACAGAAATCTGTTGCTTTACTATATACTAACGATGAGCTAGCAGAAAGAGAAATCAGGAAAACAATTCCATTCACAATTGCATCAAAAAGAATAAAATTCCTAGGAATAAACCTCACCAAGGAAGTGAAAGACCTATACCCTGAAAACTACAAGACACTCCTAAGAGAAATTAAAGAGGACACTAACAAATGGAAATTCATTCCATGCTCTTGGCTAGCAAGAATAAATATTGTCAAAATGGCTATACTACCTAAAGGAATCTACAGATTCAATGCAATCCCTATCAAAATAACAACAAAATTCTTCAATGATCTGGAACAAATAATTCTAAAATTCATATGGAACCACAAAAGACCCCGAATAGCCAAAGCAATCCTGAGAAGGAAGAATAAAACAGGGGGAATTATGCTCCCTGACTTCAAGCTCTATTACAAAGCTACAGTAATCAAGACAATATGGTACTGGCACAAAAATAGACCCACAGACCAGTGGAACAGAATAGCAAGCCCAGACATTAACCCAAACAAATATGGTCAATTAATATATGATAAAGGAGCCATGGATATACAATGGGGAAATGACAGCCTCTTCAACAGCTGGTGTTGGCAAAACTGGACAGCTACATGTAAGAGAACGAAACTGGATTATTGTCTAACCTCACACACAAAAGTAAGCTCAAAATGGATCAAAGACCTGAATGTAAGTCATGAAACCATAAAACTCTTAGAAAAAAACATAGGCAAAAATCTCTTGGACATAAACATGAGTAACTTCTTCATGAACATATCTCCCCAAGCAAGGGAAACAAAAGCAAAAATGAACAAGTGGGGCTATATCAAGCTGAAAACTTCTGTACAGCAAAGGACACCATCAGTAGAACAAAAAGACATCCTACAGTATGGGAGAATATATTCATAAATGACGTATCTGATAAGGGGTTGACATCCAAAATATATAAAGAACTCACGCACCTCAACAAACAAAAAGCAAATAATCCAATTAAGAAATGGGCAGAGGACATGAATAGACACTTCTCCAAAGAAGAAATTCAGATGGCCAACAGGCACATGAAAAGATGCTCCACATCGCTAATCATCAGAGAAATGCAAATTAAAACCACAATGAGATATCACATCACACCAGTAAGGATGGCCAACATCCAAAACACAAACAACAACAAATGTTGGTGAGGATGTGGAGAAAGGGGAACTCTCCTACACTGCTGGTGGGAATGTAAATTAGTTCAACCATTGTGAAAATCAGCATGGAGGTTCCTCAAAAAACTCAAAATAGAAATATCATTTGACCCAGGAATCCCACTCTTAGGAATTTATCCTAAAAATGCAGCAGCCCAGTTTGAAAAGGACATATGCACCCCTGTGTTTATTGTGGCACTATTTACAATAGCCAAGAAATGGAAGCAACCTAAGTGTCCATCAGTAGATGAATGGATAATGAAGAAGTGGTACATATACACAATGGAATATTATTCAGCCATAAGAAGAAAACAAATCCTACCATTTGCAACAACATGGATGGAGCTAGGGGGTATTATGCTCAGTGAAATAAGCTAGGTGGAAAAAGATAAATATCAAATGATTTCACTCATGTGTGGCGTATAAGAGCAAAGAAAAAAACTGAAGGAACAAAACAGCAGCAGACTCACAGAACCCAGGAATGGACTAACAGTTACCAAAGGGAAAGGGACTGGGGAGGATGGGTGGGAAGGGAGGGACAAGGGGGAAAAAGGGGCATTACGATTAGCAGACATAATGTAGGCGGGGCACGGGAAGGGCTGTACAACTCAGAGAGGACAAGTAGTGATTCTATAGCATCTCACTACGCTGATGGACAGTGACTGTAATTGGGGTATGTGGGGGGACTAGATGAAGTGGGGAGCTTAGTAACCATAATGTTGCACATGTAATTGTAGATTAATGATACAGAAAAAAAAACTTTGCCTAAGAGCATTAAAAAAATAAAAAGAAATAGTAATGAGCAACATTAATCACAGAATCCAACTTAAGAACATAGTGAAAGATAAAGAAAACACTGCCATAATTGTATTCTAGGTAAATCCTTGACATTTTGTATAACTTGTACATTTTGGTAAATTAATATATATAAGATCAAATCATCAAATCTTCAGAGAAATAGTTTGTCCTTTAGAAAGTCAGTTTTTAATTTTAAGTGAATCATATGAATCATCATTTTTGTCGTTCTGTAATTTAGATACTGTCATTATACAACATTTTGTGTGTGTGTATCTATATAGAGCTTTCTGGGTTTTGTGAATTACAACTCAGGGTTAAATAATGTTGATAAGAGTGTTTTTTTTTTAGCTGAGACATAGGCCTGTCCACATTGCGTTAGATTGGCAGACCCAACTCCCAAGTCTTTAATTACTGGTTATTGAATTACAACATATACTTTGTAAGAGGTTTGAACTCAAGAAACACCCACCTGAGTTGTTCAAGGTAAACCTATGTTTAGGCAAGAAGGGAGAAAGGTCCAGCTTCATCCCCATACTTGGTATTATTTATAGGTAGTAATTAGGGTCTGTGTGTTAGCTATCTTTATTGTTTTTGCTGATTAAGTATCTCTCAGGCGTCTGGTTAACTGTTGATCATCCATTAAATACATAACAGCATTGTCTTTTGAGTTCAGCTGCCTACTCATGTGTTTACATACTAAGTAATTTGTGTCCTTGTGGTTATGTTGATGAAGAAGGAAAACAAACAGAATTGGGTGACTCCGTAAAGACTGGGCAACAACTGCAAAAAACAAACAAAAAAAATAGAGGAAAATATGTACTGAGGGAGATGGATCACTCCAATCTCCTTGCTTTTTCTCTCTTAGTACTGGGAAGGAAAGGTAATTTCTAAGCCCATCTAGTCTAAGCTTGCCTGAGGAAATTGAAATTTCTTTGAAAACATGGAGCCAGCATGAATTCTTTTATCTGTTACCACTATAGAAATTATTAGCACTTTTTAATAGAAATTACTATTACACATACTATTAGCACATTTTAAAAGACTGTCTTAACACCTAAAAGTTTAACATATAAAAATGAAACCAGAACACTTTAGGGAAGCAGCACTTTGGTTCCTGGTTTCATGTGGTTATGGGAAGTTGAATGAACAATTTTTTCCTGAATTTGGTAGATTCACATTTAGGTTCGACATGTCATCTGTATGAAAGCAGATGTGGTCAGTAGAGCAGGAGACAGAACAGAATTCATCCCATGGAAACCTTCCATTAGGTTACATTAATAGGGCCTTTTCTTTCCCCAACACTGTATTTCCCGTGACATAGAATTCTGCCTTTCTTGCTCCCTACGTGCTACTAGAAATACAAATAATTTACATATGGAGAAAAATTTTACCAAAATTTTAAGATGAACCTCATGTAGCTTCCCCTGTATCTTTTTGTGACCTGTAATAGCAAAGCTAGTGAGAAACATTTATACAATTGGTGATTTATCCACAGGAAAACAATGCCTTATTCTTATTCTTAGGGAATCTGCAATGGAAAATTCATTGAGGAAAGGGGATTTAAAGGGAAATTTCTGAAATCCTAGGGAAATTCCACACGTGGTCAAGGGGCTCAGACCCATGACTCCTGCAGCATGTCAGCAAATGGCATTGCCCAGGAATTTAGCCTGAGTCATGCCTCAGGAATGCATTGTAGGGGAGCGTGAAGAGGAAGCCGACTGTGATAGTCAAAGTCACCATTTGGCTGCTGAGCCAGAAGCCCTCCTGGAAGAGTTCCTCTATTCAAGAGATGTTTTGATGTGCTCACCATGTTCTATTATCCTGGGATTTCATTTAGAGCCTGTTACAAGAAGTCACTGTCCAGGAGGGAGAAACAGAAGAAATCCCTCATGATACAGTACATTCGGCTGGGGCAGTGGGCCTTAGAGTCTCTTCCCTGGACAAACAACATCAGCTTTATGTGGGAACTTATAAAAATGCAAATTCTCAGGGCCTCAGAATTTCTGAAACAGAAATTCTGGGTATAGCGGCACACTGTCTGTGTTTCAACATGTCTTCTAGGCAATTCTGATGTAGCACTAGGCTACAGTAGGCTCACAGATGGAGGGGAGACCCAAACCCACATAGATGCAGGTTAAGGGCATGGTGGGGAGAAGGTTGCTGCCTAGACTTTGTAAAATATTGGTAGGTTTGTTGAGAAAAAAAGAAATATATTAGGGTCAGGGTAGGTGGGGAGGCTAGTCTAGACACAGTGTGTAGGTACTGGGATCAAAGAACCAAGAGTAGAAAGACTGAAGCCCAGGGTGCTGGAGGAGGTAGACAGGCTCAGAGGGGAGTCTGCAGTGGCCAGAAGGGGCCCAGTGGGGCAGGACTTTTATGATGGTGAGGAATGTAAACTGTATCTTGAAGACCATGGGTGGGGGTAAACATTGAAGATTAAAATAGGGCAAGACATGGTCAGACTTGTATTTTAGAAAGTTCACTTTGTAGAAAGAAGTGGATGGTGGAGCGATTAAACTTGAGGTTAGACCAGCTAGGAGATTTCTGTGGTGATCCAGAACAGAGAAAAGTGGGCTCAGCTTAGCGCAGTGGGGCTAGGAAAGGAGAAAGCCCTCCAACAAGAGAGATGTTTACAAAAGTGACTTGGTAAAACCATGTTGTAATATATCACAAATGCTAACAATCATGAGGTGTAGGGACTGACTGACAGTAAATGCTGACAAGAGAGTGGAAAGTGAAATAGAACATGCAATTTTATGTACAGTTTAATGCAAAATTTGAAATACATGCTTATAAATACAAACACAGTATTGGAAGGTATACATTAATATCTTTACCTCTGGATGGTGAGATTACAGATAATTTTTATTTTCTTCTATATGTTTTCCTTATTTCCTAATAATTCTACACTGAATCAGAATCATATTTATACTTAGGGACCACAGGTTTGAGGAGGAAGGAGGGAAGGAAGGAAGAGGGAAGGAAAAGGTGAATGAGGAAGAAAGAGTCAAATTTGAGGGCTAAATGGAATAATGTGTAGAAGGTCAGAATGGTTCCATAAATAGGGATAAATTATAATTCTACAGGAGCCTTTTAAATGTAACCTTTCTTAAATTTCCTACAGAGCAGGCCTGACAGGCTGTGACACGGAGCTCAGATATCTTGCAGGGCAGCAGGGACTTGGGATGGGGGGAGGGTGGACGTGAGGCAGGATGGGGGCCGAGCTAGGAGGGTAAGCTGGTTGTGCCATCCTGGATGTCCTTTGGGTCAGCCAGAGCTAGGAAAGTCACAAGAAGGGATGCGTGGGTCAAGGAAGCAAAGTGCCCGAGTCTGACTTCAGCCCAGCACAGCTGCCAGACTCTGACCAGACCCAGGCCTTGCCTCACTGATTCAGAGCATTTGCTGCTCTGCTGGTTCAGATAAACAGATTATTTGAATGTGTTAAGTAGAGTTGTGCTAAAGATTAGTCTTTTATTGCCTTGGCAACTACTTATTATTTTTCTGAGCCCATTTCTCTGCAATAGGAAATGACACACAGTCCTAAAGTATATATATATCTATTTAAAATTATTGTAAGAAATCTATGTAGCAATAGGGTATAATTGCCAGCTATCGAAGAGTAAGGGAAATAGCATCACTAGGTGATGGTAAAAAAATTTGGGGATCACGTCACCCATGGAGATGTAACAAGTGGCTAGAATTCCAGGAAATCACTGTAATAACAATAACGAACACTGTCACTTATCACTAAAGGAAGCACTTTATAAACATTATTATTTAATCCTCACAACCCTGTCAGTTTGCTTTAAAAACAACAAGAACAGCCCATTTGCGGGTGAGAGAAACTGAGGTCTCAGAAGTAAGTGATTCTACCATCAGAGCCCCAATCTGAACCAAGATCATTTTTATTCAAGTCAATACTAAGACTTCATGAGATGGGTGGTGCTGATGGCTGCACAATGAGAGCGCATTTGATGTCACTGCACTGAATACCTAAGAATGACTAAAATGGTAAATTTTATGGTATGTGTCTTTTACCACAATTTTTTTAAAGGCTGTATTATTGTATATTGCATTGGTATATATTCCAAAAGTATTTTGATGTGAACATTTTAACAGTCCTTGGCTTTAAGGAAATGCCTGTTTTTTGGAGGAAAAAACAGGTGTCCTAACGCTCTCACTCATTTCTTCCTTTTTCATCTCCTTTCGCCTCTCATTCCTCCTCCTACTGAACAAATAGACAGACATCCCCCTCCTGCAACACACCATCCACAGTCACAAACTGACTAGCTACGGTGGCTGTGTCTACACTTAACCGAGGCGATTCAGAACAACCCTGCTTGACCTGAGGACTGTGAATGGATGAAGCACCTGGGAAGCCAAATTTCCAAAAGTCTTTGGAAATTCTTATGATGAGGAAAGTAAGAGAGGCAGATGTAGAAACTGACAAACTCAGGTGTTTAAATGCAGCGGCAAACACACGCATACACTCATGGGGAATGAACAACTGAGCTAGTGAAGTTCCAATAGATGAGAAAAGATGAGCTATAGAGGACAACGCACTTGCCTAAAAGCCTGGTTGCATTTCCTGAAACTCTCCCAGCCCCACCTTTTGGCAATTCTATAGTAGACAGGAGTGTGGTGTTGCTTTCTAACCACAGGTGGGGCTTGTATTGGGACAGACTAAACAGCAGGATTCTTCATTAACCTTTTCCCCTTGGAAACTTTTATACATTGCCACCTAGGTATGATTAAGGACCAAGAGTAGCTTACTACCCAATACCTTACCAGGCTGCAGGATTCCAGAAACACCCAGGATAGATTGCATAGTTTATGAACTGCATCTTGAACACTTATTTATCACACAAAAGATAAAAATGTCTTATTTTTTAGGATTTCTTTTTCCTGCACCATGATATATTTATGAAGGTAGGTAAGGATTTGCTGCGCCATGGTGTTCCTGCACAAAGCCCTTGAAAAATCAAGGTGAGCCTGAGCCACTCCCTTTTATTTTCTCTTTTTTTAGGATACAGAATATTGAAGAAGAGGAGGGAATGAGAAGAAAAAAGGGAAGAGGAAGAAGAAAAAGGAGAAGAAATACCAAAATATAATTATAAGACTTAAAAATAAATCAACTGCCTATATTTACTAAATTTCACTTTTAATGTTGCACAAACATTTTGTAACCTATTCATGTTGTTAAAAATGTTAAGTACTTCCTGGTGCATTCGGTTTCTGTACCCAGGACAGGATAAGCAGTTCAAGATTGAATATTAAATATATTCTGTTTTCAATCCTATTAATATATCTCTGTGACTGAGGGTGTGACTTTATTCAGTGATAACATCAAAGACCAGTTTTTGTGACTGCAAGGACCTGGGCAGCCATTCTCCAGCCCCGCACAGCCGCTCCTTTGATAAACTCAACTTACAAACTACAGGTGCTATTGAATAGATTTAATGGAGGTGGTGGTAATGGGGCACGTTTCACTTTTTTTTTTGATAGTATCTAAACGTTTTTAAATTAAGGTATCATTGATATACACTCTTATGAAGGTTTCACATGAAAAACAATGTGGTTACTATAATCACCCATATTATCGAGTTCCCCCTGCATACCCATTGAAGTCACTGTCCATCAGTGTAGTAAGATGCCACAGAGTCACTATTTGTCTTCTCTGTGCTACACTGTCTTCCCCATGATCCCCTTCACACCATGTGTACTAAACATAATACCCCTCAATCCCCATCTCCCTCCCTCCCCATCCACCCTCCCCCACCCCTCCCCTTTGGTAACTGCTAGTCCCTTCTTGGAGTCTGTGAGTCTGCTGCTGTTTTGTTCCTTCAGTTTTGCTTCGTTGCGATACTCCACCATGAGGGACATCATTTGGTATCTGTTTTCTCTGACTGACTCACTTCACAGAGCATAATACCCTCTAGCTCCATCTAGCACATTTCATTTTTAAAAGCAATTTCAGATGTACGACAAGCATTTCCTGATGCTCTTATAGTCCTTCATTTCTAAACTTAAAAGGATCATTTAAATTACAGTTTTCAGGACTTATGCCACCTTGACATAAACTCTTTACAGGCTGCTGGAATTATGCCCAGCCTGGCCATCTGCTCAGGAAAGAGCCCAGTCTTTGGGGTCAGCGAGACCAGGGTTCAGATATGAATTCGGATTTGGCACAGCTGCTTGCTAGTTGTACGTACACGATTTTTACTTCCTGAACCTCAGTTTCCTCACTTATGAAATGGAGATAATAGCACCCAACACATAAATTTGTGGTGAGAATTGAATGAATTAACTTATATAAAGAATCTAGTACACTTAAGGTTGTATGTAGATTCAATGCAATCCTTATCAAAATTCCAATGGTATTTTTCACAGAAATAGGAGAAAACAATTCTAGAATTTCTATGGAACTCCAAAAGACTCCAAATGACCAAAGCAATTTTGAGAAAGAAGAGCAGAGTTGGCAATATCATGCTTCCTGATTACAGGTTATATTACAAAGCCATAGTAAACAAAATAGTATGATATTGTCATGAAAACAGACACAAAGATCATTGGAACAGAATAGACAGCCTAGCAATGAACCCCAGCATATACAATCAACTAGTTTTCTGCAAGGGTGCCAAGAATTCACGGTGGTGGAGAAATAATATTCTTTTCAATAAATGGTGTTGGGAAACTGGATATCCACATGCAAAACAATAAAACTAGACCCTTGTCTTACACTATACACAAAAGTCAACTCAAAGGAATTAAAGACTTAAATGTAAGACCTGAAACCATAAAATCCCCAGAAGAAGTATAGGGAAAAACCTCCTTGACACTGTCATTGAACTAACATGATCCAGCAACCCTACTTTCAGCATATGTTCAAAAAAAATGAAATGAGTACCTTGAAAAGATATATGTATTCTAATGTTCATGCAGCATTATTTACAATAGCCAAAATATGGAAACAACTCAAATGTCCAGCAACAGGTGAATGGATCAAATCAACACTTTGTACACCTTAAACTTATACAATGCTATATGCCAATTATATCTCAATAAGGCTGGAAGAAAAAAATGACATATACATGTTTATACAAAATGGAATATTGTTTAGATTTACAAAAGGAGATCTTATCATTTACAACCACATGGATGAACCTGGAGGACATTATGTTAAGTGAAAAAAACAAACACAGAAAGAAAAAAAAACAAAAACCGCATAATCTCACTTATTTGTGGAATCTCAAAGAGTTGAATTCATAGAAGCAGAAAATAAATGGGTGGTTACGAGGGCTGGGGAGGAAAGGGAAATGGGTAGACGTTGGTCCAAGGGTACAAAGTTGCAATCATGTGGGATGAGTAAGTCTAGAGATCTCATGTACAGCATGGGGATTATAGTCAATAATACTATATTGAATACTTGAAATTTGCTAAGAGTAGCTCTTGGGTGCTCTCATCACACAAAAAAATGGTAGATGATACCTTAATTAGCTTGGCTGTAGTAATCATTTCACTATGTATACATATATCAAATCATCATATTATATACATATACATAAACATATACAGTTTTTATATTAAGGAAAGAACCTGCATGTCAAAATTCACCAAGCTATACACAAAGGAAAAAACAAAAAGAACCTAGTACAATGACTGGAACACAATAAATATGAATCTACTTCTCACCACCTCATCTACTTTCCTGTTTTGGTCTTTGAATCACCAGCCATAGCTACCACTTGATCCAGCTATGGGGTGTGATGGAGGAACCCACTCAGGAGGCCCTTGGAAGAGCTCTATTAAGTAAGGATTTCCCCAAACCCAGATAAATCTACAAACTTAGTTTGGATACTTTCTCAAGTGTCTTAAGTTGACGGAGACTCCAGCCTTCCAACTGCTTACAATTAAAGACTTCATCAGCAGTAAATATTCTTTTTTTTTTTTATATGTCATACCCAATCCCTCAGGATTTTGTGCTGACTTTAAAATATCTAGAATTTAAGCACTAGGTGCCACCTCTGCTGTTACCACCTCAGAAATTGCGTCAACAGTTTCATTTCTGTCCTGGATTTCCACAATAACTTCTAACTGGTTATCTTGATTTGCCCCATACTCTTCTTCCCCCTAGTAGCTAGAGTGTCAGACCGTATCATGGATTTGCTTCAGACCTTGCATGGCTCTCAGAGTGAAAACTGAAATCCTGATAATGACCTAAAAAGCCTGTCTGATCTGGCCCCTTACTCTCTGTCCTGTTTTCCTACTCATCCATCCCCCCAACCCCTACCCTGCTCCAGCCACACCAGCTTAGGCCACCTTACTGCTCCTCGAATACACAGCCATCATCCCAGGTCTGTTACTTCTAGCTGTCCCTTTGCCTGGAATGCTGACCTATGTATCCCCTTAGCCTATTCCCATCTCCTTCAACCCTTAGCTGAATCTCAGCTTCTCAGGAGCTTCCCCTGACTCTCCAGAGCTGTGATCTGCTCCCCACCTTATCCACCGGACACCCTGACACCCCTGCCTTACTCTACTTTTTTTTTCCTGTAACATAGATCCACCTAAGACACTCCCCACAGGTAGCTATTTCTATTCATGTTATTCACTAACATTTCCCAAACAACTAGAAAAGTGCATAAAATATACAACATGCTCTGTAAAACATCTGTTGAATGGATGCATAACGGGAAAGTGAAACCTCTTTACATATATTCTCAAGCGATAATCATTAAATATGATATTTTTGCCCTCCAACAAATCAGATGGGCTTTCTTTCTTTCAAATTTTTTCCAACTCCAACCACATTACTTGTTTCACAATAAAGGGTCAACTACTGCAACTTATCTGGTCACCATGAGGAGACCAAATAAGAGGAAATGGTGTCAGGCGAAAGAAGATCCCCAGAAGCACTTCCTCTCGTTCCTGTGGGGTGGGGAGACAGGAGTCGCATGGCAACTCACCCCGTCCTCGTGACCTCCAGTTCTGGGCTCTTTATTAAACTCACTAAATTAAGGTCCTTTTCTTAGATGTTGAGAACCTTTCAAGTGACACCTTTTAGTTGGCTGCATTTAAGGGCAAGTACAAATTGTCTTGAAGTTTTGCTGCATCTGAGGTTTGGATAAGTGTCCTCACTTGGCACAAGTGGTGAAATGTCCCAGAAGAAGTTCTCCATCCATGACACATTTACTTCTTAGAATATACATCCTACAGAAGGGAGTGCATAGGCAAATTCCCTCATTGTGTTGCCCTCTCAGAGCCAAGATGGTCTTCTCCAACCTTCTAAATCCTCTTCGGCAGGAGAAGGTAGGAGAAAGAAGGAAAATGTGCTCCAAACCCAGTGTTGAGGCTTAACCGACACGTGAGAGAAATTCCTGACTCAACATTGTCTCTGGATTCTTTAGGTTCAGGTTCAAATCCTAATGCTGTCTCCTCCTTGCCGGACGACCCTCTTCAAGTTACTTGACTTCTGTTTCCTTATCTATTATGTGGGAATAAATAATACCAAAATATAGGATTATTGTGAATATTACAAAAATATATGATGTGCTTAGTAATAAGATCTTGTCAGTCCAATTGTTTTTGAGTTAGAACTCTCTGCAGTCATTGCTAAAGTCTAAGTATGTCAAGTCCAGACCAGAAATGTGTCATTTTAATTCCTCTCATTAACCTTGGCTCTCCAATATCTGCTTCATTTCTCTTTAGGTCTCTTACTGTGTGCTTTCAAGGTCCTGCTTTTCTGGCTGTGTGTGTTATTTCTTTAAGTATTTCTCTTCTCTCCTGACCCTTTGTTTTATCTCCAACTCAGTAGGAGAGAGTGCCTGTGGTATTTTCCAGCTTCTCACCTCCAACCCCCCAGACAGGTGGAGAAAAGGAAGTACATGAAAAGTGCATCCAACAGGTTTGGAGTGGACAGTTTTTCCTTTGTTTGAAAACTCTGCTGGATTCAGTGCTAAGTGATTTCCTCCTTCCTGGCTTAGGGGCCATAAGGAGGGATTCAATTTTGCTAAGTAACATGATATAATCAAAAAAGAATACACTAGATGTGGCAAATAGTAAATTATGCTAGATGGGAAAATAAACTACCTAGAAACAAAGAGGCCCAAGTCAGGAAAGCAGGTAATACAGGGTGCCAGATTAAATAGAAATGGATGAAAATTTTTATATCCTTATTTTGCATAAATTTGGAAATTCTTAAAGATTTGCCACATCTCTAAACCCATTTGCAATCTGAACTATTTTCAGATTTTCTTTTTTTTTATGTTAAAACATTGAATGTTTTTTTCTTGAGTTATATATCTATTTGGTGAGCTGACGGGAATTAGGAAAGGATTAAAATTTTGCCTGCTACCTCAGCCGCTTTTTGCCACTGGCTTTACATTTTAGCAGATTAGCTAAGGAGATTGCCTCAGCTGAAGGACATCCTCAGTTTTCATCTTTTTTAGAGGGATTTAGATTTTACTCCAGTGGTGACAAGAAAACTAAAGCTCATTCATACATTGAGTTCGTATAATATGAGAATTCGCTTCCTTTTCCTCAATCTTCTTATCCATCCACCTTCTCTTTTGAGAACTTCAAAAAGTCTTTTGTGAAGTCTCCATCCTGGACATATCCAGGGACAGCAAACTATAATCACAAAATATAATTTCTCTTTCAGCTGATGTGATTGAAAGATGGTACCTCAGAATTCACTCATTATTCTCAAGTTTATACCTCTAATTTACTCTGTTGATCTTCCTCCTTAAGAGGTTTTAGTGGTCAGTAAGCTTCCTGAATTTGATGCACAACTTTGTACATTTGGGCTTAGGTGGACTTTGGAATAAGCAGAGAGCACATAACTTTCATTATATTTTTAAGGAATTAAATGGTTAAAATTTAATTAAGAACTACTGAGGTGATACATGAAAGGGAAGCTAATTTCTTTAGACTTAGCACATTTAAGGTGAATAAAACTAAATCTGTGGAATACCGTTCATGTTTCCTCACTGGCCTCTGGGAGGTGTAGTCTTCTGGACTGTCTGTGGTCTGTGAAATGCAGGTGACAGGAAGAAGCAGGCAGCAGACCCCTTCTCTTTTGGGGGATGACAGTTGCATGTAGTCCCTGCATGCTGTGTATCCCTTATCTTGCCTGCTGTATTATACCTCTTACACCAACCTGGGAGCATCATAGAAGAGATTGGATGATTAATTCACCAAAGGAGGAAATTGCTGCCTGGCTGAGCTGCTTACTGCTTTATCTATCCACCACTGAGAGCATGAACTGAAACTCTAGTTTCCATACTAGATTCTTCTGAGTTCATTTAATAAGACAACAGACAAAGATAGATATTTTCAATTCCTTTCATTGATATTGCACCTGTTGGAGGAGGTTCTGGGAACTAGGGAATTTGTAGTTTTGTTTGAGAAATGTTTATAGAGCACCTGTCACTTGCTGACACAGGGTTAGAAGAAGGCACAGTGTAAATAAGATGAACCTGGTCTCTGACCTCGTGGAATTTCCAGTCAAGTGGGTGAGACTTACAGCAACAACCAGC
Organism: Smutsia gigantea; assembly: GCA_032199065.1. Lineage (NCBI taxonomy): Eukaryota > Metazoa > Chordata > Mammalia > Pholidota > Manidae > Smutsia > Smutsia gigantea. The sequence continues at coordinate 244,720 of JAVSCE010018654.1, read as the reverse complement.
CACACGGATGGATTGAGGGCTCCTCCCTCTAACAGAACCCACCAATGTGGAGTTTGTACACAGGTCAAAGTGTTTTCTTACATATTTCATAAATCCCCAAGGTCAAGGTGGGGAGAAGAAGTACTTAAATGAAGCTCATATTTTGAAACAAAAACTTCAAAACGATCAAAGTTTTAAGAAGGAGAGGTATGAGAAACAAAATATAGGAATTACAACACAAGACCTGTTTTCCTACTTTAAGCTATTTTCAAATTTCTGAATTTCACCTCAATTCAGCTTTTTAATATATTACATGTCTATAAAAACAAAAGATCAAACTACTAAGGGAAGTTTCAAGAAAAGAAGAAAAAAATATCTCTATAAAATTGTACCACGTTGAATCAGCATTTATAAAAAACCTTTTTTTTTCTCCTATTACTTGACACAGTAGCTTCTGTGGGTCTTGTTTACCTCAAGACACAATTAAACACACACGCAAGTCCCATCATTTCTAATACAGCAACTTCTCTTTCTGCCAAGTGATTTCATTTCCTGTGAAATTTACTTCATATGCAGGAAATCCTAGTGACAAATAATTTATAATTATTGTTATGTCAAAGACATATTTTATTGTAAACATTGGAGTAAACAATCTCTAAATGCTGTTACGATACATCTAATAAAGAAAATAGGAGTATAAAACCTTTTTTTATAAATTTAACAAAGGAAAGAAATGACTGCAAGTAAACATTTACATTGGATTTTTTCTTTTCATACTGAAGACAGGCTGATCTTAAATCTTCTGAGTCCATAATAAACGCTTATTTCCACAACCAGCCTCTTCTTCCAATTCTATTTTTCAAACTGATTTGGGAGATCGAATTGGAAATGACACTAATTCTCTGTGTACATCAACAGCACTTCTTTTTTTAAACACACAAATCTGAACTGAATTACTAGGCATAAAAAAGAAAGCTCTACAATTGGGAGGAAAAAAAGCAGCTAGATATAATCTTTAAGAGATCTATTGAATCCATACAGCTTTACTTTTTGGCTGGTAAACTTCCAAAGGAAATGTGGTTCTCCACCTACAGGCAAAGTTAAGTGTGATTTAAGTGACAGGTTAAAGGGAAAGGAAAGTGACATTGATTGAGCCCTTCCTATGTACACGGAACGACTTTTGGCATTTTCCATATATTTCCTCATTGACTCCCACTGTGATCATACAGTACTGGTGCTGTTCTCATTTTGCAAGTGTGGATATTGAAACTCAAACAGGTTAAAAAACTCCCCTTGGTTGTTTGGCTAATAAATGGTGGAACTAAGCTTGCAGGCAGGTTCGTCTCAGTCCAACACCCAGGCATCTCCTGAAATTTAAGTTTATCTGACTTGACAGTGCTCAGAACAAACAACGCTGTTAGATGTTTGATTCTTCAACTTGTCAGGACTTTGGAAAATGTCTTTTCTTCAAAAGGTAGAACATTTTTAGCAGCATGGACCAACTTTGCTTATTACTTTTACAAATTTTTAACTGGAGACATTTGAATTGTAAATGGCACCAAAATGTCCTTGAAGCACTGGAGCAGATTATTACATTAATAAAGTACAGGTAAATGGTTTTTATCTGAAAAAGTAACATGTTTTAAATCTTTCAGCTAACTCTAGGCTTCGTTGACTAAAATTTCAGGGGCAGATATTTTATGTTTATGATCTTAGCATTAGCAACATTGTAAGTCAAACTCACTGATAAATATTTAGAGTTTGCCTATGATTCTGTTAGGCAGAAAGATAAATATGAGCTGGTGGAGGGAGAATAAGGCCAGTAAAGCTCACTCAAAGGGATTCAAAGAGTTAACCAGGTAAAACCAGAGGGCCAGAAAAGACTCACAGAGTTAATGAGATAATCAGCTGAAGCTCCAAAGGCCAGGAGTAACTTGGAATGTCCAGATATTACCCAGATAAAGAAAAGTATCTGAGCACAGCCCATGTCTTCATTGTGTCAATTAGATCATTAGGTCATGCCATTGTAAGATTTACTTTAGCCTGCTAAAAGGCCCAGCTTATTCTTTAATTTAACCTATACGCTGTTTTTTTCCTCTACCTCCAGCCCCTAGTCAAGTAACTTTGTAACCAGGGCAGGAGACAGACCTCAGAAGTGTAAATAAACCTATGTGGGCAAAGAATGCTGAAGTCCCAAACCAACACAGTCACCTAAATAACCCTGTTCTTAAGACAAAACTCCAAAGGAATTACGCATCATCTGTATGCATCATGCCTTATGCTGACCCCTACCTAAAAAAGCCCTATAAAACCCCAGGCCCTACACCCTTAAGCGTGCCTCCTCCTCTCTGAGGTTGCCCACACTCGCCTTTCTTTGAGTGTGTCACTCTCTCTCTTCTACTCCAGGTAAGTGGAGAGGGGTTACTGAGAGCTCTGATTCGGGCTTGCAAGTTCCTGTCACCTGGGTGACCTGGTTTGAACCACAGCTCCATGATCATGCTCCTTAGTAGCCTGCCTGAAAAATCTCCTTTATTTGCCTTTGGGAGGTTCTCAGAACATAATTTCACTCCATCCAGTGCTCTGCAATTCCCCCAAATCCTGGGGAGGTAGGGACTTAGTTCCCAGGCTGTGCAGGTTCAAGTGGACACTGGATGCTGGGTGACACTGGCTTCAGGAATTGGCAGGGGATTCGCCCTTAGGTGAAGCAGCAGCTCAATGAGCTTCCCTTTCCTCCATATTTCCTTTCTCTCTGCTTTATTCAAGTAAACCTGCCTTTGTCTACCTTGGCTCTGGCCTGCTCCTCCCTTGGAGTGCATTCAAATAAAACTTTTACTCTGCTTCACTACTGTGCCTGTGCCCTTTACTTTTCTGTTGTAGGGGGGACAAGAACTGAGGAAAATAAATTCAACCGCCGACCCCTTCCAAACAGTTCTCTTAAAAAGATTTCCTTAAAGGGAGAAAAAATTCCTTATAGGGTGTGGGTTAAGACTTCCTTAATGCAATTTGGAAAGGTGGCTCAGAGAACAGCACCAGCAGTCGCAAGACCCACATAGAACCAGTTTACTCATGGTCTCTTGGTTAATAAGCATGGACTAGATTGAAACCCAAATTCATCTCACTTCAAAGTCCAAGATTTTCCCACCACAGTCTGCTTTGTTATGTCCATACAACTTTGTTTGGGTTTATCAAGAAGTCCTAACTCTAAAAATACCTGTTTGAAGTGGGTGATGTGGGGGAGGGTACTTAGATGGTTTAATATACCAAAAAGACACTCAGTTTTCCTGCCTGGAGTTTGCTGGAAGAAGAGTTATGCATTGATGTGGAAAAAGCAAACGTCCATCGTTGTCTTGACTATTTCTTGAGTTGCCTTTCCTGAGTGATAGACTCCATCCCATGGCTCAGGTAAGGTCTCTGTATGCTCTTCTTTATTTGCTAAGTGTTTCTCATGTCTCAGGAGTGTCTTGGAATTTTAATGGACAGCTCAGTGGTCACTAGTCCCATGACCTTGGCTTTCATCCCTAGTGAGTGACAAAACATCGCTTGTATTTATGTGCAGCTTTGCTCTTCAGGTCAAGTTTTCAGTCCACCTTGCTCTATTTTGAAGCAGCATTTTCTGAAAACAGGACAGTTAGCTCTTTTTTCCCTACTTGTCCCCATTTAGTCTTTTACTTACTGTGCAATGACTCAAAAGGTTACCTTCTCAGAAGTGGGACAAGACCAGAATTATTGCCCCCCTAGTCACTTTGTCATTGTCTGTTTATCCTTAACTTTGATGGATAGAGTCCTGGGGCACAATGCATCAAAGTAACATTGTGAGAGATAAAGAACATTTGCAAAGAAGTCATTTTGCTTTACAAATGAATGCTCCATTCTAAAAAAAAGTGAGTATCTAGGCTAAAGGGAACTCATTAGCTCAAGCTCTAAAAATGATGTCACGATGCATTTGAGATCCTAGGAGGAAGGGAGGAGATGAGGAGATGGAATAGTGGGAAATAAAGTGCCTATGTAAGTGTGAGTCAGCAAAAACACAAAGGCAACCCTGAGGGAAAAATAGAGTGTTTCCAAATCCTCAGAACTCTGAGTGTCTTAGAGGTGCCCTTAGAGTGACTGGGTCCTAATGTGATGGACCACACCCATCATGCCAGCATGGGTCCATATGAGAATGGTCTTTGCTGAACAAATCAACATTACTAGAGCAAAGAGAATTCTGGAAATTTTCTTTAAGATGCAAGTCTTTCTTAATATATCTGGCCTCAACTTTTTCCTCTCCTCACTACTCCATACCCTGTTTTCCATACAATGTTCAGCAGTTGCAGAAACCCAAATGGGCCATGTTGTCTTACATCTCATTACCTCGTACTTGCTTCTCTTCTTTAGCAAGGTAGTCACACCTTCTGCCCACCCTACTGACCTTACTCCTACTCATCACCACAGTTAGGTCACAGTTTTGAAGTTGTTTCTTCAGAAAACCTCTATTCACCAAAACTGCATCCAACACCCTGTTCACTTGTTCCCAGAGCTTCCTATAATTATCTTCATTATAACATCCATTACTATATTATACTTGCTTGCATAACTAATTGTCCATATCATGCGCTAGACTGCAAACTCCTTGAAGTCAGAGACCATATCTTATTTACTTAGTATTCACATCGTCTACTACAATATCTGGCATTAGCAAATAATCAATATATATTAAATGAATAAATGAACAATTAAGCTCCTGAAATAGTAGAGTTAAAACAATAGGAATACGGTATATATAAGAAATATTTACTTTGCTATAGAGGGTAATGTAACTGAGATACTATTTTATCTGCAGTCTTAGGTTGGTTGGAGAAGGAAAAAGGAAGACACATGATTGCTCAGAAACCAAATAACCTCTCTGGAAGCACTGAAACATGGCATTCCTCTCCCATGCACACTTGTATGTACAGGTTCACTGCTCTATTGAGCTTACTGAGAAAGGAGAAACATGCTGAATCAAACTCAACTCTATAAATTGTGTACCGACCCAGAGGTGGACAGAACTTTTACTATTGTAAGGTCCATTCCTTAGTCCTCCATATCCAAGACAACTCAGATTAATCTCTGAGGACCCAAGAGAGGTGGAGTAAGAAAGTTCATTGAGGCATAAAAAGATGGCTTTGTGTCCTAACGTCTTGAAGAAAAGTCCTTTCAACTCCCACTTATGAATGTGCTTTTAGACCAAGGCTAAAACTAGTGTTTGAACCATAAGCTCCACCTCTACTGAGATGTCTGAACTTGGAGACATTGTTGAGTTTCCTCATATGTAAAATGAGGATATTATAATGTATCCCATTTTTTGTGAGGATTAATTAATACACACACACACACACACACACACACACACACACACACACACACACATACACAGTGTCCCTGATATCAAGTAAATTCACATATTTAAGAAGTTAGCTGAAGTCACTACACAAATCATTCAGCAAAAGAAGTTATGTCCCCAAGCCACAAATGTCCACATTCTGAAATGTCATACTGTTGGTCTAATTTCCAATCATTTTTTGTCAAAGAATTTAATTTAATCCTATATCCACATTTAAACTAGTTCTTCCCTCCAGTATCTGGAATTCTATAGATTTTAAAGCCCTCCATACTCTAGATTTTCAATCCGAAAAAGCAACTCGAATTCTAATGGATTTAGATTTTGACCTGAAGCTTTATTTTTAGTAAACCGTAACTCAAACTGACGTTGTTTCTATTTTATTATATTGTGACATTACCTGCTGTAATCTGCCTCAACTTGGTATTTCAGAAACCAGTCTTTCGTCAAGAATGCCTGTAGGCAAATGAGATTTTTAGGAAATAATTACTGGCTGAGTATCTTTGCAGTTTGGAAGTCAATCTCCTGACAAAAATAGAAATATCAGCCACACGTCATGCAGTAGATGAGAATTCACCAGTTTAAAAAGTTAAACCAGGAAGTTTACATATATTAACTTGACAAGACAGGGTGTTATTAAACCCATTTTATAGATATAGAAACAGGAACTTGGAAAGTTTGAAGCCACACAAAAATTAGGTGACTGAACCAAAGTTTGAACCCAGATGCTCTTTCCACTAAGCATGCACTATTTACATTTTCATTAGATATCCCTCATCACACCCCAACCAAGCCCCATGAACCACTTCCTGGAGTATAAACATAGCTTCATTTTACCACCTGAACATCCTTGAACACTGTCCCTCTCTTAAAATGTGTTGTTCCCCTTCATCTTTCTCTATTAAAATCTTCCCATCCTCCAACACTCTGCTCAAACTGTATATGGAAGAATATGCCCTTATGCCACTGTTGGAATTAATATCTTGGTGCCACTTGTCTGCTCCGGAATATCATCAAGACCTTACATAGCTTTCTTCTTTTGGTAGACCAAGCCCTTTAAAACAAGACCTTAGTCTTACCTATTCCTAGATCCCTATTTGTTACTTGACAAATATTTGTGGGACTGAACTAAAAGGTGTGCCCTTTCTTCTGTTAAACACGCATTATAAAACCGTATCTTTTAAAAAGTTGTAATATGCTCCCTGAAAGCTGTAATAGTTCCTGGAAATTCAAAATGCTTAGAAAAGGACTTCTCATAAATTATGTCACCAATAAAAGTGGCTGACTAGATCACTTTCTCTCTCATTATAGCACAAATAATTTAGCTAAAGGAACAACTGTGCCATAAAAGAATGATTATAAAAGACCTTACTCTAACAGGTGCCAGATAGTGCGATGATAAAGTTATTTATAAATAAAAAGGAATACAACTGATAGATCCAGCTAAGAAGCTTGAATACTTGAAAACTGTTTTTAAACCTGTTCTAAAATAAACATGCTCTTAAATAAAATTAAATTATTCTACAGGTCAAATAAACTTTAATCGTGCTGAAAACTTGGTAAGGGACCAGCCATTGGAGTCTGATGACTCAGGGCTGCTTTCAAAGGGTGGGAAGTTGGTTGCATATTGTGGAATTTCCTCTGACCTAATGCAAGAATGAGGGTGCACATATTCTCTACGGTGGCAATCATATATAAAGCCACAGGAGCTCTCCATCTGACACAAGTCCTCGAGGACAGCAGAGCTCACAAGCGTCTAGGACAAGAGCCAGTGAGAAACCAGAGAGAAAATACCTCTTGAAAACATGACTTCCAAGCTGGCTGTTGCTCTTTTGGCAGCTTTCCTGCTTTCTGCAGCTGTGTGTGAAGGTAAGCACATCTTTCTGATCTCGAGTTTTCTTGCATCTAAATGTGATTCTCAGATAGTAAGATTATCCTTAATGCTTTGATAACATCGTTTTTATTCAAGAAAAGAAAATCATCTTTGCAGTCATTTAAAATGAAGCTTTAAATTTTTAGGCTGTATCTATACAACACTTAGAAAAGTATAAAGTTTGATTAATTTATTCCATTCCTATCATTCATACTCTGTAGTGTATGCACATGTTAACATAAATTTATATTTTAGAGTATAACTTATTAGGGCACTTAGTTACCCCTACGATCTATTAATCCTGAGCAAGGTAACTCAGGTAATCTTACCCCATATATTATTTTATTGACAAGCTTCAGACAACTATCAATTCCTGTTTGGTTTAAAGACACCTTGACAGATTATAGATCTTCTTCAGATCTCTCCTATGAAGCAAATGCAGCTTAGAATGACAACAGAATCTAGTTTCTATGCTTTAAAATTTTCCCTCAAACACTAAGGATTTTCCTAAGATATAAAACATCTCTGTGCAACGAACCCATCTATATATTTCTATTAATTCTTTCTGAAGGCAACTTCCCTGTTGGTGAATCTTGGTTTGCCTACTATAAATAGCACTGTGGCATCACAGAGATTATACAATACCAAGTAGAAGGAAAAGTGTCCTGAGGGTGCAACATTATGAAAAACAACTCCAAGTCTTTATGGAGAACATCATTCAATGTTGTCAGGAATGACTGCTTTTAAAACAAAGGAAAAAACTGAAGTCAGGGGTTAGGAGAATATCTGGCCTTCAGTTTCAGGAATGAGTTTGCTGAAGATGTGTGCAATGTTTATCAAACACACAGTCCCTAAATTACCCTAGTAAAATTAAAGAGGAATTAGCTAGCAAAGCTGTGCCTCTAGATGAAATTAATCCTTAATTGCTTTTATTTTTTTCCACAGCTGCAGTTCTGTCCAGGATCAGCACAGAACTCCGATGCCAGTGCATAAACACACACTCCACGCCTTTCCACCCCAAATATATCAAAGAACTGAGAGTGATTGAGAGTGGGCCACACTGCGACCATTCGGAAATCATGTAAGTACTTTTCAAAAGTGATTAGTAATTAGCAAACCTAAGATTGAAGAAGAGGGAAGGAAGTACCCAACGAAGTTTTATGTACTAGGAATGCAGCAGTGGGCAAAACAAAAAGAAAATTTATTTGTCTGATATCACTTCAGGATGGTACCTTCTGTGCCTTACAGCTATGCATTTTTACGAACTTGGATTTTTATGCCGGCACATAAGGAGCCATGACTTGAGTGGCAAAGGGATGTCTGAGGCCTGCTCCATACTGATTTTCATCATCTCTATCTCATTGCAGCGTTAAACTTGTCAGTGGAGAAGAGGTCTGCCTGGACCCTAAGGAGAAGTGGGTGCAGAGAGTTGTGCAGTTATTTTTGAAGAGGTAAGCTAGATTTTGGGGGTGGGTTGGATTCTTCATTTATCCTGGGACACACAGTTGAACAGTTGCCTATCATTTCCTGCTGCTGCTCCAGCTACTGGTCTCTTTCAGTATCTGCCTCTTTGACTAAGGAAATAAGAGCAATAATGAGTTTATGGAACTCATGATTGGGAAGAACACACATCTGTTTGTTCAGGGAAATCTGGGTTTATGCCCATGCCCTGTGTCATATATTCGGCTTCCTTTCATTCTCAGACCTTTCCTGGTTTGGATGATAACTTATCTGTTCTATTTATGTTTGAAAATATAGGGAATTTCTAACACATGAACATCTAAGACTGTATTAATTTCTGTATTAAATCTATTTTCAAGAACTAAATTTTCCTCTTTGTTAGAACATTGCCAGTTTGTAATTTTTTCTTTTCTTTTATTTATTTTCAGAGCGGAGCGACAAAATTCATGAAGAAGAAAATAGCATATTCTCCATGGTTTCCAAGAATTCCTCAGTAAAGATGTCAGTGAAACTTCAAACAAATCTTCTTCAGCTCTTCATGTACTGTGGGGGGCCTGGTGTAGGGTTACCAGATAAAATACAGGATGCTCAGTTAGATTTGAATAATAAGTAAAACAATGAATAGTTTTTTCAGTGTCCCATGTACATTGTCCCATGCAAGTCCAGGACACATATATTAAGAAACTATTCATCTATTACCGTAAATTCAAATTTATCTAGAAATCTGTAGTTTTTTGTTGTTGTTAAATCTTACAACCTTAGTCTGCCGGCCAGGATGCCTACACCCCTGTCAACTGTACCTCAGCTTCTCCTTTATTCCTAAACTGGAGAGAAAGTGTGAGCCACCATCTTACCTTGCAGAGATGTGAGGTCATGTGGAAGCAAGTGAGCCTTTTTTCATGGTCATATACATTATTTTCAAGTGTAACTTATTCACCTATTTATTATTTATGTATTTATTTAAGCTTTGAATGTAAGACTATTTGGGCATGAATTTGCAAAAATGAGAAAGGAGCATTGTTGTTAGGATTGTGTAATGATGGTAGTGAATTGATACTTATTTTAGATATTAGATGGTGTTATATTACAGAACTATTTTGATCAAAGCTACTATATTTTCATCGGGTTACCAGATTTAGCAAAATGAAAAAACAAACAAGAAACCCAGTTAATTTTCATTTCAGATAAACAAATGACTGACTGTTCATTATAAATATATTATTATTTATCTGAAATTTTAATGGAACTGACAGTCCTACTTTCATAGTCCCTGCCCTGTCTGTCCCTGCTAGCCTTGTCAGGCAATGCTGTGCTGAATTACCAGAATCCTTAGGTTGGACTACCTTTCTCAAAGTAGCAAAAACTCACCAAAAAATGTTAACAAGTAATTTCTTGCTGGTTATTTATATGTACAAATAGATTTATATGTACAAATAGATCCTCATAATTTTATTTAAATTATTGTTTTTTAACATTTACTTTTTTATGTCTTCACAAAGAGCTTTATTCTACTGTTTTTGATAGTATGGAAATATAAATTTAGCTATATGACATTTAAAATAAACTTTATTGTCAAAGTCATTCAGGAGTTTGTCTCTCCTTGGTATTTTTAAAACGTTTTATATCTTTGTTTATAGTAAAGATCATATTTTGATTTAGAAAACATAAATGCTTCCACTTAGCATTTGGTATATCATGTGGAAGATTAGACATTAATTTGTAGAAAAAGAGAACTCTCTTCTATAGATGGGTTACAAACAGTTGTCTCTTCTATAGAATGGTGGAAATTTTCTCAGCTCCCCACCAAATGCCATTTTGCTAATAAGACTGACTTCAGATTTTCAATTAATCAGCCCAGGTATCTGTACAGTTTAGCACAGCCTGGCACTCAGTGAAAGAGGGAATGGTACACAATAGAAGGTGATTCTCAGCTAACTGAAGAGTAAAACTAATACATATGAGGTAAAAGAAATTTAAAATGTGATTTAAGTTTTAAGTCCTGGCATAATTGAAAACAAATCAAATGAAACCTTTAAAGGTAAAAATACAATAATTTAAGTTAAGAAGTCAGTGGATGAGTTTGACAAGAGATTAGACACAGCTGGAAAGAAAATTGGAGATGTAGGAAATAAAGCCAAAGAACTTTATCTGAAATGCATATCAGAGAGATAAAGAGGTAATGAATTGGAAAAGGAAATGAAAAGACATGGAGGATACTGGGAAAGTTATCCATGTCTTGTTGGATTTTTTACAAGCTGAGAAAGAGGAGAGGGTCAGAGACAACATGACAGCTGAAAGCTTTCCAGACATGATGAAAAATAAAAATCTACAGTTCTAAGAAGTTCAGTTTACCAATGCTAAACTTTACGTTTCCAGTCAGAAAAACAAAAGGATCTTAGAACCTTTATTCACATTTATCCACCTCCCATCTCATTTACTTTTGCTCTTGGGTATTTTAAGTCCCCCCTTTTTAAAAAGGCCACAGTGAGGTAGAGTCCTGTCTTATTTTCTCACTAGTAGGTCGACTTTGCCACCTACTTTTCCTTTATCATTTAACTCCTTACAACCCCTCTGGGTACCTGCAGCTGCCATTCCCTCTATGGGTCAACATTATCTGTGGTGTGGAGCAAAGCCTGTTCTCTTTTCTAATTCCGAATGTACATTAACACCGAAGTGGGCAGCAGAAGAGACCTAATAAAAAAGATTTGTGAGGAATGCATAGCAACAACCAAATGGAAATTCAACCCTGTTCGTAGAAATATTCATTGTTGCCCTATGGAGGCTATTGCTCCCTGCCTGTATTTCTTCTCAGGCCATGTTACAGGGCCTCTTCTTCCTCAGGGTTCTGCCTCCATTTCAATTCCTTATCCTTCTTCAAAATTCAAGTTCCCCTGTCCAATCCGCCTTTGCAGTTTCTCATCTTGTGGATCTCATACATAGTAAATAAAACAGAAAACAAACCAGTAATTTTAGTAAAATGTTGAATCAAGAGATAAAGGGTTCTTAAGTAGGAGACAGCAAGTTCTCTCACCTAACTAGCCTAGGCTTCCATAAGAAAAGCTAAACTAGTGTCTGAAGTTTAAGTAGGAGTTAACCACATGAAAGGAAGAAGAATTTGTGGGTAAGGGTGGTCTAGACAACAGGGGAGAAGTAATTTGAGAAGTAAGAGAATTTCCGTGTGGCTGGAGTTTGGCCTGAAGCAGAGCAAGTGTTAACAGAGATAAAACTACACTAAATGGACTATGAGGTACTCTAAAGAACTTAGATTTGGAATTGAAAACTTCTAGTGGATTCCAGTCACCCTCATTTTAAATTGTGAACACTATAAGCCATTCTTCTTCCTGGACCTCTTTCCAAAAGGAAGTAGGAAGCCATAAAAGCAATTAAAAAATCTGATCATGGGCCTTTTTAATTCCATTTGGAGACTGAATTATCAAAGAACTCCCAGTCTTATATGAAATCTCTTAATGTGATCAGCATCTACTCTGAAGTAAAGGGAAAATCTGCACCAATCTGGTGAATCTTAATGAGTACTCAAAAAAAAATCTAATTCTTAATTTCATCTTTATTACTTTAAAAATATATGAAATGATTTTCTCCACTGCCTCATCCTCATCTAAATTGTCACTATATAAAAGACAGAAAAGTATCCCACTGGTAAGGCAATTAAGTGGATCAAACTGGAGATCAGACATCATATAAACAAGCCCAAAAGGAAAAAAGGAAGAGAAAGAATATGTGAGAGCAAGAGTAGGAGAAGGAAGAGTCAGTCAACTTGCTGAACTGGAAATTTTTGCTTCATTTTTCTTCAATGTTATTAGTAAAATTATATATATAGACACAGGTTTTACTCTATAGACATAGACAGAGACACAAACTTGAACATGCAATCTATTACCCCACACCTTTAATCCATTTGTATGGATTACAAATTACAAATCTAATTTAACCAAGTAGAAACATGAATGTAAATATACAGACACACACACAAAATAAAACGGCATGAGAGATAATAATAGTGTTCACCTTAAAACTGCATTAATAGTAAAACACTACGATACATACATTTTATGTGCACATACAAAATCAAATAATTTTCATAACTGCCCCTTTTTTTAAGAAATGCATTAAGAAATAGATTGACAGGCTGAAGTGACCTAAGCAACATCTTTTATCCTCAAAATTTTGGTAAATAAGTAGATAATTATTTTTTACTGTAATACATCTGTTCTGCCATCCACACTGTGTTTGAAAACTTCAGAAGAAAGGATGGAAAACTATTTTACTTTTTTGCTTGTGATAATAATACAGTGAGCAGAAATTGCTTAAGACTGTATTAACCCAGCAATAACAAGAGAAAGATTAAGAAGCAATCATTTCTCCATTCACTTGAAAAGACAGCCTGTGGGTAAAATTGCAATATTTCCAGAATTTCTCACTTGGCCTTAGCGCATCAATAAGTGTTTCCAAGGGGAAGAGAGAAGCAGTCATCTCCATAACAGTAAGTAACTACAAGGGGGTGAAAGGGCATATCTGGACCGGAAAAGTTGGGTAGGGTCCCTTCATCTGCAGCTGGGTCGCTAGAGACACAGGAGAGCAGAAGTGGACAACTGCCTGTAAGAAATAAAAGGGTTTCTCCCACTTTATTTCTCCCTTTGACTGATTTCAGTTTCAAAGATATTTTGACCCGGATTTTCCCCATGGAGTTACACAGCCAGACAGTAGTTGCTGGAGTTTGGTAACCACCAGCTGAATTTACAGAGATCACAGATAACAAATAAAGAATGTTTCAATGTCTAACAGAGCAAACTGCAGGCTGATTCCTTCCCACAAGATTGGGGCTATCAGGAATTCTCCAAAAGATTACTTATGGGTCAATGAACCCAACCATTAGTGAGAGGAGAAAGAAGGTAGTTTATATTTCTTACATTCCCATAGATAAAAATCAAGTTAGATAAATATGACTGTTACAAGACTTTCTAACATAACTTGGTAAGATAATAGATAGACTTAAAAAGGGTAACGTTAGAAAATTAAGATGGAAAACATTCACAGATATGTATACTCAAAGCTCACTTCTAGAAGACTATTGTAATATCTTTGTAAAAGATCACGATGCTGGGGCTAAAGAGAAAGTTTTAATGTACATGGCAATTCTATTTCATGTCATGATTTAGATCATGCTTTACTTATATTCTGATGCGATTCTTTCCACTGTCTGCACCCTCAATTAATCTTCTGCCATTCAACCCATGCTATGCAAAATGCCCTCACATTTATATTTTTAGTGTTCCCCTAAAGGAAATGTTTATGGGAAAGTATTTCATGAGTAGATAACTGTGCCTAGAAATACTTTTTCTTTATGCTTCCAAAGATATTCACTGTGTCCTTTATAGGAATCCCATAGACAGACATGTTCTATTAAAGCAACAACCTGTTTCTGCTCAGGGCTCTACTGGTCTCCAGCAGCCTTGTCATGACATAGGTGAGTCATCCCTCTACCAACTTCCCACACTTGTTTTATTCTTCTTTAGTACATGCCAGGCACATTTGGTAAAAAGCTCATTCTAAAATTTTCTTAAATGAAATTTTGTCATTATTGACTCCATTTACAAATATGTATTTGGATGTTAAAAATCTCATATTTACAAGATCTTCCTGTAAAGCCTGAATGAGGCTTCTGCACTAACATGAAAAGGACTCTGACTTCTGCTTATATGCCTCTTTTGTAGCACTAATTATTTTTCCTTGAAGGAATCTTGTTATTCCTTCAACTTATTAAAATTCTGTTTCATTTTCTTTATCTCAAAATGGAGATGTAAGTTAGTAATATCTATGTATTAGAATTTAAATATCTTCTGCATATAATGCTACATAGATTTTATATAAACTGTGTGCTTTAAAAAATCTATATCTTCACCAATCATTTAAATTATGAGCAGATCTTACAGTGAGTAAATATACATGAATTCAGATAAGAAATACGGTCTGCTCTGTGTGGTATTGATTGGGAATAGAATAAATGCCATTTTGAAACTTGCTTTACATATAAGACATGAATGTTTTACAGATTTAACTTCTGAAATTTTGACTCTTGAAATTCTAGGGCATGACGAGGTCTGGGTTGACAATTCTGTTACTAAAACAGATGTAACTGAACTAATTAAACAAGTAAATAAATGGATGGCTGATGGTGAGTGCCATTAGGAGTTTTCAGACAAACAAGGAGAGGAAGCTAAAATGACCCTGTAGTAGTGAATTAATCAGTATGAATTAATGTTTAACTTAATATAGTTACAGATGGATACATATAGAAACAGTTATAGATATGTGTATATAAATGGGTTAGTAAACAGATATATTTCCTTCCCTTGTCACAGAAGACCTAGAAGTGATGACACTAATGGCAGCAAGCATACCTGGCACCCAGGTCTTGCTTCCTGAAATCCTTTTGCAATAAGACAAACCAAGGCTCCTTAGAAAAATGTCTGATCATAGGACTGAGACAGGGAATATACAAGATGAATCTTAAGCATCTTCTATTGTCAGAAAGTAAGAACATGCCTCCCTCCAAGAAAATTGATGAGGATATGTCAAAAAGGAGCAGGAGCCCATTGCACCTGGAGCAATGCCAAAGCTGGAATAAATTGAGAACAAAATAAACATAGTATATTATAACCCAAAACATAAGCAAATATTCACAAGCCCACACAGATAAAATAAATGGCTGAATAAATAAATGGAGAAGAAACAAATCTCCCATACAGAAGAATTCCAAATAATTGATGTAGATACTTCCTTAAGGAAGTGGAGCATAACTATGCATTCTTGATGTGCGGGCTGTACATAGTGACTTTGTTTCAAATACACTATGGAAGGAGGTGGAGGAAGAGAAACCTCACAGTAGAGAAACCTGAAAAACACTACTACCAGCCTCAGCAGTGATAAATTACATTGATAGAACGTACTGATGTAATGAAAATGACACTTCACCTCTGTACTCTTGCTCCTGAAAACCCATAATCCCAGTCTAATTATGAGAAAAACATCAGGCAAAATTCCAACAGAGAGGCATTCTACAAAATACCTGACCAGTGCTTCTCAAAACTGTCAAGGTTATCTTAAACAAGGAAATTCTGAGAAACTGTTAGATCTAAAAGGAGCCTAAGGAGACATGACATGAAAATATATCCTGGATTGATCCTAGAACAGAAGAAGGATATTAGGAAAAATCTATGAAAATCTGAAAAAGTCTGGACTTTCATTAATATTATCTTCATTTGAGCTTTTGAGCTGCTATAAAAATATACCACAGACCAGATGGCTTATAAACAACCATTTATTTCTCACAGTTCTGGAGGCTGGAAATCCATGTCAGTATGACCGGGTCCTAATGAGGATCTTCTCCCTGGTTACAGTCTGATGACTTCTGGTTGTAATCTCACAAGACAAAAAACAGAGCCTGAGCAAGCTCTCATGTCTCAAGAGGGCACTAATCCCATTCAAGAGGGCTCCACCTTCAAGACCCAATTTCCTCCTAATATCCCCACCTCTTAATACCATTACAGTGGGGGTTAGGATTTCAACATATGAATTTGGGGGTGGGGGATGCAAAAATTCAGTCCATAACAATAATGTAAAAATGTTGGTTCATTAGTTGTAACATATGTACCCTACTAATATAAGATGTTAAAAATAGTAGAAACAGGATGTGGGATATAAGAGCACTCTCCTAATATCCTCTCAATTTTCCTGTGAATCTAAAATTATTCTTTAAAAGTAAGTCTATTTAAAGAAAAATAAGGGAAATGGGAAAATAAATAAATAAATAACCCATAGCATCTAGTAACTTGTAATTTTCTGCCAGTGACAATGAACCTGGTGCAGAGTCTATGAGGCTAGTATGTGGGGAGAGCATCCTTCAGGTAGTGATGGACCTAAGCTTAGCATTTAATCACCTCTGCACAGCTTTGTCTTCCCTTCCTTGAGTTCTGCTGCTAGCTTATGCTGGGCTTTGAGAACTTGTCAAATCTCTAAACTTATTTCTTGAAATATCTCAAGGTTCTACTACAATAATGATAATCTTACTCAGTGACCAAACATGTTTTAAAAAATATATTCAGTAGCTAAGTACCATCAGCAGTTAAGTGGTAGGGATTGTGGTTAACTAGAAAACACATGGTCTACCTGGAGTCATAAAAATTCAAAGTATGTTCAGACAGAGAACTTGCCAAGCCAAACTCTTTTGGCTGCCATTTTGGACTAAAGAATTGGTTGATAAAAACTAACGCCTCAAAGGAATGCTTTTATCTCATAGTAAAATCTGGTACTACAGGTATTCCTTCTTCAATTAATTCCATGGCTCCATTCATGCCTACTTGCCTTAGATTACGATTAGATAATCAATATTGGACCACATGTGTTCAAAACAATATGTTTTATTTATTTTTTTGCATTTGAAATGATAGAAAGTTGAGAATGGTGAATAAAATACTATTCAATAAATGTGATTTAAAAGTCAGATTATGCTTCAGTTTTACATTATGCTCAGTTTAAAAGATAGGCAACAAAAGAAAGACAGGGACTGAGAGAAATCAAGAGAATAAAGTGTTAATGACTGCCCCCTTTGCACTGTTTCCCCAGCTACTTACAGTTGGCTCAACAGGTGGGCTAAGCCTGAGCTTCAGTCTTCAAAAGTTCTTCCGCTAATATTGGCAAGATGAATAAAAATATAAATACTATACCAGCTTCCTTTAGGAGCAGTTTCCAGCAACCCAGTGAATGGGCCATTAGCTCCCATCGACGTTCTTTTGTCTAACCATGTTTTCCAATAATTTCTCTTAATCAGTCCTTGTAGTAATGTCTCATATATGTGTTCTGTACTGGGCTAGGCCAAAAGACAGGACTCATCTATTCATGCATCGCTCTGCATTTTCTCTGAAATTATTCTATCATTTACCTCAGTCCTCTCGAGGCTTAGAGTTCTAGCTTTAATCTCAAGCATTAATTGGATTAACCAGACCAGTCTGGTTCCAGGTAATTCCTCTCTTTGAGTCTAGAGAGAATTCTTTATCCATATTGTCCCTGTCCCCCAGACTGAGCCATCACTTAGAATTCTTTGCCCAGGTCAGTGGACTCTCTGACACTACTGAGGCCCTGCTGTCCTTACACATATCATAGGGCATAAACGTAACATAATGGAGTTCATTGCTGCGGTTGGCTTAGTTGTGTCCAGCCCTGTCTGAGCTCAAGTGCACTTCTCAGCCACCCTCTGTTTTCTACCCAATATCAACTTCCTACTCTTCTTCCTTTGTCCAAGGTTGCCAAGATCCTAGTATGATTTGAATTGCAATGTAGGAAACCAGAACAGAAATAAGGAGAGAAACATATTGAGATGGAGAAAGAGTGCATTAAATATGATGCCTGTACATACAGGGTAAAATATGGAGCCAAGTTCCTCTTAATAGTACTTCCTTTTGACCAACCCGCAGCCCAATAACACTTGGTCAGCATTCAGTAGAAGCAAAGCTAATTCTTTACTTTTGTTTATAGCTTTTGTTTTTGAACCACATAATATTTTCTTGCTTTGTACTCTATTTTGGCAATCCCACTTTCTGACCATTTCTTTTTCCTTCTAACTGCATTTCCCAGCTTGTTCTTCGGATGTAATAACTGAGATTGGATTTCCAGTACTGACCTTTGGCTCCCCTCTCTGACTGCTGTCTCTACTTGCTCCTTGCACTGTATCTGCCTCTTTACTGATCAGAATGTCCTCCAGCCCAATTCTAATACAACTCTGAGATTTTTTTTAAGCATTCAAGACAAGGAACTTGGCAGCCTGAGACAGACATATTCTAGAAGTATTACATGTTGAATAGACATAGGTAAGAAATAGTCAATGGAATTTGGATAAGCTATACTGGATTATTCCCAATTTAAGCAGCATAAATCTGAGTTCAAGCCTGCCCACCTGTGTTTTTTACCCATTTTCTTCAAGTTAGGAAATTTTTATATAATTCTAAAAATCTTCCATCTCTCTACTGTCATCTGCCTATCTATCTATCTACCTATCTATCTATCTATCTATCTAACTATATCTATCTATCTATTTTATCTATCATCTATCTATATGTCTAAGGGTCAACTGCATTCCCTATTGTGTTAAAACTGTTTTTTTATTTTGATAAAATGTACATAACAAAATATACCATTTTAAGAATTTTTAGGTTTACAGTTTAGTGGCATTGTTGTGCAACCATTACCACTTTACATCTCCAGAACATTTTCAGCATCCTAAATTGAACTCTGTACCCATCAGAGAATAACTGCTCATTCCCCCTTCTCCTTTAGCCCCTGACAATCGCCATTCTATTTTTTCATACAGTGCTTGTCCCTTTCTGACTGGCTTATTTTTCCTAGCCTTGCATCCTCAAGGTTCATCCATGTTGTGCCATGTGTCCGAATTTCATATTTTATAATGTTGAATACTATTCCATTGTATATATATACCACATTTTTTTCTCCTTAAATATGTTTCCATTGATGGACATTTGGATTGTTTCCACCTTTTGGCAATTGTGAATAATGCTCTGAATGTGAATTGGGAGTAATGTTATGATCATTGGTGCACAAATGTCTATTCAAGTCCTTGCTTTCAATTCTTTTGGGTATATACCCAGAAGTGGAATTTTTGGATAATATGGCAATTCTATGTTTTGAGAAATACCATACTGTTTTCCACATCAGCTGCACCACTTCACATTACCAACAGCAAGGCACAAGATTTCTAAGTTCTTCACATGCTCACCAACACTTGTTATTTTCCTTTCTTTCTGTTCCTCTTTTTTAGTAATAGCTGTCCTAATGGGTATGAAATGGTATCTCACAGTGGTTTTGATTTGAATTTCTAATGACTAGTGGTGTTAAGCATCTTTCAATGTACTTGTTGACTATCTGTATTTCTTCTTTGAGGAAATATCTATCCAAGTCCTTTGTCCATTTTTTAACTGAGTTGTTTTTTTTCTTGTTGAGTTGTAAGAGATGTTTATATATTCTAGATTTTAATCCCTTATGAGATATATAATTTGCAAATATTTTCTCCCGTTCCATGGGTTGCCTTTTCACTCTGTTGATAGTGCCCTTTCACAAATGTTTAATTTTAATGAAGTCCAATTCATCTGTTTTTTTCTTTTGTTGCCTGTGCTTTTGGTGTCATATGTGTTAAAACTTTTGTAATATTAAAACTTTTCCACAATCTGATCTGTAGAATTTATATTATCTTATGTTCTAGACTTTAAGGAAAACATATTTTTAAAAGAAAGCAAAGTCTTGAGAGCCAAAAATCAAGGGGTTCCTGGATGCATCTCGGGATTATTCTCTTGCTCACAGGTGCTTGTTATATGATGCAAGGACCAAGAACTCATAAGAAAAATATACAATTTTCGGATGAATTCGCTGATGACCCTCAATTTGCCTCTCTGTCCTGAAATTCCCCTGCCAGTAATTACTGGATATGGATTGTTATGGTATGGAGGAGAGTATAGGGAAAACATGCTATTACAGAAAGAAAGGATTTTAATCTATATAAAGATTTCAAAAAGATTAGTTTTGAGTTGAGCTTGTAATGTACCGTTTCTTCACTCCATGGTGCAATAGTCATCATGAGGCCTTTAAAATTTCCCGAGATTCTGCAATGCTGGCCAGTTTCTCTCCTTGCTGTATTCCTCTAGAAGCTTAGGGAAGTCACAGCTGCTGAGAGGATACACTAAGAGCAACTATAAAATTACTTCTGAATTATGAATCCTGTGAAAATTCTGAGTAAATAATGCCAGATATTTTATGTAAATACTATATTAACAAATAGTGACAAAGAAACTTTTCATAAAATATTTCCTTACTTTCAGTATAAGTAAACTACTTTTCTGAAAAGTAGCGATAATCATGTTTTGCTCTATATAGAAAAAGAACTATGTGCATTTCCAGTTAATTAACATTCAGAGATAGAGTGTTGCCGCTGAAAGTTGCAAATAGATATGCTAAAAACTATAATTAAAATCTCACGTAAAGGCTTCACAGAACTTCTTTTCACAGGGGCCCATGGCCCATATAAAATTAAGAAAAGGGATTGGTCTAAATGTAAGAAAGACAGTCCTTACCCCACAGACTTTTAATGTAAAAGGTTTACAACTTTTGAAGGCCTGACAACTAAATGTATATATTACACACACACACACACACACACACACACACAAATAGATGTTGCATTCCTATGCCTGTAATTTAATCAGCACTTTCATATTCTTTCATTTCAGTACAACACTTTGAGAAAGCTACTATTAGCTCATTTTGCAAATAATAAGATTACAATTCAGAAAATTTAAAGAACTTATTTAAGGTTACTTCAAGCCAAGATTTAGAATTACGTCTTCTGGTCCCCAAATCCATCTTCTCCATTACATTACAAGATTTTGTCAGGCTCACTCAAGCCAACTTCATAAGAATTCATTATTCAACAGCTATTAATCCCTGTGCTGGAAACTTCAGGTAATATTTATGATTGAGTAACCTACAGTTCTCTTTCTTAAGAAGTATTGGGTAGGTAGTAAAGCAGTCATAGATAATATTTCTTGATACAGGTACAGTCAAATGTGTTATATCCCATAGGCACTGATGTTGTGCAACTTCAGTCTTCATAGGTAACTACCATTTCAAGTAAAGATTTGGTACTGAGCCATTCCCTTTATAACCTAAATGTCAGCTGGAGCCCTCTGCCCTCAGGAAACTCATTAAACTTGACCTAGGCACCAGGTCCTAGGCTTTGTGTGAGTCCAGAATCTGTTTCATGAATCCTGTGAGATTTCAGGATTTACACATTCTTCTGTGATTGTCAGGTGTTAATCCCAAATCTTCACCAGATTATACTTCTAAACATCAGCTGACTTCAGACTGTTTATGCATCTAGAAACCTGTTGTAATACTAATTGGGGAGAAAAGGGGTCCATTGAAAATTATGTGGTCTTCTCTGTCTCCCTGATTTACTCCTCCATTTTCTTTCTCTTCCTCTCTCAACCAGTTCTTCCACTTTCTCACATGAATTAATTCTACTCACAGCACACTTTGGAAAACTCACCTCTCCCCCTACTTGCTCATTATAGTATTTTTGTCAAAAATTACAATTTTACTTTTATGGGAAATTCTGGTTAAAAATTGTTTGCTTTCATTATATTTTCCTCTCTCTCTCTCTCTCCCTGATCTCCTTTCTCTGAGGACATTGCATTTATATCACAGAAATAATAAATACTTCATTTAACTGCAGCATAATCGTACTCAACAGATCATAAATAGTATCCATGGAAAAGTACTGGAATTAACTATGATGGATTATCAATAAGAATTGGTGTGACTACTAGAAACGCTAATACAGTGGATAGGTCAAGATCATATTTTACTATTATTGCTGTGGTGTAGGTGGTTGGGGTGGTGGTTGTTATCTACTGATATTCCTTATCTCACTAGATCGCTTGAAGAAGTGTTGAGTCCTTTTCTTGGAGCTTTAAATGTTATTTTTAAAGAGAAATTTAGTCTTTCAATCTGAAGTTGTTAAATATTAATAATACTTTTCTTAAAACAAGAACTGAAATGAAGTTTCATGTCCAAACGTTGTGGGCACTATAAAATTGATAAAATAAACAAGGCATATATTTACATCCTTTTGGGGTTTTGCCAAGCACTCAGTCCTGAAAATGTAGAGTGGGAACGGTCATTAACAATCATCTAGTCACTTGTTCTTGGGAAAATAATCTGAAAAAATGGAACTCTGAAAGTTACAAATCATTTGTTTCTTGCTTGGGAAGAGTGACATGTGTCAGTCTGCTAAAATAATTCTTTCCCTATTGTTGTAAAAATCCTCTCCAAGCACATAGCCCATGTTTACTCCAGTACAGGTGATTGAGGGTAAAAATATATCAGGATGAAAACAAAACTTCTTCATCTGTAGTAATTTGATAACTAGTATATGCTATTGCCTTGGGTCTTCAGAACAAGTTACACAACCATGAGGAACATCTATACTTTTTTTTTCCCTACTCTTTTTTGCTAGTTTTGGCCAAAATGCAGAATTAGCACTATTGTCTGAAATCAAGGTCTGCAGAATTAGGGATCATTTGAATACTACGAAAAAGCAAAACTGGGACACATAAAAAATTTCGGAAGTCTATTTCTGAAAGTCTTTCAATGCTAGAGAGAAAACTGAATGCCAGGTATGATAATGTCCATGCTTATAAGCAAAATTTCTATTGATGACTAATTTGCTTAAAAAAATAAAATGAGTTTGGGCTCTTTTAGAAACTAATCTGGGTACATTTACTGTACACATGACTAAATTCTACTCTCTGGAATGACAAAAATCTTATGGGGCCTGGTCAGAAAGAAGAGGAGAGAGAAACCACTCATCCCTGAAAAGTCAACAGAATTGGGAACCACTTGGGTAAGTGGCTTATCTTGACAAGCTTCAGGGCAAAAGAGTATGAGAAATATAGTATTTCTGCCATCCTGTGTGTGGTAGCTATGGCAGTAAATACAAGGACTTGTCCTAACCAACACCTTCTAGCCAACACCACATTCCTCCTCCCCTTAGCCTGCTCTGTTTGGGTTTTGCTGTAGCACTTATTACCTTCTTTCATACTTCATAACTTACATATTTACCATGTTTATTATTGGTTATTATTATTCCCCACTAGAAAGTATTTGCATGTTTTGTTCACTTGTGCCCTTGGTGTCTACAGCAGTGTAATGGTGCTTAGAACTGTGTAAACCTTAATAAATCTTTTGAAAGAATGAATTAGGGGGAAAAATGAACTTCTGGTTTTGCAATATAGCAAAAACAAAACAACATTTCTTCAACTACCTAGAAATGTTGCATAAAATGTAGATAGCCTTCTTTTGACTGTGTACATGAAATAAAGGGAAGCCCCATAAACTCACAAAACAAATGATTCAGCAGTGGCTGGTGGGTGGGGGAATGAAGTCTATGTTTATGGAACCAACTCTGACTAAGTCATAACAGTGAACTCCTACTATGTACCAATTACAGGGCAATTTGATCACAAATATCCTGATAATGTCTGTCTCTTTTCCATGTCTTTTCTCCCATTCTGTTCCTTTCTTCTTCCCTCTCTCTTCCCTTATTTTCTCACTTTCACCTCCTCTTCCTTCTAATCCTTTCCTTCTTCCTTTTCATTCTTCTTCTTGCTTTCCTTCTTCAAATATTTACTGAGTGTCTACCATAGGCCAGCTATTTCTGGCCTAGTATCTCAAATATAGATAGGTAAATAAGGGTTATTATAAAAATTATATAACATGATAAGTGAATGAACATAAAAAGCAATGAATAAATAGTAATTATTGTAAATATATAATCCTACGTGACAGGAGGGACATCAAGTCCTAAAGATGTAAATTCTTAAGTTGTTTTACAGGCCCAGTAATGTCGCTAGCCAAAATTTTGATTGGGATTTTCATGGAACTTGACAAATGGTCTAAAATTGATATCAAAAGATCTTGGGATAACCAAGACCCTTGTAAAGAAAAAAAATAAGGGGGGGGCACTTGCCATAATGAGTCTCAAGAATTATTACAAGTCTGTAGTAATTAAAGCAGTGTGCTATTGTCAAATACAGTGAGAGACAAGTAGATCAATGGAATAGAGATGAGAGCTCAGAAATAGATACCTGTAAGTATGGAACATGGACACATCACAAAGGCAACACTGGAAATCAGTGAGGAAAGGAAAATAGATTTAAAAAGTTATTTATTTAAAAAAATGAAAGTGGTTTCTCACCTCACAGCATTCACAAAAAAACAAATGCAAACACAATCTTCAAAACTCTTGGACAGAAACATAAGGGAATGTCTTTTTGAACGTGAGATGTGGAGGATTTTACAAATAAGCTAAAAAAGGGCTATCAAATAATGAATAGATCTAGTCTCAGAATGGAGACTTCCCATTTAAAATATAGTTCTCTTTCCCAGAACCATTTCAGTGTATGCCCTTTGTAGTGGAATCCATTAGAGTCATTACATTAGGCAAAAGAAAAACATGAATGTAGGAATATTTAATTAATGATGTTTGTTTTAGAAACAATGTCAGCATATTTTGTATTTCTATGAATGAAGATTCTGACCAGAGACTGAGATCATTAAAAAGATAAATTGTTCTCTCAGCCTTTTTATCTGTATAAATTGGACTATTAATATGATTAAAGCATTGAATGGTCTCACCTTTTATTTTTATTTTCAAATGAAACTTGAAAAGCCACTGATGAGAGAATTCCAGACTTGCTTGCTGGCTAGAGGAGCTTCTTTCATCATCCGTGGGTGGCTCTAGGGACCCTGGTTACTAGATCCTCAAAGTGGACCATGTTCTTGGGAAAAAAGTTCTCAGATGGAAGGAAACAGGTGTGTTTAAGGAGCTGCCCAGTGCTAGCTGACTAAATGGGTTTTCTTTTTTGGACTCTATGAAGACAGGCATCCAGAAAGGGAGGGAAAGGTGTTGATCAATGGCTGGCTTGCCTAAGACCTCAATTCCAGAGACTTCCTGTCAGACACCTGATTCTAATTAAATATCTTTCCCCAGCACACACACACACACACAAATGGGTAGACTCAGTTGACACACAATTTATGAGCAGATTTAAAAAGTGGAAAAAAGCTGTGTGTAACAACAATATGCAGCCACATTTCTGGATGTTAACATTCCACATTGCGCCCAACAAATCTCTCAGTTTGCCTTGGGTAGGACTTTATAAGCCACAAATAAGTCAAGTGAGGAAAAGCAACATTGCAATCTCTCATATTAAAATTAAATAATTCATTCACTAAATGAAAATGATATTCCTATCAGCCCCAATGTTTTGAAATCTCTTAGAACCACTGTTTATCACATATCCTTCAATGGCAAGGAAGGGGAGGCCAAGGGGATTTTGAGATGGGGAATTAACCCTCCAGCAATGATTGAGATAGCAACAAAGCATTGATATAAATTCCTGCTGTTGCATTTTGTTTTGTTGGTAATATAAAAGTTTGGTTAATTCTCTCTCTAGTCCCCTTTGGGTCCTCCATCAGGGCACGTTGCGGATGACCTGTTCTTAGAGGTAAGATGGAGTCTTTGAGGGAGCTGAGCTGTGACGAATGTGATCTATGCAACTTTCTAAACTTTTTATTTGAAATAATTTTAGATTTTCAGATGAGTTGCAAAGAATGTACAGTGTCCCCATACAGTTGTCATGCAGCTTCATCTAAAATTGACATCTGCTGTAACCATAATATTTTTATTAAAACTAAGAATTGAGCATTAGGTCAAAGCTATGAACTAAACTACAGTCTTATTTCCACTGTTGTCCTCTTCTGGTCCAGGATTCAACCCTGGATTCTGTACTTCACTTACTTGTCATGTCTCCATGGACGCCTTCAATGGGCAATTGTTTCTCAATCTTTTATGACCATAAAACAATGAATAGACTGGGGCTGTAAACTTCACTGAAAACTACTGTTAGGTAGAAAGATTGACACAGCAGCTGGGAAAGGGGCAGATAAGGCTCAGAGAAGAAGCCGCCCAGATAAGGTTCAAAGAAAAAGCCGCCCAAGCTCGGCCCAGGTCGGGGGTCCCCTGTGGAGATAACTTCCTCCCCAACCAGATCCCAGGGTGGGCACAATAGAACAGAACTAAGAACTGCCCAATGCTGAGGAAAGGACAGGCTCACTAAGAGGGAGGACCGTACAGAAGGACCTGACAATCAAGTAACCCCACCTTGTCAATCAAAGTGGTGCCTGGAAGCCAGAGTGCAATAGAAAGGCCTCCAGCCTGACTGATGGGGGCCTTTGTCTACCTTGACTCTGGCCTGCTCCTCCCTGGGAGTGTATTCAAAAAAAAGTTTCCCTCTGCTCCGGTACTGTGTCTCTGTCTCTCAAGTTTTGGTACAGTGGTGATGAGAACAAAGGGGGACAAACTCATCCCATAACACTACCACACAAGCTCCCTTCTTATTGTATAATAGTGAGCGCATGATATTTACATTATTTCATACTGATGATGTTAACCCTGATCATCTGGTTAAGGTGGTATCAGTGGGGTTCCTCCACAATAAAGTCATTATTTTCCTTTGCATACCCTTTTGGTTAGAACGGAGTCCCTAAGCCCATCCATATTTAGGGAAAGGAAATTAAGCTCCACCTTCCAAGGACAACAGAATCAAAGAATTTGTGGTCATGTTAAAACCAGCACAGTAATTGAATGTGGGGAAGGTACTTTGAGGCTATGAGCATTTACTTTTGATAGCCTTATTAAATATAATTTATATTAAATCTACATATTAGAGGTTCTAAATAATATCATAATTTTGAAATACTTTATAGAATAATAATCCTAGCTAACATAGAGTGCTTACTCTGCCAGCATTGTGCTAAGTGTTCTATCTTATAACTCTGTGAGGTTAAGTACTACTATTTTCTACATTTAACAGATGCAAATACAGAGACAAGGAGAAGTTATATAATGTACCCATTGTTGAATGGCTAGGAAGCTGCAGAGCTGAGATTCAAAGCTAAAAAGTGTCAGTCTGGCCCAGAGACAATCTTGTCCTCTTAAACATGATGTTATACTGTCTATGAGATAAATAGGCAAGTAAAGCAATATACCAATATGTATTAAAATAGGTAAGAGAACATGTATATAATACTGTTTTATATACATATGTATATATATATACATATGTATATAAAAGAAAATATAATGAAGTATTAATATTGCTTAATCTCAGAGATGGATAAATAGGTGTTATATGCATATATACTTTACATTTTTGTTTAAAAGTTTTGTATCATTGAATGTTAAAAGGCTTAATATGTTTGTGGAATTTTTTTCTCCTACTGGGAAAAAAGAAGGTAATTTAAATATTTCCTCCATCAAAAATCCCTTTGAGCTTTTATTTGCCAAACTTCCTTCTTTCTTCTTACAGGGATTAGTAACCTCAAACCATATTTCCTTCTGTGGTTTCATTTTGAAAAAGAAAATTTGGCTGATTTAAATATAAATAAAGCCCTCTACTAACCTAGTTTCTAAGCTAGAGGTCCTAAAAGGAAATTATTTTGTCTGGCAGAGCTCCAGGGAAAAGCCAAAACATTTGATGTTGACATAACTTTTGGTGAAATGCCATAAAGGTCACCAAGTCTATGATCCCTCATTGTGTCTGCAATGTGCGCCTTGAACTATCCATCTCTCCTGTCCCTTGGTACAGGGGTCTTCACAAGAGTGGAAACATTCTGAGAAGAAGAAAGATGCTCTCCCAGGGTTAATATTTATTGCACTGCTTTTGCTTGCTTTAAAATTTTTTAAGATGGTTTTTCAACTTTGAGTGGCTATTTCAATAAAAATGTATGGTTTTGCAGATATAAAAAATGACATCTAACCTGTATTATCTGAAGCCTTTTAAATACAAAGAAATGCTTCCTGAAAATTATTTTTCAATATGTAAAATATGTATTTGATATATTTTACATAGTCTCCAGAAGTTGGATGTAGTTGACTTTGTTAACCACTCTAGTAATTCCTTGCAGAATATTAGATTAAAAATATAACAGTGCTTCATCTAAGATCGGGAACAAGACAGGGATGCCCACTCTCTCCACTGTTATTCATCATAGTACTGGAGGTCCTAGCCATGGCAATCAGACAAAACAAAGACATACAAGGCATCCAGATTGGTAAAGAAGAAGTCAAATTGTCACTATTTGCAGATGACATGATATTGTACATAAAAAACCCTAAAGACTCCACTCCAAAACTACTAGAACTAATATCTGAATTCAGCAAAGTTGCAGGATACAAAATAAACACACAGAAATCTGTTGCTTTCCTATACACTAACAATGAACTAACAGAAAGAGAAACCAGAAAAACAATTCCACTCACAATTGCATCAAAAAGAATAAAATACCTAGGAATAAACCTAACGAAGGAAGTGAAAGACCTATACCCTGAAAACTACAAGACACTCCTAAAAGAAATTAAAGAAGACACTAACAAATGGAAATTCATCCTATGCTCCTTGCTAGGTAGAATAAATATTGTCAAAATGGCTATACTACCTAAAGCAATCTATAGATTCAATGCAATCCCTATCAAAATACCAACAGCTTTCTTCAATGAACTGGAACAAATAATTCTAAAATTCATATGGAACCACAAAAGACACCGAATAGCCAAAGCAATCCTGAGAAGGAGGAATAAAACAGGGGGAATTATGCTCCCTGACTTCAAGCTCTACTACAAAGCCACAGTAATCAAGACAATATTGTATTGGCACAAAAACAGACTCACAGACCAGTGGAACAGAATAGAAAATCCAAACATTAACCCAAACATATACAGTCAATTAATATTTGATAAAAGTGCCTTGGATATACAATGGGGAGATGACAGCCTCTTCAGCAGCTGGTGTTGGAAAAACTGGACAGCTACATGTAAGAGAATGAAACTGGACTACTGTCTACCCCATACACAAAGGTAAACTCAAGGTGGATCAAAGACCTGAATGTAAGTCATGAAACCATAAAACTCTTAGAAAAAAACATAGGCAAAAATCTCTTGGACATAAACATGAGCGACTTCTTTATGAACATATCTCCCTGGGCCTCGGAAACAAAAGCAAAAATGAACAAGTGGGACTATATGAAGCTGAAAAGCTTCTGTACAGCAAAGGACACCATCAGTAGAACAAAAAGAGATCCTACAGTATGGGAGAATATATTCATAAATGACATATCTGATAAGGGATTGACATCCAAAATATATAAAGAACTCACACACCTCAACAAACATAAAGTGAATAATCCAATTAAGAAAAGGGCAGAGGACATGAATAGACACTTCTCCAAAGAAGAAATTCAGATGGCCAACAGGCACATGAAAAGATGCTCCACATCGCTAATCATCAGAGAAATGCAGATTAAAACCACAATGAGATATCACATCACACCAGTGAGGATGGCCAACATCCAAAACACAAACAACAACAAATGTTGGTGAGAATGTGGAGAAAAGGGAACCCTCCTGCAATGCTGGTGGGAATGCAAATTAGTTCAACCATTGTGGAAAGCAGTATAGAGGTTCCTCAAAAACTCAAAATAGAAATACCATTTGACCCAGGAATCCCACTCCTAGGAATTTACCCTAAGAATGCAGCAGCACAGTTTGAAAAAGACATATGCACCCCTATGTTTATCGCAGCACTATTTACAATAGCCAAGAAATGGACGCAACCTAAGTGTAGATCAGTAGATGAATGGATAAAGAAGAGGTGGTACATATACACAATGGAATATTATACAGCCGTAAGAAGAAAACAAATCCTACCATTTGCACCAACATGGTAGGAGCTAGAGGGTATTATGCTCAGTGAAATAAGCCAAGCCGAAAAAGACAAGTACCAAATGATTTCACTCAGATATGGAGTATAAGAACAAAGAAAAAACTGGAGGAACAAAACAGCAGCAGACTCACAGAACCCAAGAACGGACTAATAGTTACCAAAGGGAAAGGGACTGAGGAGGATGGGTGGGAAGGGATAGACAAAGAGGAAAAGGGGGCATTACGATTAGCAGATATAGTGTTGGGGGGGCACAGGGAGGGCTGTACAACTCAGAGAAGACAAGTAGTGATTCTGTAGCATCTCACTACGCTGATGGACGGTGACTGTAATGGGGTTGGTGGGGGGACCTGATGAAGGGGGTAGTTTAATCACCATAATATTGCACATTTAATTGTAGATTAATGATACCAAAATAAACTATAAAAAAAAATCAAGTATGTAAAAAAAAAAGAAATATAACAGTGCTTGAAAATTTATTTTAAATCACTAGAGAGAAATTAAACGTATACTACTTTTGCTTTCTGGAAATACTTAACTTTAAATAAATAATGCATGTGATTAAAAACAAATGAAACCTCTGCTTCTGAAGAGCATTTTAAGCTTGAGGGAAAAATTCATAAACTATGACATGTTTCCATTTTTCAATGCTTTAAATTTATAACATTTTATTTTAATAATGATGCACAGTCACTAACTACTTTTTTAAATTGGTCTTCATTTTCTTTTTCTGCTGCCCGCATATATATCACATTATCTTTAAAACGTGACAAATCTAAGAACTTTAAAAACTATTTCACTCAAACTATGTTTTTTGAAAAAGAGGGTTCTGTGTTAGTCATCTTTGAAAATTTTCATGCCATCTGCTGAGCCTCACTTGCTGGAATGGTAACTTCAGATGGGTTTGGTGTCATCTGAACTTCAGGAACAGCATATGAAGTAAAGCGGTGGAAATTGCCCCACGTTTTGTTGATGACAGAGTGAATGAATCAACCAAAGATCTATAGCATCACCTACAAGAGTTTGTGTCTGTAAATCTGCTGACATTCTAATTGGAGCAACAGATGGGTAATCCCGGATAATATTCATGGCTCCAAAAGAGTGTTGGCTTCCTTCCCCAAACTTAAGACCTGTAATTTTGAGGTTAAGATGACAATTTGTTTCCCATTTGTGACAATTTGTTTCCCATTTGTGACAAATCCTCGGAGTTGCCATACTGGCATTCCAGTTGAATAAGGATATGAAAAAGCAGATAGATCCAGACATATCTTACACACAGTAAAAAGCATCCTTTGAAAGTATGGTGTTTTGAAGAGTTTTGACAAAGATATTGACCCATCTAGCCACTAATGATCTTGAGCAGCTTTTCATGTGCCTATTGGCCTATTATATATATTATTCTATAAAGTATGTGTTCAAAAGTTTTCCCTATGTATTATTAAATGGTTTGCCTTATTATTGAGCTATATGAGTTATTATATATTTTGATTATACAGATTATCAGATATATTTTTCTCCATGTTTGTGACCTGTCTTTACATATCCTTAAGTGTTGTTTGAGAGGCAGTAGATCTGAATTTTGATGAAGTCAAATTTAACAGTTTTTTTCATTTATTATTAGATTTTACTATCTTGTCTAAAAAAACTGCCTACCCCAGGGTCACAAAAATTTTCTGTTTTCTTCCAAAATTTTATTAACACTAAGTTTTCATATTTAGGTATATGACACATTTTATGTTAATTTTTGTGTTTTGTATGAAGCAAATATCAAGATTCATTTTGTTCCATATAGATATTCAGTTGTTTCAGTACTGTTTATTAAAAAGACTATCTTTCTCCTATGGAACTATCTTGGAACCTCTGCAGAAAAATCAACTGCTATACATGCGTGTTCTAAAGGTTATTTGTTAAGAACCCAGTCCCTGTAATTAGACTCTCTGAGTTTAATCCTGTCTCAAACCTATAGGATGGTGACCTTTGAGCAAGTTACTTAACCATGATACACTCCAGCTTACTCATCTTATTCCAGGCAGAAATAAGGGGAAAGAGCTAAAGTCAAAAGGTCCTTAGTAATATAACTTGCTCAAGGTTACACATATGGTTAGTGGCAGAGTTGATTTGAGCTCAAATTATTTGACCTTCTGTTCATAACTCATTGGACTGCAGTACATTGACTCTCTTATTTTTTCTAGCTTTACTGAGATAATAATTGACATATAACATTGTGTGAGTTTAAGGTATAAAATGTGTTGATTTGATACATTTATTCTTGCAACGTAACCACTGCAACATTAGCTAACATTTTCACATGTCACATAGCGACCATTTCTTTTTTATAGTGAGAAAATTTAAAATCTACTCTCTTACCAATTTTCAAGACTAAAATACAGTTTTATTAACTATAATCACCATGCTGTATATCAGATCCCCAGAATTCACTCATCTTAGAGGTGTTGTACCCTTTGATCCACATCTCCCATTTCCCACAATCCCCAAGCCCTAATAACCAACCCTTCAATTCTCTGTTTATATCAGGTTTTTTCAATTCTCTATATAAGTGAGATCATACAGTATTTGCCTTTCTCTGTCTGACTTATTTTATTTATCATAGTGCCCTCAAAGTCCATCTATGTTGTTGCAAATGGCAGGATTTCCCTCTTTATTATTGCTAAACAGTATTTCATTGAATACACACACACACACACACACACACACATATACCACATCACTTTTGTTCAGTCATCCATTGACAAACACTGGGTTGTTTTTGTATCTTGGCTGTTGTAAACAACCCTGCAGTGAACATGGAAGTACCGATATCTCTTCAGATTCATTTTTCGTTTCTTTTGGATGTATATCCAGAAGTAGGATTACTAGACCACATCGTAGTTCCACTTTTGTGGAACCACATAGAGAAATTCTATATTGTTTTCCATAGTGGATGCACCAATTTACATTCCCACCAAAACTGCAAAAGAGCTCATTTTCTCCAGATCCTTATGAGCACATGTTATCTCTTTTCTCTTTAATAATAGCTGTAATAACAGGTATGAGGTGATGTTTCATTTTGGCTCTAATTTGCTTTTCCATTAAGCACCTTTTCATTTACCTCTGGCTATTTGTATGTTTTCTCTAGAACAATGTCAGTTCAGAGAACTGAATCTCATTGTTTATGTTTTCTATTATTGAGTTATATGAGTTCTCATATATTTTGGATATTAACCACTCATCAGATAATATGATTTGTAAATATTTTTTCCCATTCTGTAGGTTGCCTGTTCATTTTGTTGATTGCTCATTTTGCTGTGCAGAAGCGTTTTAGTTTGCATTCCAGGGATACATCCTGCTTGATGGTTGTGTATGATCATACACAGTGACAGTAGACAGGGCCTGACCCAGGCCCACCAGCAGGTCAGGGGCCTAGCTGTTGCTTTGTCCCCCAGGCATGCACACGGCAGTGGAGTCTGGTCACAGCTGTCAGACCAGCAGCAGGCAAGTGCCCAGTGGAGGGGCTAGGCTGAGTGTGCACTGTGGTGGCGATCAGTCATGGGGTCTAGGCTGGTGTCATACACTTTTGCAGCCACAGAGGACCGTGCTGGCTGCCAGTGTGGTCTCTGGGCTCCATTGGGGACAGCAGGGGAGGGATCAGGTAGGGACTTAGGTAGCTGGTATTGGCAAATGTGAATACCTGCAGGAGGAAAACTAATGAAATCTGCTATTGTGTCCATGGCAGCTGTGCTGGCCTTTGGTTTTCTTCAATGGCAAAAGATTCTCAGGTTTGTCACACTGCACACTGTGTGGCTGCCGTGGTGGCCTGGCTTTTCCTCCTTGTTCCTTGCCACCTCTCTGTGTCTCTGTCTGATGGCCTATGTGGGCTATAATGGCAGCAAGACCTTTGTGCAGTGCTCAAAAAGTCAGAGAACAGGGCACTCACTGCGCTCTGCCTTTATAACGGGGAAGTTCATGCCCTGCGATGGAGCAATGCTGGCTTAGAGGACTGAATAATACAGGCCAAATGAAACTGTCTGCCTTCCTTGTGTGTGGTTGTTCTCAGGCTTTATGTTCCAATGAAGTTTGTAAAGAGCCCTCCAGAGCTCTCCCAGAAGTATTTTGGTTTGTGGACAGCTGTCTAAATGTTGATCTTTGTTGGGAGATTGGGGCTGGGGTCTCCTAAGATGCCATGTTGGTGATGTCTCTCTCACTTTGGCTTTCTTAAAAAGCCATGGCACTTTTGCATTCCTTTCACAACTTTGGGAAAACAGTCACACTTCAATAGGTGACTTTTCGTATGCTTACATGTGATCTAAAAGCAAGAAGACAACCAAGGCATTCACAGTTCTATAGGAATAACATCCTCCTCTTTGTAATGCCTGTGAGAGATCTTCCAGCCAAAAAAGTTCACTCAGGATTTCCAGAATTGAATTCTCATGTTTTAAATATTCATTTTGGGTATCTTCTCTGTTTTTGTGTTATATTTTTCTAATAACTTAGGATAATCAGTTCAAAATAAATTCAGATGATCAAGCATTCAGAACCAATAAATGAAAGTAATTGATGATTGATGTAGAATAGGTATTGTTATTTTAGAAGGAACATGGCCCTTCAAATTCCTTGAATAAGGCTAGTGCCTCTCTAACTTGGGAATGAAACTTCTAAATCAAAGCAGACAGATTGGAATGTCAAAAGTCATCCCAGAGAATTTCACTAAAAAAGAAAACTAGAAGGCTCTTTTCTATAAGTATTTCTCTCTCTTATTCTGCAATTTTCACTCTGAATTCTACAAAGTACTTCTTTCTATGATATTAAGATGCTGACTTGTCATGTTCTCCCAGTTAACAAATTTCACAAAGTTTGTGACGTGAGCATGTCTGGTGTGAAATGAAATTGTACTATAAGTAAATTTGGTTCAGCAAAGTATTTAAGAGGCCACAGAGTAAAATTTGTTTCATTTGAACTATCCACTTCTCTTTTCTTTGAAATATACAAATCCAAAAATTTAAACATCAGGCTAAAGCTTTTTGGAACTTCCCTCTTTCAGAGATGAAGTAGCTTATGAGGAAAAACCGTCTCCTTTAACAAAATAAAACACAGAACCTTTGTGGCCAGAGACGAGGAAGGGGGTATGAAGAGGTAGGTAGGTAATTCTAAGTGCCTGACTCTGTCGTCCGATTTTCCTGTTGGCTCTTTCTCACCATGATCCTCACTGCTGCTGTCACTCTGGCTCCCTTTTATGCTTAGATCCGCACATGGACAAACCCCTAGCTCTGGATTTTCCTTAATATAATTGAGGCAATGAAATATTGTTCAGAGTTATTAAATAAAAAGAAGAGAAAAAATACACCCAGGAAATAATGTTCTATGAACACTTGAGTTTGCAAAATTTTATGTAACTGTAGCCACCTTGCTTGAATCTCTCACTTCGTCTATCAGTAGGTGAAGGCTAGTTGTCATCTGTGACCTGACATCTAGGAGTTTCTTCTGAAACACTTTGATCTTACCTAGTTAAAAATCAAAGAGAGATTCCTAACCAGTAATTCATCATTATCTCCTCTCAGTTACAGTTCTCTGTTTGAGAAATGGGTGGGCAAAATGGATACTAACAGAGATTGGAGCTTTACATAGGCCCATCTCCCACTGCGATTAATCTCCATGTAGCTGTGCATACAGCCAGCACGAGCATGTCAAACTTCCAAGTGATAGATAATCCATGTGGCTCAATCATGTACTAAGCTCTACTATGTCCAGGCAATATGCTGGGTGTTTTACATGCTGAATTCTTTGTAAGGCAAGAACTACATAATACTTAAAGCATTAGTTGTTAAATACTGAAATAAGGTCTTATTTTACCTACAAATTCATTTTTTTGGAACAAAAGTTTAAATTATTTTTGTATGTGTGGTTAAATATATATATAACATAAAAGTTACCAATGTAACCATTTTTAAGTGTAAAGTTCAGTGACATTGGTATTCACATTGTTGTGCAACCATCACTATTATCCATTTCCAGAACTTTTTCATCTTCCCAAACTGAAATTTCATATCCATTAAGCAATAACTTCCCATTCCCCCCAGTCCCTAGCAATCACCGTTCTACTCTCTGACTCTATCAATTTGACTAATCTAGGTGTCTAGTATAAGTAGAACCTGGCAATATTTGTCTTGTTGTGACTGGCTTATTTCACTTGGTATTATGTCCTCAGGGTTCATCCATTTTGTAGCATATGTCATAATTGCCTCCCTTCCTAAGGCTGATTAATATTCCATTGTATAGATATACCACATTTTATTCTGTGAATATGCATTGCTGGGCATGTGGGTTGCTTCTACTTCTTGGCTATTGTGAACAATATGAATACAGATATTTAAACTAACAATTTAAAGATTTGTTTGAATCCTTGACTAGGAAATCTGGCAACAAACTTCTTTTGAAGATTTTCAGTGATTCTTAAATTCCATGAAACAGGAAAGGTGAGAACAGCTGTCTCCTTTGTAGCTGACACTTATTCCACTTCAAACCTTCTAAACAGATAAAAGCATTCTTGGGAAACAAATTATGTTGAGCATCTTTTTGTGTGGTTATTTGCCATCTGTATATCTTCTACAATAGAATGTCTGTTCAGATGTTTTGCCCATTTTGAATTGGATTTCTTGTTTTCTTATTGATGAGTTTTAAGAGTTTTTTGTGTATTTTGGATACAAGTCTGTTATAAGATATGCAATACCCACTACCCTTTAATTCAAATCCAGCAGTAATACATCGGACAACTACAATTTAAAAATTCATTGTGGGTTTTTTGGACTTCTGGGAAGATGGCGGTGTGAGCAGGGCGGCAGAAATCTCCTCCCAACACTATATTTATCTAAGAAAACACAGAAAATACATCTATTCCTAAAAGACAGACGAGAATACACAGGAAAGCGCACAGCGTGTAGCTACACCCGAGAGGACTCGGCACCCCAAGAGGCGGGTAAGATACGGAGCCGCGACCCAGCGGGACCCAAGCACTCCCCCACCCCAGTGCACCGGCGGGAGGAGAGGATTCAGAGCCGGGAGGGAGTGGAAGCACACCCCGCGAAGTAGCAATCCAGGCCTATTTAAAGAAGGAAGAACATTCCCAAATGAATAGTCTAAAGACACAATTACTGAAATTGGAAAAAGAAGAACAAATGAGGCCCAAAGTCACCAGATGGAGGGACATAATAAAGATTAGAGAAGAAATAAATAAAATTGAGAAGAATAAAACAATAGAAAAAATCAATAAAACCAAGAGCTGGTTCTTTGAAAAAATAAACAAAATAGATAAACCCCTAGCCAGACTCATTAAGAGAAAAAGAGAATCTACACACATAAACACAATCAGAAATGAGAAAGGAAAAATCACGACGGACCCCACAGAAATACAAAGAATCATAAGAGAATATTATGAGAATCTATATGCTAACAAGCTGGAAAACATAGAAGAAATGGACAACTTCTTAGAAAAATACAACCTTCCAAGACTGACCAAGCAAGAAACAGAAAAACTAAACAGACCAATCACCAGTGACGAAATCGAATTGGTAATCAAAAAACTACCCAAGAACAAAACCCCTGGGCCTGATGGATTCACCTCTGAATTCTACCAGACATATAGAGAAGAAATAACACCGATTCTCCTTAAAGTTTTCCAAAAAATAGAAGAGGAGGGAATACTTCCAAACTCATTCTATGAAGCCAGCATCACTCTAATACCAAAACCGGGCAAAGACCTCACCAAAAAAGAAAATTACAGACCAATATCCCTGATGAACGTAGATGCAAAAATACTCAACAAAATATTAGCAAACCGAATTCAAAAATACATCAAGAGGATCATACACCATGATCAAGTGGGATTCATCCCAGGGATGCAAGGATGGTACAACATTCGAAAATCCATCAACATCATCCACCACATCAACAAAAAGAAGAACAAAAACCACATGATCATCTCCATAGATGCTGAAAAAGCATTTGACAAAATTCAGCATCCATTCCTGATTAAAACTCTCAACAAAATGGGTATAGAGGGCAAGTACCTCAACATCATAAAGGCTATATATGACAAACCCACAGCTAACATCATACTTAACGGCGAGACGCTGAAAGCTTTTCATCTAAGATCGGAACAAGACAAGGATGCCCACTCTCTCCACTGTTATTCAACATAGTACTGGAGGTCCTAGCCACAGCAATCAGACAAAACAAAGACATACAAGGCATCCAGATTGGTAAAGAAGAAGTCAAATTGTCACTATTTGCAGATGACATGATACTGTACATAAAAAACCCTAAAGACTCCACTGCAAAACTACTAGAACTAATATCTGAATTCAGCAAAGTTGCAGGATACAAAATTAACACACAGAAATCTGTTGCTTTCCTATACACTAATGATGAACTAACAGAAAGAGAAATCAGAAAAACAATTCCATTCACAATTGCATCAAAAAGAATAAAATACCTAGGAATAAACCTAACTTGAAGGAAGTGAAAGACCTGTACTCTGAAAACTACAAGACAGAAATTAAAGAGAGGACACTAACAAATGGAAATGCATCCCATGCTCTTGGCTAGGAAGAATCAATATTGTCAAAATGGCTATACTACCCACAAAGCAATCTACAGATTCAATGCAATCCCTATCAAACTACCAACAGCTTTCTTCAATGAACTGGAACCAAATAATTCTAAAATTCATATGGAACCACAAAAAGACCCCGAATAACCAAAGCAATCCTGAGAAGGAGGAATAAAACAGGGGGAATTACACTCCCTGACTTCAAGCTTCTACTACAAAGCCACAGTAATCAAGACAATTTGGTATTGGCACAAAAACAGACCCACAGACCAGTGGAACAGAATAGAAAATCCAAACATTAACCCAAACATATACAGTCAATTAATATTTGATAAAAGTGCCTTGGATATACAATGGGGAGATGACAGCCTCTTCAGCAGCTGGTGTTGGAAAAACTGGACAGCTACATGTAAGAGAATGAAACTGGACTACTGTCTAGCCCCATACACAAAGGTAAACTCAAGGTGGATCAAAGACCTGAATGTAAGTCATGAAACCATAAAACTCTTAGAAAAAAACATAGGCAAAAATCTCTTGGACATAAACATGAGCAACTTCTTCATGAACATATCTCCCCGGGCAAGGGAAACAAAAGCAAAAATGAACAAGTGGGACTATATCAAGCTGAAAAGCTTCTGTACAGCAAAGGACACCATCAGTAGAACAAAAGACATCCTACAGTATGGGAGAATATATTCATAAATGACGTATCTGATAAGGGTTGACATCCAAAATATATAAAGAACTCATGCACCTTAACAAACAGAAAGCAAATAATCCAATTAAGAAATGGGCAGAGGACATGAATAGACACTTCTCCAAAGAAGAAATTCAGATGGCCAACAGGCACATGAAAAGATGCTCCACATCGCTAATCATCAGAGAAATGCAGATTAAAACCACAATGAGATATCACCTCACACCAGTGAGGATGGCCAACATCCAAAACACAAACAACAACAAATGTTGGCGAGGATGTGGAGAAAAGGGAACCCTCCTACACTGCTGGTGGGACTGCAAATTAGTTCAACCATTGTGGAAAGCAGTATGGAGGTTCCTCAAAAAACTCAAAATAGAAATACCATTTGACCCAGGAATTCCACTCCTAGGAATTTACCCTAAGAATGCAGCAGCCCAATTTGAAAAGGACAGATGCACCCCTATGTTTATTGCAGCACTATTTACAATAGCCAAGAAATGGAAGCAACCTAAGTGTCCATCAGTAGATGAATGGATAATGAAGATGTGGTACATATACACAATGGAATATTATTCAGCCATAAGAAGAAAACAAATCCTACCATTTGCAACAACATGGATGGAGCTAGAGGGTATTATGCTCAGTGAAATAAGCCAAGCCGAAAAAGACAAGTATCAAATGATTTCACTCATATGTGGAGTATAAGAACAAAGAAAAAAACTGAAGGAACAAAACAGCACAAGACTCACAGAACCCAAGAACGGACTAATAGTTACCAAAGGGAAAGGGACTGGGGAAAATGGGCGGGAAGGGAGGGATAAGAGGGAAAAAGGGGCATTACGATTAGCAGATGTAATGTTGGGGGGGCACAGGGAGGGCAGTACAACTCAGAGAAGACAAGTAGTGATTCTGTAGCATCTCATTATGCTGATGGACAGTGACTGTAATGGGGTTGGTGGGAGGGACCTGATGAAGGGGTAGTTTAATAATCGTAATATTGCGCATGTAATTGTAAATTAATGATAATAAAATAAATTATATTATAAAAAAATTCATTGTGCAAATTACTTAGAATGCAGAGATGAAATATGGTTCTTTCTCATAGGAAATTTATATAGTAAAGAGGGCATGAGAGGAATGGGAGATAAAAACAGCTCTTCAAGGGAAAATATACAAGCATTTCATAAATTACGTAGTCAACAAATGATCTTTCACAGGAAAGCAAGAGGCTGAAGAGAGCTTAATAATGTAACATAGAAAGAGCTGCTGACTCAGCAGAATATGAAATAGTTTGAAGGTGGTAGTGGTGGGAAAGAGTAATGGTTAAATGATCCTACCTCATAGCTGAGAGAGGAGAAAGAAGTCTATTTGTTGTGGTTAGAAGAAAAACGGGACCTTACAATTTAAAATGGTTTTCTGCTTTTCTTTGTGAATGACAGTAAATGTGACATTTAGAGGGTAGCTGTATAAATTAATCACAAAATAATTAAGCAGTAAAATTAAGTATGATGATATTGGTGTATCTTGGAATAATGCAGAAAAATGATTAAGACACAAAGCAGTTATAGCTGAAGTTTCAAAGGATTTTGGCCAAAGTAGGCTAGGTTCCCTCACAGTACCGCAAACTTTCTATGACCATGATTGTTGCAATTTCAGGCTCTGACTGGAAAATACCTCTTCTCTCCCTCAAATTCCCCATCTACTCTTTTATGACAGAGATTGTTTCAGGCATAACTGCCTTTTATTCTTCATTGGCTACTTGGGTTAAAATGCCAAAAACAATGGCTCTATCACCCAGACAGACTAAAATTTCACAGTAAGATGTGTATGACTGAGATTAGATGTTTTATCTGAGGAAAAATATTTCAATAACAAGGAAGTGCTAGAAAGAAAACGGAGAGATTTGGAGAAGGTAGTTAGGTGAAGAGGAAGACAAAGTCCCCCTCTCACAGCTTGCTCAGGGGCCAGCCTTGCCTGTTAACTTGTGTGGCCAGGACTCTTGTTTCACCGTAGTGTCCCAGGGTTCCACCCTAACAACATATGGTCAGTTATCTATTGACCTATGTAGTGTCAGAAGCAAAATCATCAGCATTTCAAAAGCCAGATACACTTTAGGCATTCACTGCCCTGGGTGGAACAAGAGGTCATAGATGGAATGCACAGGTGTGGTCTCTCATTATATTTTATATTGACTGAACTTACAGGAAATACATTCCTTAAGTAACGATGCCTTTCTTTACGGTAATTCCCAGAACAGAGTTCTGGAAATTACTATTCTTGGAGAAGCCATTTCATTTTCTACCTCTGATTACTTGATAGGGGCAGACAATTGATACTATGAAAAATTCATTTCTGGTGCTTTTGGCTATTATACCTTTTCCATATATTCCATTGCCAGCAAGGTAGAGAATTTTGCTCTTATAGGAACATTGAAGGAAGAGATCGTCTATAGAAATCCCTAGAAAATTTGTATATACTGCTTATTCATCTGTGTTTTTTAAAGAGAACACCAAACTGTATTTTCTTTGAGGCCCAGACAGTATTGTTACATGATCAAGATGGCAAAATGCTTATAGGAAACTAAAGCCACATGAAAAGGGAGCCAGACAGTAGGAAAAGATCTCTGTGCCCCAAAATGCCAGACTTTCTATCAAAACTTCCATTTTTGTGTGTTCCTCATTTATTTTCCACTTTACAAGTCCTCTGTTGTTTTAGAAGACACAGAATTCATTTTCTATTTTATTTTGTTTTTGTTTTGATTTATTTTGATATATCCTTGGTTTCAAGGATACTGGAATTATTATTTAAAACAAAGTTAACAAAAATATGTATTTTCCACATTTTCAGAGTCATTCCTTTGGGAATTTCTCTGGGGAGACTATCAGTTTGATACATTAAACAGTCAGCTCTGCATTTACAGTATCCCCAAAGAGGCAGGAAAGATCTTTATTTGAATTTCCAGCCCCAAATACACTTCATCTAACTGTTAAGTATGCCCGAGGCCCAAATATGTCTTTAGAGATTTAGAGGATGGATTGTGAGAATGGAGGTTGTGGAGATGGTTTTTGTAACTGAAACATGGTGATGGTTGTCATAACTGCCAACAGTAACACATAGGGTCACGTCTCTGCTGTTGAGTACTTACAAGTCACTAAGGAAATTCCCAGCCTCACAAGAAAGTGAGGCAAAGGTGCAGGAGAAATGAGGACTAGAAAGTACTAAGACATTATATAGATACTGCCATAGGTACCAACACATTTTCAGCTGGCAAGAAACAGGTCACAAAGCTCCTAAGCTATTAAATCGTGCATGTGAAGAGCAGGGGTTGATGTTATATACAGATGCAAGAGAAGTTCTCCTAGTGAGGCAACTTACAAATTATTGGGACTTCAACCACTTTCCCTGGCTTTGAATATTTTCTTCCATTCATCTGTTATTGATTCATCACACTTTTATTCTGGAAGTCTCTGGGAAGTAGATGAGAAAACAAGGGGTATACCTCATCAGCATAAATTGATTTGTCAGGCAACCCACGTCATGACCCTGAGCCATCTTCTTAAAATGTGTGTTTGCTGGTTTGAAGCCTTTAGCGATTCCCTAGTAACAGGCCACTGTAATGGGCTAGGTCTCTACGGTTTTTGTCAGCTAAGAGGACTTCACTCCTAGCCTTTTCCTCGTCAACTGGCCAATTTCAGTTTGGTTAGGCCATGTATGTGGAAACTGAGAATTCACTCCTTCCTCTCCAGCTTTCCTCTCCTCTGACAACAAACCCCTTCATTCCCAGCAGCTGAAAGTGGCCTACACTTCCTTCCCCATTCCAACCTAGGTACTTAGATGTCTTTGTTAAGGTAGAGTGCTGAGAAAAACAAATTCTGAAATTTGAAATAAGATTACTGCACAATTTTTCAAAGCCATGTCAGAGTTTTGTCTAACAAGCCATGTAAATTAAATCTGTTTCTAAGGGATGTAAGTTTACTTTTGTATTTCTTTTATTGAGGTATAATTGACATATTATGTAAATTTCAGGTATACAATAACAGGGATTACAAATTACATGATAAGGGATGTACTTATGCTTGATTTTCTATTTACTACTGACTGTTCACAGTTGTTGATGTAAAGTTAGATGTTAGCTTGTAGAAGATTAGTAAGTACAAATTAGTTTTGTCTATTAGCGATGCAAATTATTTCCGCCCAGTAGAAAAAAGATAACATCAAATGTTATAATTTTATTTCCTGCAGGACACTAATCAGTTTTTTCCAGCTTTGTGATTTAGTCCCAGCGTTCTTTTTTCCTACCAGTTAAATATATCTCGCCTGTCTTCCTTTGAACCAGTGTTTATCATCCCTCTAGTTCCCTCAGTAATGAATTAAATAACCATTTGGCACTTTCTCACTTTATATCTGGACCATGATTTTAAATTTTTTAAAAAATATATTTTGATAATAATAATGTTGGTCTATAACTTGTTACTTATCCTTCCTGAGAACTTAAGATCTCTTTCCTCTTACTAATCTTTAGGGCTTTCTCATTAACTTCTTCCTCTCTGAGGTTAAATATACTCTTCCCCAAATATTTTTGATCCCAAGTTCAAAGCAGCTAAACTTTATTCAAAAACTGAAATACTATACAGCCCCAGGAAAAGAGGTGAAAGGCGGGGGTTAAACTGGAGGTCTTGCTCTAACGCCAGGGAAGAGACTTCCCTGAAGAGATCAAGAATCCATCCACTGTGAAAAGTGTAACATGATGTATATAGGCTCATAGTCACTCACAAAGCAATTAGAGTATCTTGGGATGACAAGTTATTTACATGAAACTTTTATAAAACCATACAGTATGGGAAGCAGCCTTTATGTTTTAATGATGCAGGGATATAGCTTAAGAAACGCCTTGTATAAGAGTGGGTACTGTGG
Organism: Smutsia gigantea; assembly: GCA_032199065.1. Taxonomy (NCBI): domain Eukaryota; kingdom Metazoa; phylum Chordata; class Mammalia; order Pholidota; family Manidae; genus Smutsia; species Smutsia gigantea. The sequence continues at coordinate 200,407 of JAVSCE010018654.1, read as the reverse complement.
GTGTCATAGGGACAAGTCAGTTAGATGTGCAAGATGGAAACGGTCATTAGGACAGTCCAATGAAAGGGTGTACTGAGCATGCAGATGAAGAGAGGAATTGGAATTTGTGCTGGGTGTTTTACAGTCAGTGGGATATAAATAGTTAAAGAGTCAGAGAAGATCGTTGGTAAACAAGGCATACATAAGTAAAGATGGGAAATCTAAGTGGTCTAATTTTAAATAAGCCCTAGTTAATGATCTTGTCTTTAGAAGGAACCTATACCAGTCTAATATCTATTCTGATACAATTTTTATATACTGGGACCTCATATTTGAAAATTTTACTACATTTTTTAAATTTCAGCACAACTCCTTATTATGTGCCAGGCATTTACCAAATCCTAGGAAAATGTAAATGTACAGCATAGTTCCTGTTTTCAAGGAACTTGCAGTTTGTAGGGGAAATAGATTTGCCTCATTAGAATTAAGAAAAGAAAATGTATGATATAATCATGTGAATTCCAAGTGATAAGTAACTCTGCAAGGTGGCCAATAACATTTTAAAAATATTATTTTCAGAGGATGCCTCTAAATAATATAAAATCATAACCATAACTCTTACACTGATTTTCCCTTTTATCCTCATGAATGTGGGATTCACTCAGTCTAAGTCTGAAAATTAGTTCATTCCACAAACACTCATTGGGATTTATCATCTTTCAGACACTGTGCTTAGTGGTGCTGCTGGGGGTGCAAGGATGAATGACTGGGGTATGGTTTGTCCATTAGGTTGATCATTCTGTAAAGGAAAGATACCCGTGAATAACCAGATGACAATTCTAAATGGTACAGACTGAAACAGAGCTGTAAATCAAGTCTTGCGAGGGCACAGAAGAGAGATACTTCCTGAGATGCTCAGAAGGCATCACAGAGGAGATGATATTTAAATTAAATCTTAAGCGATAAGTAGGATTTTGTGATATGGGTACATTGATGATAGAGGAGATGAGAGAAGCATGAAGAGAACCTAGTACCCTTTAGGGACTGTAAAAACTTCTGGTATGATATAGACTACAATAGGCTTAGCAGGAATAGCGACAGAGAAAAAAAGGAGAAGGTCTGTTTTATGAGGGACTTTGTATGTTAAGCTGTGGTTTCAACCTTTATTTTCTGCTTCAAGTGATAGATGATATTCATATGTATAAGACACTCATGGATGTAAGAAAGGTTGTCCATAGGATTAAAGATGGCGGCGTGAGAGGTGAGACAGAGGCTTCCTCCTAAAACCTCATATAATATGAAAATAAAGCTACATCAACTACTCTTGAAAGAGCAACGGCAAAGAGGACGGCAACAAACTGCATGCACCTGGAGCAGCCCTCACAGAAAAGGGAACTTGGGAGAATTTTAAGAATCCATGAAGAGTTTAAGGAAAGAAAAGAATATAATCACCCTCCATGTGCCTCAGAGGAAGCTACTTTCCATCACATGCCAGTGTCCCGTTCCCCTGCCGTCACAGATTTTGGCATATGCCCACGCAAACGCCTCTTGCTGGCACTACCACATTGGTTTGGATCCCTGACTCTCCAAAATGTTTGTACTTTGCCTGACTTACTGCTACACTTCTGGGCAATGAGATGTGAGGGAGGCTGCTGTGGGAATCCGTGGAAGAAGGTCTTTCTCTTAAAAGGTCTACAGGAGAGAAAGTTCTTCCCTGCCAGCCAGCATCATGCCTGCAGGTGACGAACCTGCCGGCCACCATCATGCCTGCAGGTGACGAATGGGGTCGCCACCTGGGGGCACAGATGGCCTCATCCTAAGAAGAGCAGATGGAGGAAAAAGCAACGCAGCAGTGTGATACCACCGCAGTCTTCAAATGCGTTGGGGGTTCTCCGTTACCTGCAAGTGGCATCCTACCTGATACAAGGGTTGATAGGCTTCTTGAGTGTATAATGAAGCCTGGGATAAAGAGACTGGAAAGGGATAAGGGCTTTGCATGAAGAATGCCAAATAAAGTGCTAGCACTTTAGAGGGACAGGGACACATAAATTAAAATGGTAATGAGAGCAAGAGAGATATGTGTGGGCAAAATTTGGAGAACTCTGTCGTGTACATCTGTGTTTTAGGAAATAGTATTCTCTATACAATAGAAAATGTGAGGATACATTAGTAGCAATAACTTCTTTTTTGTCTTCTCCCTAATTTTGTACTATAAAAGTGATACCTGTGTATATAGTAAAAATAACTCAATTGGTATTGAAGGGAACTGAAATAAAAAAGGATTTCTCTGGCCCCATCACAAAAAAAAAGAAAAAAAGAAAAAAAGAAAGGTTGTCCATAAATTTTAGTACTTTAGCTATAAACTCTCATTTCTCTCCCTGTTAAGGTGGTATATTAGAATGCAAATAAGTGAATTAATTTTTTAAAGAAAATTATCATCTTGAGACCTATTTTTTCAAAAATAAAAATTCAAAAGAATTACCAACGTAGTTTTTTTTTTTGGTAACAAATTATTTTGCTATGTATTAACACTATTCACAATTCACAGCAAACCATAATGATCTGGTAGAAAACTGCTTAATCTGGTAGGTTTCAATACAGGTTTTAGAAATAGAATAACACAATTACATTTAATTAAAAAAATTTTACTGGTGACAGTGATCAGTTGTATTCAAGATAGGAGAAGTTACTGTGAAAAAAATTCTATAGAAAACTGTAAAAATGTTTAGGTGAGGAATGATGGATTCCTGAATGACAGTAGTAGCGCAGCTATAGAGAAGAGGAAATTTGCAAAACATACCTTGGCCGCTGTTTGTTCTGAGAAATCAATAAAAAATTAATAAGGAGGACTGAAGGGAGATCTTTGGGGGCTCTTTTAAGGCCATTGGTAATCTTAGCCATGGCAATTAAAAAAAATTGTTCCATGAATTCTTTTTTTTAATTGAGGTATAATTGACATACCATCATGTTAGCTTCAGGTGTACAAAGTAAATTCAATATTGTTTATGTTGCAAAATGATCACCACAGTAAGTCCAGCTAACATCTGTCACAACATTTCTCTTGTGATGAAAACTTTCAAGATCCAGTCTCCTAACTACTTTCAAATATGCAATACAGTATTATTCATTTTTTAACTGGAAGTTTATACCGTTTGATCCCTTTCACATATTTTGTCCACTCCCCACTTCAGACAAGCACTAATCTTTTCTCCATATTGGTAATAAGTGATGTGAAGAGTCTTTTCAAGTATCTGTTGGCCATCTGTATGTCTTCTTTGGAAAAAAGGCAATTTAGATTCTCCTCCCATTTGTTCTATCAGATTGTTGCCATAGCAATTTTAATAAGGGAGTAAACTACATTGTCATAAAGTTAGGACTAAAAGAAAGACAAATTAATACAAGAAAAGAAAAAAACTCTTGAGAAACATGGTTATGAGAGAAGGAGGAAGATTGGCTGGTGGCCAGTCAAGGGAAGGGGTAGTCAGGTCAAGAGCTATTTTAGTAAAGATGGGAAACTTTGAACAGCTTTGTGGAAGAAAGGAGAAAGAGTAAATAAACAGAAGAAATAAGATAATTGATGAAATAAAGTCCCAGAGAAGAAAGAATAGGATCCAGTCTAATCATCCCCAGTGTGGTTGGTATCTCAGACACCAAAGCCCTGCTCTGAGGGGAAATAAAGGAAGGGTGGAGATTGGTTCAATAGATATAAAAATGAGGAAAGGACAGTCAAAAGCAACTTATTATCTTCTTGAGGTAGAGAGGAAGATCATTTGCTGCAAACTGGAAGGACGGGGTCACAGGAGGTAGGGTGCTTAACTGTTGCTATTATTGCCTTTGATTCACTTTCCCTCTGTTAGCTATATCTCAGTTTCCCTCTAAAGAACTGCCTCTATTCTCAGGCCATGTACCTTCTGAAAAGTTGAATCCACTCAGGTCGAGTCATTCAGAATGTCACATGCCCCTGCACAAGGCGATTGACTAAGGGATTGATGTAACTTTAATGGAATAAAATGAGAATTTTGCTAGAAAGTTCACTTGATGAACTTCAGAACATGGACTGAGGCCACCAGGTACCGTCCTGCAACTACATGGAACAGAGTCAGCACCAAGCAGATGGAGCCAAGAAACCAGAGCTCGGTGACTGACAATGGCTGGGTCCTGACTCTAAACTGCAATATTCAGCTAAATAACCAATTAATTCCATTTTCTCAGGAAGCTGGTTTAGGTTGGGGCTTCTGACACTTAAACAGAAAAAATCAACATTGACAGAGTAGGAAAAGCTGGACACGATGATTATAAGAATGAGTAAAAAAGCAGTCTAGAGGAAAAAGAAAGTATTCTTGAGCAGAGATGAAACACCAGTTCATTAGTTCTGATATCATCTCTAAATTTCCCATAAATTTCCAGAAACAAAAAAAAGATCAGCCTATTGTGGTTCTCAGTGAGGCTTGAGTTTCTAAAGCTCCACTCAAGAAATAATTTAACCTACAATGATATCAGATTTCCTGAGCTAAGTTGTTTCATTGTTTATTTAAACATTATTAGAAATAATAAACATCCTGGGGAGCCTTAATTTTTTTTCAAATATGAGGTTAATCGTCCCACGATATTTGCATTGTGGCCATACTAAAAACTGATGGTACAAGCTTACCCTGCCCCAAATATAAATTCCTACATCTGTCTTCCTTACTCCCACCTTCTTACAAATATGCTTTGAGTGCTAGGATAAGGGTTAGTCATTTGATTCAAGACTATAGATAAGATGGGAAACAAGCAAACAGTTCTTTGCCCTCATGGGACTTACAGTCTAAGAAGAGTATCAGACAGTAAGCTAACAATCACATACACACACAATATTGCAAGTATAGAAGTATTACAAGGAGAGTACATCATCCTATTAGTGCATGCAGAAACAAAAATTTATAAGATAGTACTTATCCTTATTATGTGCACCCACTCTGACATTTTTCTATTCCAATCTACTTTGTTTCCTATTTTTAAAAAATGCTGATGCTTTGTTAAATTTATTTCATAACCTACTTCCACAGGGGGATTTGGCTTAGTCAGAATAGTCAGAGAAGCCTTCCCTAAGGAAATGATGACTGAGCCAAGGTCAAAAGATGAGTAAGAGTTAATAAGTGAAAGAAGGGAGGAAAAAGACATCAGAAGATACAGTATGTGCCAAGTCTGGAGACAGGAGGAAGTGGATGTATATTTGGGACAGAAGGAAGTCCAGTGTTGATTGCAGTGCAGAGAGCTAGGGGGTGCATGGGGCCTGATGAGGTAGAGACAGGTGGCCAAAACCAGGCAAGATCTTGCAGGCTGTGTTAAGGATTGTTGCCTTTGAGAACAATGACATGGCATTGAAGATTTATTATTTGAAAATTATGTGAGTGAGTTGTGCAAAAATAGAGGTAAGGATGGATGAGGGTAGAACACTTAGGGTAAGGGAGAACCACAGCTTGGATCTGAATAGTTGCCAGTGCTTATGGAGAGAAGGTATCTTCCCAGCATGGAAAATGCATTCCTATTGTAACACAAACAGAATTGCTTGTAATACTGAATCTCAATCACGTGTCAGTTTCTACAAAATCAGTCACCTAGGGAAGCTGATTGACAATAGAGATTCCTGGGCTCCCCTCTCAAAGATTTCCATTTGATGAGTCCATGGTGGAGCTTTGATATGTGTATATATTTTAGAGTCCCAGGGGGATCCTGATGTGAAACTAGGATAGGAAAAGACTTAGATGTTGCTTCTTTGTTTTATGCTGTACTCACTGCCTTAAGTGACCTAGTCTGATTCTTTGACAGTAAATACCATCAACATGATAATCACTCCCAAGTTTATACAATTCAAGCCCAAACCACTCTGCTGAACTACATACTCCTATATTCAACTGTTTAATACTTGATGTCCTTACTTGAATGATCTAATAGGAATTGTATCAATATGATCAAAATAAAACTTTAAATCCCAAACCATTCCCCATCTAATCTTCTGCTCCTTGAGTTTCCCTGTCTCAAGGAGGGCAACTTCATGAATACACATGCTCAGGCTAATCTCAGAGCTATCCTTAATACCACATATGTCATGTCTTTCATCCAATTCACCATCAATTGCTGTTGACAACACCTCTCAGACCCTCCCAACCCACCAACTTCTCACCAGCTCCAAGTCTCCCACTATAAATGAAGGCAGTGCCACCTTCTCCTAAAGTGTTATGACAGCCTTCACAGTCATCTCTGTACATCTATGCCACCCTATGTTCTATTTTTCACATAGTGCATGGTAAACTTCTAAAAAGTAAGAGAGATCATTTCACTCTTCTGTTCAAAATCCTCCAAATGGCTTTGTCATACACCTAAAGGAAATCTAATTCCCTCATTCCCTACAAAGCACAAACCTGCCAATCTTACCACCTCTGACTACTTCTTACTAACAATGCTTAGCCACACTGATCCTTAAATCTATCAGGCAAACCCCTACTTTGAGATCTTTGCACCTGCTGTTCTCTCTGCCTGGAATACTCTTACCCAGAGCCTGTAAAGTATGTCCTTCACTTCTTTCAGGTTTTTGCTCAAATAGCATTGTAATCAGAGTCCTTCTTAGAGCACTCTATATGATATATACATACAAATGCCAAACATACACACATCCCTTTTTTTCTTTGCTTATTTGTCAACTGTTACCCCCCCCAATAGAATGACAGCTTTTTTTCATTTTTTTAAAGTATCATTGATATACAATCTTATGAAGGTTTTACATGAACATTGTGGTTTCAACATCCACCCATATTATCAAGTCCTCACCCACACACCATCATTGCAGTCACTGTCCATCAGCATAGTAAGATGTTGTAGAGTCATTACTTGTCTTCTCTGTGTTGTATTGCCTTCCCCATGACCTGCCTATATTGTGATTGTGATTACAGAGCCCCTTAATCCCCTTCTCCCTCCTCATTCACCCTCCTCAACCCTTTCCCTTTGGTAACCACTAGTCCCTTCTGGAGTCTGTGAGCCTGCTGCTATTTTGTTCCTTCAGTGTTGCTTTGTTTTTATACTTCACAAAATGAGTGAAGTAGAATGACTGCTTTTTAAGAAACAAACTGTTTGGTTGATTGTTATATCTTCAGTACTGGAGCATTGCTTGGTACTTAGTAGGAGCTGAATAAATATTTTATAAGTGAATGGCGTAGATAGAGATGGTGAGACATATACAGAGAAATGGATGGGGATGGGTGGCAAGAGCATGGGAAGTGCACAATAGCATCTCTGACACACCTGCCCTGTCACTGGAAAAAGTCAAATCTCATCCTTCTTGGCAGGCAAAGTTGTGCATATGCAAAGTGGATCTTGGGAGAGGCAAGGAAGATTATCAGGCAGTGGTTACCTTATATTGGCTTTGCTGCCGGACCATCTGGTTTTGAACTCCAGTTCTACCACATTCCTGTGTGACATTAGCCAAGTCACTAGCTCTCTACACCTCTATATACTTCCCCAAAAATGGGCTAAAAGAATTGTTGGGATGATTAAATAAAGATAATTCATAAAGTGTACTTGGCACAGAACAGTTGTCATCAAATATTAGCTTTCCTTTATTATTATAAGGTAGGAAGGGACTGGCTAGTGGTGCGGTGAAGAAGAGAACCAGAAGGGCCATGACATTGGGTTTATTCTGCAGCAAATGTTTTGATAAGTAAGGTATTTCTCATCTGTTTAAATGCTTATTTAGTGTCAGAGGAACAACAGTCACAATCTTTCTAATGTTGACCTAGTTAGACCTTCAAATTTCATGAACAGAGGTAAAGCATAATCAGATCGAGCATCAGATGAAAAGAGGAAGGCAGACGAGAAAAACAAAAAACCTGATTCAGCAAAGGATTTAGTGTGTCACGTTACACCACATCCTGTTATTTTTTTGTAGGTCATTAACCATTATCATGTGTTCTAGCAGCATAAGGATGGTTAACACTGACTCTACTCAACATCAGCACCCATTGCCAGAGGCGACTATCTACTGCTTTAATCAACGTGGCCATCAATTGATAAAGAAATCTCTTTATAATCCTTGCATTTGGATAAATTATAGGTGAATTCTGGTGTTATATTAGATATAGAATTATATTTTCACATTCAATCACAATAATAAAGAGAGAAAAATTCTGTAAGAACATGTTCTAATTATATTTACTCTGTTATTTCCATTTTCTCCCCATTTCCCTGATACAGACACCTTTAATAGTTTGGTAAATCTCCTGAATATTAGCTCACATCCAATCATACCATTTAAGATTTCTATGATTCGTAAGAAAAGATTTGGAGCCAATTCACAATTTCAGTATTTATCAAAACATTAAATACTCAGATTTGTATCACAAGTATCAACATGATTAAGGCACCCAGGTTAACAAAAACTCTCTCAAAAGTGACTGATGTCAGAAACAGAGATGCACATTGGGCATTAATATTGTTTTTGTTGAGGATCTCTGATTTGGCATTCCAACATCTCATACTGCTAAATCAATAGACAGCTCATTCTCACCTCTGTCAGTCAGTAGAAGGGGTTTTCCATAAACCATCATGTTGGATGCTTTGACCAATAACAAGTGAATCCATAAGTCAGACACTGAAGCAGAAAAGTCTCATTACTGAACATGAAACAAGTGTTTCAACATAAAATTTAAGATTTAAATCACATCTACTGTGGGACTCTGGAGAGAGGTATCTGCTCTCAAGATGAGTAGAATGAAGTCCTTGGAAAGGCTCCCTCTAACTGGGTCCCTCCACAGAGAAAGAAGGCTAATGCAACTCCCTGCTGGGGTGGGTAGCTGTGGTTTAACCAAAGTACCATCAACCACCCAAACAGGGCTGTAGCAGGATGGCCCAGGCTCTGTGGATTAATCCCCTTGGCAGGTCTTCCTGTGACAATAGGACAAAGATAGAAGTGAATGAGGTGTGAGGATGCCCTGATGATAAATGAAGGAAAAGCCTCTGCTGCTCTCTAACTCCTCCCACAAGGTGTCTTGGTCTAGTTGTGGAGGCATAGAAAGATGATAGAAGGACAAACACTTCTATCAGGCAGGCATGAAACAAACCACCCCAGCAGATTATCTCTAGGTAGTGCCATTTGGGGTCCTGATAAGTCAAATGTAACTGAGGTTATACCTGGAAAAACTAACACATTTGAAAATGGTTTCTGGATGAAGGAGAATGTAAATTCATGAATCATTTCTAGGGAATAACAGACTTTGTAACTTAATAACACCTTACATGGCAACTCTTAACTACCTGGTCTAAAAATGGTTTCATGATGAAGGAGAATATAAATTCATGAATCATTCTAGGGAATAAGAGATTGTGTAACTTAATATCTCAGCTGGCAAATGCCCACCTAGCCTATTACAGCCTTTGTGCTTACTTCTAGGGTTTTAAACATTGGACATTTCAGGTTCATATTATGTTTCAGGCATTGAGGGAAAAAGGGAGTCACACATTTCCCCACCTCAGACATCACTAACGCTAGATAGGCTCACTGGGCCATCCCTCCTATGGCTGACAAACGGTGAACCAAGGGATTCTACAAACTAAGAAAACTGAAAGGTCCATACTGACCCTTTGTGTACCTGCTGCTCTTAACAATACCACCTAGAGATGGTGGGGCAGCTGTCAGACCATCTTTCTTCTTGCATCAGAGCCCTTAGATGAATACATAATATTTGAAAGAGAGGCCTAGCCTCCATGGGAACTGTCCAAGTTGGCCAGGGAGGAGGATACCTTGGGACTAATTTATAGCTCAGTAGCTATGGTCATCAAATTTAAAAAATAAAATAAAAAAAGAGAGAATTTTTCCCCAGAAAGGATCCCCAGCTTCTTAGTTTTAGAGGTGGTAGATGTCTCTGAAGTTTGGGCTATAGCTCAGGACAAAGTTTTGGGCAATGTTCATGACAAAATCTCTGATGTATCAAAAACTGTGGTTGAATTTATGAGACTACTACACCTTTCTGGTAGGAGGCTAAATCACCCTAGAGAGATACAGCATAAGCAATCAGGTAAAAGAGAAGGAAACTGGTGAGTGTTAATGAGTCTCTCCTCCAGAGATTGTTCAATGACCTCATTATCAATACCTGTGAGGCTGTGGTGTTACTCTTAAAAACTATTGAATGGATATTTGGAATACGGAGAAGATGGGAAAGAATGGATATGTATGTTAAATCTTTAAATATCCACCAAAAGGCAGGGGGAAATACCCTCTGTGCTGATGGTGAAAAGGTATTTCTGAGGAAGGTAGAAAGAGTAGCAATGCAGCACACTCTGGCAGGTTAAGTTCACTTAGAAAATATGATGCTAGCTCCAGCTGAATGCTTCTGTGGAGACCTAGCTGAACTGAGAATGTTGAGTGACTATTGCATCACTCTAATTTTTGGCGACAGTAATTAGAATCTGGGAGAAGTTAGACAGAGAAGTGATATTAGAGGCTTAAAATAGGGACAAAAGGAGTAGACCACAAAGTCATCCATGGGACCTCAGCTCATACCTTGGTTATAGGCACCGATGTGGTCATGACAGCATGTTGCACCCATGTATTCCACATGAAAGCTTTGGGGGTTGTGTAGCCAGGGTTCCTTCCCTAAGCAGAGTCTACATATCCTCAGTCCTTGAAAGACAAAGATCCTAGTGCATACTTGTGTCTCTACTACCACCATGAGGCAACTTCGTTACCCACCAGAGAAACCACTCTTGGGAACTAAGGAAACAGCCTCTCAGAAACAGTCGGAGAAGGGCCATAGGGACCGAAGTGGTTCAGAGCTCTAGTCTCTTAATGACAAAATGGTTTCTGATGTACTAAAGTCTGCTCTCTAATGGGTAAATCTCTATCAGAAAATAACTGAGGGTAGAAGGAAGGAAAATTTTAAAGATCTTTTCTGATTTCTATCTGCACATCTTATTACTTAACATACGAAAGAACATCTTTGTCCCTTATATAGCTGGTGACTAGAAATGTTTGTGGAATAGATGCATTAATAAATTAACAAAAATAACAAAAATAGGCCTCTGTGGTTTGAGTCCTGGTGCATTTTCAACCTAGAGTACATTATGGAGAGGTTAAAATTTTTTGAAGAAATCATGAAATTGTAACATTAAAGGAACAGATGGGCATGGATGCCAAACTGCATGGGGATCCAATGTGAACTATAGTAGTAGTGAGATTGACAAGACCATTTTTATCCTCTCTATGGTCCTGGGATATTATTGCAAGAGTAGTCTAATAAAAATCAGTAACCTCAACTACTAGAAGCTAGAGGTGGGGAGAAAAGAAAATCATTAATAATCCTTTTTCTCGAGTATCTTTTTAGAAGACCCCATGAACTGAGTCCAGATAGCTTTTAACTAATAAAGCTTTGTTATCTGTAGACCATATAATATATGGAAGTAGAATTCATGTCTAGAGTTACTGTACTTTATATGAAATGAATGTTGGCTATTCACAAGGCAAACAAGACATCAAAATGTTAAATGACTGATGAAAGTTAGAATAAATCTTGGATAGTTGTTTTATTAGAAATGAGTGTCCTAAAGACATCTTTTATAGAGTTGTTGGCTAACAGTTGGCCAGAGAGTTGTTATAAGATCCCATAATCCAAATGTCTCACCAGTGAAAAAAAATTCTTGAAAAAAGCATGTGAATGTCTGGTGAATATGATGCTTTAATTATCAATCTAAGGCTGGCCAAAAAGCATTATAGAGAAGATTAACTTTTTGGCTTGCTACAAAATTATTGTTTATAATTAAGATGCTTTTACCAGGTACCAACAGATGAGGAGGAATGGGGGAAACCCCATTTTGTTCAGTGGAGTTTCTCATGCATTCAGATAGATGCCCCAGGAGATGTTAGTAGTCCTTGATAGGTTTTTGTACTTAATGAGGAAGATGGTCTTTGGTGAGACCCACTTAGAGAAGGGAGGGCAACTCTAGCAGTGGGTAGTGGCAATGACAGTGGATATATCTTGTTGCAGCTCAAGCTGAAAATTGATAGGAAATACTGATCCAGATCCTGGAGAAGATGAGAGGGGATTGGTAATGCCGAAAAAGGGAAATGACTTGAAAATGGGGACAGATGCCCTAAGACTGGAGACAACTCAACATTAGAGTCCTCCAGGAACTGTTCTAGGTCATGAATTCTTTTTAGCTCTCACTAGATGCATTCCATAAGTAATTCTCTACACTGATGTCTCTCACATAATAGCTTTAGCATAGGCCCCTTCTCTGAGTTCCACATTCTTCCACAACTTCCTCACTGACATTATCACTTGGGTATTTCACAGGCATTTCAAACTTTATATATCCTAAAAGAGCATTCTTAATTCCACTACCACCTAAACATTCTCCTTCCCCAGTCTTCTACATCTCAATAAACGGCATCACTATACTCTCAGCTGTTTCCACCAAACTAGGAATAATTCTTGAATTTTCTATTGCCTGCATTGAGCCTATCAGCGTGCACTGAAGGTTACTTCTGTGAAGTATATTTATAATCTCCCAATAGGTCTATACCTCCGTTTTATATCATCCTAGTCCACACATTATAATTTCCCATCTAGACCAGGGGGTGACAAACTGTTTCTATAAAGATCGGTTAGTAAATATTTTTGCCATTGAAGCATGAAAGCCCTAGGCAATATGCATGCAAATCATAGTTGGGTGTGTTTCAGTAAAACTTTATTTACAAAAACATGTGGCAGGCCCATCGATAATAGTTTGCCTACCCTTTACCTACATGGTTAGAATTGCCTTCTACCTTGCATTTCTGTGTCCATATTTTTACACCACTATAATTCCATGCAGAAGTCAGAAGTTTTTTAAAAACATAAATCGTATCTTCCTGCAATATAAAGTCCTTGAAAGGCTTTCATTGCAAATAAAATATGCTATGAACTATGTACCCTGGCCTAGAAATTTCTGTATGACCTGGCTCTTGCTTATCTCTCTGAGCTCACTCATACCACTCTCCCACTTTTTAAGTTCCAGCCAACACCAGCCTCCTTTTAGTTATTAAAACACAGCAAGCTCTTTCCTACCTCTGCCCTTACTGTTCTTTCTGCTTAGCGTGTTCTCTGGGCTATTCGCAGGGCTCTGTTGTTTTATGCTTCAGGTGTCAGCTTAAAATGCCATCTCCTCAATGACCATTATTCTAATGTTAGCTTTCCCAAACCATAATGCTTTTTCTCAAGTTAGGATATTGTCTCCTTCTCTATCTCCATCACAATCTCTATCTGGTTTATTTACCTGTTGTATTTTGACATCTCCCATTAGGTTATAAATTAATAGCTCTGTTCATCACTATATCTTGAGCTTCTAGCACAATGAAGATTTTCAATAAATAGAAATAGAGAAAAATGAATGAATGAATGAATTGGAAGTAGGCAAAGCCAGGTACAAACATGGAAGAATCTGAAGACAGTGTCACATGAATTGAGGAGATTTCTCCCATTGAGAGAGAACATTTAAAGGGACCAGATCAGGAAAAGTCTAAACTATTGCTGAGAGCAACAGGAGAAGGAGCTGACAAAGAAAAAAAGTCTTTACAGGCATTGAGTCAGCAGAAAGAATTTGGAGAACATAAGGTGCTGTAATCTTAATAACCATATGATTTCTTAAAATCTGCTTGGTACATATGGTAGCCATTATTATTTTTGTTGTTACCATTAATATTATTATTGTTATAGACTTATGAAAGATATTTCATTGTTATGAAGCTCTGTAAGTGTATACTCTAAAAGCTTGATGAGAGAAAGATTCCAGAAAAGGCATTCTAAGCACTAGATAGTGTCTTTTTAAAATGTTTAAAAGAGTGCTTCTCAAACATTGTGCACAAGAATCTTCTGGAGAGCTTGGGACAACACAGATTCCTAGCAACCTCACCCCACCCCACAAATCTGATTTAGTAGTTCTACAGCAGGGCTCAAGAGTTCTTTTATTTTTTCCATTGAGATATACTTCACATTCCATAAAATTCACCTTTTTAAAGCAAACAGTTCAGTGGTTTTTTAATATGTTCACAAAGTTGGGCAACCATCACCACTAATTTCACAATATTTTCATCATCCCAAAATGACATTCCATACACATTAGAAGTCACTCTTCATTCCTTCCTTTGCCTAGCCCTTGGAGGTCACTAATCTTTGTGTCCCTGTGGATTTGCTTATTCTGGACATTGTATATAAATGGAATCATACACTATGTAGCTTTTTGTGCTTGGCTTATTTCACTTAGGATAATATTTTCCAAGTTTATCCACATTGTAGCATAAATTGGAAATTTTAATGGGGTAAATATTCCATCAACACATATACCACATTTTGTTGTCCATTTGTCAGTTAATGGGAATTTGGTTTTTGTGTGGACATGTATTTCCTTTTGGCTATATACCTAAGAGTGGGACTACTGGATCATATAGTAACTCTATATTTAACATTTTTTTTAAGGAACTGCTAAATTGTTTCATGAAGCTGTTGTGCTGTTTATATTCCCACCAGCAATGTATGACGATTCCAATTTCCTTACAGTCCTGACCACACTCAATATTACCTGGCTTTCCGATTACAGTCATCCTAATGGGTATAAGTTAGTATCTCATTGTGTCTTTTATTTGCATTTTTCTAAGCAATAATGGTGTTGAACATTTTTTTCATGCACTTATTGGCCATTTGTATGTCTTCTTTGAAGAAATATATATTCTAACACTGTCCATTTTTAATTGGGTTATTTGTATTTTTATTATTGATTTATAAGAGTTCTTTATATAATCTGGATACTAGATGCTTATCCTGTATATGATTAACAAGTATTTTCTCCCACTATGTGATTCATCTTTTCACTTTCTTTATAATGCCCTTTGAACACAAAAGCCTTTTATTTTGAAGTCCAACTTATCTATTTTTTCCTTGGTTGTTTGTTCTAAGAAACCACTGATTCATCTAATTTCCTGAGGACTAACATCTATGTTTTCTCCTAAGAGTTATACAGTTTTAGCACTTATATTTATGTCTTTGATTCATTGCGATTTAAATTTTGTATGGTGTGAAGTAAAGGTCCTACTATATTCTTTTGCATTTATATATTCAGTTGTCCACCATCATTTGTTGAAAATTCCATTTTTTCCTGCATTTATATTGACATCTTTGTTGAAATCACTTGATCAAACACATGGATTTATTTCTGTATTTTCCATTTTATTGCATTGATCTATTTGTCTATCCTATGCCAGTAGTACAAAGCCTTGATTAGTGTGACTGTGTAGTAGGTTTTGTAATCAGGAAATGTGAGTCCCCCAACTTCTTTTCCAAGATTGTTATGGCTCTTCTGGGTCTCTTGCATTTCTATATGAATTTCAAGATTAGTTTATCAATTAGAGTCTTTTTAACTCGTCAAACCTATGGACATAGTGGAAGTATGCTGTAGTTAAATATTTAAGGTTTTACTTGATAAAGGATCCTGGGCTGTCATTGGATGATCCTGAATAATCCTTTTATTTTAACTACTAATATTAATTTTGATGATATAGAAATGTTATTAAATCAGGATAAAGAGGAATGGGAGTTTATGGATTTTTTACCGAAAATGTATTAGCTCATAACCCAACATGCTAGAATTTCTTGCTCTGAAGAAAGCAACTACAAATGCATTCTAGGAAAATAAATGCAGTTTGGGAATATGCCAAATGTGAATTGACAGCAGCTTCTTCTCTTACCTTTGTCTTTACCAGAGGCAAGGGAAACACAGTTGGACAAAGGTAACTGACAATCCCATTGATTGTAACTTAAACAGGTACTACAAGTCAGATGGTGACAAAAAGAATGCTGAAGAATTTTTTCAGTAAGAAAGTGTTCTCAAAGAAATTAACAGTGAAAGAATACAACATAGGGGAGGACTAGAGAAAAGCACTTGAGAAGGGTAAGAAACTTAGGAAAACCAAAATTATAGATAAATAAACCAGAACTAATCTTGCCTCCAGAAGCATTATCTTTTATTTCTACAGTATTACTTTATGATTTAAAAACCCAAGAAAGGAAAGGATTCTAGAACTGGGATGATTCCAGGTTTGAGTGTTTTATTGATTGATTGGCCCAAAATGGCAGAACATATTCAATGCAAATATGACATGTGCTCATTGACTATACAACCAGAGGGATTTAATTAGTCATTGTTAAATATGTCATGCACACTTAAGTCAGAGTTGAAGGATTATTAGAGTCAGCTACTGTAACCCTGGGTCAGGCTTATGCAATGGGATAATAATATTTTGAAATATTGACTACTGTTTTCTCCACTTATCTCCCCACAGTAGCAGAGTCATCAGATTCTACCCAGTATAGTCATTCCAGGGAGCCACATAAAACCTAACCTAAAACCTTACCCATTCAAATCAAAAAAAAAAAAAGCAAATAATCTCCATTCAAATGAGCAGTACTTATCACCTTTGCTGAAAAGTATTTGCAAACCATATCACATAAGGAGCTGAATTATATAAGAAATTCGTACAACTCAATAACAAAAACCAAATAATCTGATTTAAAAATGAGCAGATGACTTGAGTAAATATTTTTCCAAAGAAGGTATACAAATGGACAACAGGTACATGAAAAGATGCTCAACATCACTAATCATCAGAGAAATGTAAATCAAAACCACAATAAGTTATCACCTCACACCTATTAGAATGGCTATTATCAAAAAGACAGGAAACAATGAGCGTTGGCAAGGATCTGGAAAAAAAAGAAAACTCTTTTGCACCATTGGTGGGTATGTAAATTGGTGCAACTACTAAGGAAAACAGTATGGAGGTTCCTCAAAAAATAAAAATACAACTACCATATAATCCATTTCTGTCAAAGAAAATGAAATCACTATCTCAAAGAGATATCTTCATAACCCATGTTCATTGCAACATTATTCACAATAGCCAAGACATGGAAACAACCTGAGTGCCCATTGACAAATGGATAAGGAAAATGTCACACACACACATGCACACACTGGAATGTTATTCAGCCATAAAAAAGGAAGGATATCTTGCCATGCACAACAACATGAATAGACCTTGAGAGCATTATGCTAAGTTAATTAAGGCAGGCAGAAAAAAACAAATACTGTATGATATCACTTATACAGGGAATATACAAAAAGCGAAACTCAAAGAAACAGAGTAGACTGATGGTTGCCAGGGACTGGTGGGTAGGAGGACTGGGAAGATGTTATCCAAAGGGTATAAACTTCCAGTTATAAGATAAATATGTTTGGAGGACCTAATGTATAACCCCCCCCCCAAAAAAAGGAAAAAAAGAAAGAAAGGAGGAAGGAAGGAAAAAAGAGAAAACTCTAAAACATCTACTAAAATTAATAGGTGAATTTAGTAAGATTTCAGGATATGAATTGAATATATTAAAATTAATTTTATTTCTATATCCTACCTACAAATAATTAGAAATTAAGAAATTTTGAAATATAAATCATAAAATGCTTAACAAATTTAAAAAAGGTGTAGAAGAATTCTACACTGTAAATTATAAAAATAGCAGAGAAAAAAAGAAACTATCAGAGCAAATGAAAATGTATCTATGCCATATTCATAGATTAGAAGACTCAATATTGTGGAGATTAAAACAATCTATACAAACTCATTGCAATATCAAACAAGAATTTCAGCAAGCTCTTTTTGGAAAAATTGGTACATCTTTTATATTAATACAGATAAGCAGAGAAATTATCACAGCACATTCAATTTTGAAAGAGAAGAACAAATTTGGAGTAATCACACTATTTGATTTTAAGACTTAACAAAGCTACAGTAATAAGGACATTGGTATTGGTGTAAGGAAAGATGAATAAATCCATGAAACCAAATAAAGTTCAGAAATAGACACACCTAAACACCATCAACTGAATTTTGATAATGGCTCCTAGGAAATTCAGTGGGAAAGGATTTCAAAAAATCTTGCTGGAATAGCAGGACATCTATATGGAAAATGAAATGAAGCAATAAACCCAACCACTACACTGAACCATTCATAAAAATTTAATTTGACATGGTCTATGTCAAATTAAAAGCTAAAAGCTTCTAGAAGAAAGCACAAGAGAATATATTTCAATCTTGGAGTTGACACTGATTTCATAGGACATACAAAAAAACTATTAACCATAGAAGAAAGAATTGTTGGACTTTAATCAGAATTTGTACAAATCAGAATTTAAAATTTATGCTCCTCAAAAACACTCTTAAGGAAATGAAAATTTAAACTATAGCCTGGGAGAAATCATTGTAATACATTTTCTATCAATCAAAGGACTTGTCATTAGAATATATAATGAGCTCCTATAAATCAATAATAAAAACAAACCAGTTTAAAACAAAATAGATAAAAGATTTGAAAATATACTTCACAAATTAAGATTTACAAATGGCAAAGCATATGGAAAGGCATTTGACATCATTAGTAATCACAAAATAATAATTAAAAGCACAATGATTTACCACTAAATTCCTACCAGAAGGTAAAATTTTTAAAAGACTGATGATGAAGATGTGGAATAGCCACAACACTCTTATCTGGGTGGGAGTATGACAACAATTTGGAAATTTTGCATAAAGTTAAATATATACATATGCTATGACCTAGCCCCCACTCCTATATACTAATCCAAGAGAAATGAAAATATCTATTTTATTTATCTGTTCCTATGTAAAAAAAAAATCACAAAACTTAATGACCTCAAACAACAATGGTTTATTGCCTCACAATTATCTGGATTCACTGAACTCATTGGGGTGGTTCTTTTGCTGTGTGAAGCTGGAGTTACATTTGTCTGGGCTGGAATATAGATGATCACTGCCATGGCTGTCAATGGGTCCTGGCTTTTATCTGGGAGCTCAGCTGAGGATACCAGCCTGGATTCTCTCCCATATGGTCTCTGCACATAGCTTGGGCCTCTCACAGTGTAGTGGTTGGGGTCCAAGAAGGAACATTACGAAGGATGAACGAGGAAGTTTCAGATATTCTCTCATAAATTAGAGCATCACTTCTACCAAATTACATTGATCAAAACCAGTCACAGAAACAATTCAGAATCAAGGGTAGGAAAACAGGCATCACATTTCAATTGAAGGGCAGTAAATTTATGACAATCTGTATTCTACAAAACACAAAAATAGTTCATAATGTTTATAGTCACTTTATTCATAATAGCCAAATTGTTAGCCAAAAACTGGAAATGATCCAAATGTCTTTCCACAGATGAATGAATAAACAAATTTTGGTATACTTGTACAATTGAATACTTTATTTGAATTATTCAAGAAATACTCAAAAAAACTCAAAATAGAAATACCATTTGACCCAGGAATTCCACTCCTAGGAATTTACCCTAAGACTACAGCAGCCCGGGTTGAAAAAGACATATGCACCCCTATGTTTATCACAGCACTATTTACAATAGCCAAGAAATGGAAGCAACCTAAGTGTCCATCAGTAGATAAACGGATAAAGAAGAAGTGGTACATATACACAATGGAATATTATTCAGCCATAAGAAGAAAATAAATCCTACCATTTGCAACAACATGGAAGGAGCTAGAGGGTATTATTCTCAGCGAAATAAGCCAGGCAGAGAAAGACAAGTATCAAATGATTTCACTCATCTGTGGAGTATAAGAACAAAGAAACACCTGAAGGAACAAAACAGCAGCAGACTCACAGAACCCAAGAATGGACTAACAGTTACCAAAGGGAAAGGTACTGGGGAGGATGAGTGGAAAGGGAGGGATAAGGGGCAAAAAGGGGTATTACAATTAGCACATATAATGTAGCAGGGTGGGGGATATGGGGAAGGCAGTATAGCACAGAGAAGACAAGTAGTGATTCTATAGCATCTCACTATGCTCATGGACAGTGACTGTAATGGGGTATGTGGTTGGGACTTGATGATGTTGGAAGTCTAGTAACCATGATGTTACACATGTAATTGTAGATTAATGATACCAAAATAAAATAAATAAATAAATAAATAAATAATATGGGTAACTGTTGAACCACTATGCTGTATACCTGAAACCAACATAAGATTGTATATTAACTAGACTTTAGTAAAAAAAAAATTATTGACTTCTTTCATTTACTAATGTGCATTTAAGATTCCTCTATGTCTTTTCATGAATTGATAGCTGATTTCTTTTCAGCATTGAAAAATATTTCATTGTCTAGGTGTATTACAGTTTATTTATCCTTTCACCTAGTGAAGGGTATCTTGCTTCCTTCCAAATTTTGGCAATAATGAATAAGGCTGCTAAACACACCTGTGTGCAAGTTTTTGTGTGGACATGCTTTTCTGCTCTTTTGGGTAAATGCTAAGGTACATGATTGCTGGACTGTATGCTGTGAGTATGTTTGGCTTTGTAAGAAATTTCCAGTTTTCCAAAATGACTGCATCATTTTGCATTCCAAATACGCAATGTATGAGAGTTCCTACTGCTCCACATACTTGTCAGCATTTGGTATTGTCAGTGTTCTGGGTTTTGGTCATTCTCGTAGGTGTGTAGTAGTATCTCATTTTAATTTGCATTTCCCTGATGACCTATGATGTGGAACATCTTCTTATATACCTACCTTCCCTCTTTATATCTTCTTTGAGGAGGTGCCTGTTAAGGTCTTCATTCTATTTTTCTAATTATGTTGTATGTGTTCTTATTGTTAAGTTTTAAAACTTTTTTGTATATTTTGGGCAAAGTTCTTTATCAGATATGTCTTTTGCAAATGTTTTCTCCCAGTTGTTGGCTTTACTTTTCATTTTCTTGGCAGTGTCTTTTACAGAACAGAAATTTTTTATTTTAATTAAATCCAGTTTATCAATTCTTTCCTTCATGGATTATAATGCCTCAATTTAAGACTTTATTTTCAAATCATCATGGAAAGCTAATTTTTATACTTCCTGTAAAGCTTTCACAACTTTCATTTATTACAAAAAAACTGTATAAGCACACTATGAGAGGAACTAGCTTTAATCTTTTTCTAATACATCAGTGACTACTAGTTTCCTCTTTTCTGTGACGTAATCCTTGTTCATAGCAATCATCAGTCTGGTTCTCAAATTTAAATTAGGAATAAATGAAAGCTGTTCCCAAGGAACATTCTGTTCCAAAGAAAATGACTACCAGTCTGATTTACTAATACTGAATTTTTTGCAAACCAAAATGATTCAAAGCAATATATTCTGTTAAAGTGGTCTGGTCACTTTGCTCTGCAGGGAAGACATACTTAAGATCCCGTCTGGTTAATAAGGTACTCATACAGTCCAACATTAGCCAGAATTTCTAGGATTTTGTGACTTTTGGTTTGGCATTGCAACACCTCTTATGTCAGTGGGATCAATTTCCTAATTCCCAGTTCTTAGGAAAATAATGTTTCAAAAAGGCATAAAACTAGTTCACTAGGAATTCATAATCAGACTTATGAAAATTTGTGGCAAGAAATCAACTGTCAGATACACTCTAGTCCTGTTTTTCTTTTTGATCTTTGGTTTGCTGATTGTGGTGGTGTTTGTCTTAGCCATGTGGATTGCTGTAACAAAGTACCACAGACGGGTGGCTTATAAACAACAGAAATTGACTGCTTACAGTTCTGGACACTGAGAAGTTCAAGAACAAGGTGCCAGCAGAGTAAGTGTTGGGTGAGAGTCCAGTTCTAGTTCATAGATATGCCTTCTCACTGTGTTCTCACATAGTGGGAAGGGATGAAGGGGCTCTGCGGGGACTCTTTTATAAGGGCACTAACCCCATTCATGAGGGGTCTGCCTTCATGACCTGATTGTCTCCCAAAGACCTGGCCTCCAAATACAATCACATTGGGTGTTAGGATTTCCGCTTATGGCTTCCTGGGGGGACACAAACATTCAGACCACAGTACTGTTGGTGGTGGTGGTATTGGTAGTGGTGGTGTCTGTGGGTGACTTGTTAACTTCATGAACATTTTCTTAAAATCTTTGCAATTTAGTCAAGTAGTGACAAATGAGGCCAACAGAAGATTTCAATTATCTGTGAGGTATATAATCCACACACATACAAATACCTCACAGTTATTCCTAGTAAAACAGCAACTAATGAGTTTCTAATACATATCAATTGAGAATGAAAGCTATTGTGAGTTCCTACAGAAATGGATATTTTCTTAAAAAAAAAGATATGAAGGTATGTCTTCTCAAAAAGTTATTTAAAATAGCTAGCCCCTAAAAAGTTTTGTTTTGTTTTGTTTTTGTTTAGCATAGACGAAATTTCTGAATGCTTTCTATTTTTGGAAACCCAGTTCTTTGGGAAACTTTTAACATTTTAATCCTTATTCTTTTTTTTTTCTCCCTATGTATCATTTCTGGTCAACAGAAACTTTTTGTAGGCTTTCACAGCTGAACAAAAAATACCTAGATACCTCGTCTACCCAGAAGGTACAAAGGAAAAGACCCAATGTGGTTACTTGGAGTCTAGCTCAGTTGGGATTCAATCAAGGTCCACTGATTTGCTCCTTTCTCAAGCAGATGTAATTTAAAATGGGCAGCAGGATTTGGATTAAAGATGGCGGCATGAGAGGTGAGACAGAGGCTTCCTCCTAAAACCTCATATAATATGAAAATAAAGCTACTACAACTACTCTTGAAAGAACAACGGGAAAGAGGATGGCAACAAACTGCATACACCTGGAGACCAGAGCAGCCCTCACAGAAAAGGGTAACATACTAAACCTGTGATCATGCAGAATCCAAGCCCTTCCCCCACCCCAGCTCACCAGCAGGAGGAACAG
Organism: Smutsia gigantea; assembly: GCA_032199065.1. Lineage (NCBI taxonomy): Eukaryota > Metazoa > Chordata > Mammalia > Pholidota > Manidae > Smutsia > Smutsia gigantea. Next base: position 177,590 of record JAVSCE010018654.1, on the reverse strand, counting down.
GAACTGAGCAGGGAGGGAGTGGAGATGTGGGACTGCTGAATACCTAACTCTGGAGATCTGCTCTGGGAGCACAAACCTACATTTCATGGTGCTTGCATGATACTCTTGTAATTAGGGGGTTGGAAAGCTAAGACAGGCAGAATTCCTGGTGAGACTGAGATTCCAGCTGCTTGCAGAAAGCAAGGATCCATATCTGGCTGCTCTGGGACAAAAGAAAGGCAGGCAGTCTGAGAGACTTCCTAACAAAGAAGCCCTTAGCAAGAGGACTTCTAAAGGGGCAAGGATTGCACAGAGATTACTGCTCAGGAGAAAGGACAGGTAGACAAAATTATTCAGTTGCACTCTGCCCAGCAGGTTGGGAGCTTTCACCATCTTCAGGTGCTCCAGCTCCGTGGCTGCCTACACAGCTCCAAGAACCCCTTCTGTGACAGGCAGACTAGTGAGCCTTTATCCTGGCCAGCCCCACTGGGCTTGCAAACTGGGAAATCCTTCCCTGGTGTTGGGCCAGCCAGAGGAAGATCTGTCTACAGCAACTAAAAACGCAAAGCACAGAGGCTTAAACCTATGTGCTCTGCCCACTGGTTCAGGCAGTGGAGACAGGCACAGCAGCCAGGAACCAGGAAGCAGCCCTTTCCTCCCCGGAGGCACCAATACCACTCCCCTACAATCCCCGCATTGCTTCAGGGGCTGAGCAGCTCCAGAGAGTAGAGCTTCTGGGCACTAGAGGGCACCATACACAAATATGAAATGCCAAAGGAACCTGGTCCAGAGTAAAATTATGAATAAAACTCCTGAGAAAGATTAAAATGATATGGACCTTAAGATTCTCCCTGAAAGGGAGTTCAAAATAAAAATCATTAACATGCTCATGGAGGTACAGAAAGATATTCAAGAACTCAGGAATGAATTCCGGTCAGAGATCCAATCATTGAAGAACACAATGGACGGTATTAAAAGCAGATTGGATATGGTGGAGGAGACAATAAATGAAATAGAAACTAGAGAAGAGGAATACAAAGAAGCTGAGGCACTGAGAGAAAAAAGGATCTCTAAGAATGAAAGACTATTGAGAGAACTGTGTGACCAATCCAAACGGAACCATATTCGCATTATAGGGGTACCAGAAGAAGAGAGAGAAAAAGGGATAGAAAGCGTCTTTGAGGAGGTGATTGCTGAAAACTTCCCCAATCTAGGGAAGGAGATAGTCTCTCAGGCCATGGAGGTGCGCAGATCTCCCAACACAAGGGACCCAAGAAAGACAACAGCAAGACATATAGTAATTAAAATGGCAAAGATCAAGGATAAGGACAGACTATTAAAAGCAGCCAGAGAGAGAAATAGGATCACATACAAAGGAAAACCAATCAGGCTATCATCAGACTTCTCAGCAGAAACCTTACAGGCCAGAAGGGAGTGGCATGATGTATTTAATGCAATGAAGCAGAAGGGCCTTGAACCAAGATTACTTTATCCGGCAAGATTATCATTTAAAATTGAAGGAGCGATTAAACAATTCCCAGATAAGCAAAAGCTGAGAGAATTTGCCTCCCACAAACCATCTCTACAGTGTATTTTGGAGGGACTGCTATAGAAAGTGTTCCTACAGAGTAATAGCTGTCACCAGAGGTAATAAAACCACAGTAAAGAAAATAGAACAGCTAATTACTAAGCAAATGTGAAATTAAATTAACTATCCCCAAAATCAATCAAGGGATAGACAAACAGTACAGAATATGATACCTAATATATAAAGAATGGAATAGAAAGAAAAAGGAGGAAACAAAGAACTTTTAGATTGTGTTTGTAATAGCATATTAAGTTGTTAGACTTTTAGATAGTAGGGAAGTTAACCTTGAACCTTTGGTAACCACGAATCTGAAGCCTGCAATGCCAGTAAGTACATACCTATCCATAATCACCCTAAATATAAATGACTGAATGCACCAGTCAAAAGACATAGAGTCACTGAATGGATAAAAAAACAAGACCCATCAATATGCTGCCTTCAAGAGACTCACTTTAAACCCAAAGACATACACAGACTAAAAGTGAAAGGATGGAAAAAGATACTTCATGCAAACAACAAGGAGAAAAAAGCAGGTGTTGCAGTACTTGTATCAGACAAAATAGACTTCAAAACGAAGAAAGTATCAAGAGATAAAGAAGGACATTACATAATGATAAAGGGGTCAGTCCAACAAGAAGACATAACCATTATAAATCTATATGCACCCAACACAGAAGCGCCAACATATGTGAAACAAATACTAACAGAATTAAAGGAGGAAATAGACAGCAATGCATTCATTTTAGGAGACTTCAACACACCACTCACTCCAAAGGACAGATCAACCAGACAGAAAGTAAGCAAAGACACAGAGGCACTGAACAACACACTAGAACAGATGGACCTAACAGACATCTACAGAACTCTACACCCAAAAGCAACAGGATACACATTCTTCTCAAGTGCACATGGAACATTTTCCAGAATAGACCACATACTAGGCCACAAAAAGAACCTCAATAAATTCAGAAATATTGAAATCCTACCAACCAACTTCTCAGATCACAAAGGTATAAAACTAGAAATAAATTTTAGAAAGAAATCAAAAAGGCCCACAAATACATGGAGACTTACCAACATTCTCCTTACTAATCAATGGGTTAACAACCAAATCAAAACAGAAATCAAAGAATATATGGAGACTAATGACAACAACAACACAAAGCCACAACTTCTGTGGGACGCAGCAAAGGCAGTTCTAAGAGGAAAGTATATTGCAATTCAGGCCTATTTAAAGAAGGAAGAACATTCCCAAATGAATAGTCTAAAGACACAATTACTGAAATTGAAAAAAGAAGAACAAATGAGGCCCAAAGTCACCAGAAGGAGGGACATAATAAAGATTAGAGAAGAAATAAATAAAATTGAGAAGAATAAAACAATAGAAAAAATCAATAAAACCAAGAGCTGGTTCTTTGAAAAAATAAACAAAATAGATAAACCCCTAGCCAGACTTACTAAGAGAAAAAGAGAACCTACACACATAAACAGAATCAGAAAAGAGAAAGGAAAAATCACGATGGACCCCACAGAAATACAAAGAATTATATGAGAATATTATGAGAATCTATATGCTAACAAGCTGGAAAACATAGAAGAAATGGACGACTTCTTAGAAAAATACAACCTTCCAAGACTGACCAACAAGAAACAGAAAAACTAAACAGACCAATCACCAGCAACTAAATTGAATCAGTAATCAAAAAACTACCCAAGAACAAAACCCCCGGACCTGATGGATTCACCTCTGAATTCTACCAGACATACAGAGAAGAAATAACACCGATTCTCCTTAAAGTTTTCCACAAAACAGAAGAGGGAATACTTCCAAACTCATTCTATGAAGCCAGCATCACTCTAATACCAAAACCTGGCAAAGACCTCGCCAAAAAAGAAAATTACAGACCAATATCCCTGATGAACACAGATGCAAAAATAATCAACAAAATATTAGCAAACAGAATTCAAAAATACATCAAGATGATCATACACCATGATCAAGTGGGATTCATCCCAGGGATGCAAGGATGGTACAGCATTCGAAAATCCATCAACATCATCCACCACATCAACAAAGAGAAGAACAAAAACCATATGATAATCTCCATAGATGCTGTAAAAGCATATGACGAAATTCAGCATTCATTCCTGATTAAAACTCTCAACAACATGGGTATAGAGGACAAGTACCTCAACAGAATAAAGGCCATATATGATAAACCCACAGCCAACATCATACCTAACAGTGAGAGGCTGAAAGCTTTTCATCTAAGATTGGGAATAAGACAGGGATACCCACTCTGTCCACTGTTATTCATCATAGTACTGGAGGTCCTAGCCACAGCAGTCAGACAAAACAAAGACCTAAAAGGCATCCAGGTTGGTAAAGAAGTCAAATTGTCACTATTTGCAGATGACATGATATTGTACATAAAAAACCCTAAAGACTCCACTCCAAAACTACTAGAACTAATATCTGAATTCAGAAAACTTGCAGGATACAAAATTAACACACAGAAATCTGTTGCTTTCCTATACACTAACAATGAACTAACAGAAAGAGAAATCAGAAAAACAATTCCATTCACAATTGCATCAAAAAGAATAAAATACCTAGAAATAAATTTAACCAAGGAAGTGAAAGACCTGTACGCTGAAAACTACAAACACTCCTAAGAGAAATTAAAGAGGACACTAACAAATGGAAATGCATCCAATGCTCTTGGCTAGGAAGAATAAATATTGTCAAAATGGCTACACTACCTAAAGCAATCTATAGATTCAATGCAATCCCTATCAAACTACCAACAGCTTTCTTCAATGAACTGGAACAAATAATTCTAAAATTCATATGGAACCACAAAAGACCCCGAATAGCCAAAGCAATCCTGAGAAGGAGGAATAAAACAGGGGGAATTACGCTCCCTGACTTCAAGCTCTACTACAAAGCCACAGTAATCAAGACAATTTGGTATTGGCACAAAAACAGACCCACAGACCAGTGGAACAGAATAGAAAATCCAAACATTAACCGAAACGTATACAGTCAATTAATATTTGATAAAGGAGCCTTGGATATACAATGGGGAGATGACAGCCTCTTCAGCAGCTGGTGTTGGAAAAACTGGACAGCTACATGTAAGAGAATGAAACTGGACTACTGTCTAGCCCCATACACAAAGGTAAACTCAAGGTGGATCAAAGACCTGAATGTAAGTCATGAAACCATAAAACTCTTAGAAAAAATCATAGGCAAAAATTTGTTGGACATAAACATGGTCGACTTCTTCATGAACATATCTCCCCAGGCAAGGGAAACAAAAGCAAAAATGAACAAGTGGGACTACATCAAGCTGAAAAGCTTCTGTACAGCAAAGGACACCATAAGTAGAACAAAAAGCGATCCCACAGTATGGGAGAATATATTTATAAATGACGTATCCGATAAGGGGTTAACATCCAAAATATATAAAGAACTCACGCACCTCAACAAACGAAAAGCAAATAATCCAATTAAGAAATGGGCAGAGGACATGAATAGACATTTGTCTAAAGAAGAAATTCAGATGGCCAACAGGCACATGAAAAGATGCTCCACATTGCTAATCATCAGAGAAATGCAGATTAAAACCACAATGAGATGTCACCTCACACCAGTGAGGATGGCCAACATCCAAAACACAAACAACAACAAATGTTGGTGAGGATGTGGAGAAAAGGGAATGTTCCTACACTGCTGGTGGGATTGCAAATAAGTTCAACCATTTTGGAAGCAGTATGGAGATCCTCAAAAAAACTCAAAATAGAAATACCATTTGACCCAGGAATTCCACTCCTAGGAATTTACCCTAAGAATGCAGCAGCCCAGTTTCAAAAAGACATATGCACCCCTATGTTTATCACAGCACTATTTACAATAGCCAAGAAATGGAAGCAACCTAAGTGTCCATCAGTAGATGAATGGATAAAGAAGAGGTGGTACATATACACAATGGAATATTATTCAGCCATAAGAAGAAAACAAATCCTACCATTTGCAACAACATGGATGGAGCTAGAGGGTATTATGCTCAGTGAAATAAGCCAAGCCGAAAAAGACAAGTATCAAATGATTTCACTCATATTTGGAGTATAAGAACAAAGAAAAAAACTGAAGGAACAAAACAGCAGCAGACTCACAGAACCCAAGAATGGACTAATAGTTACCAAAGGGAAAGGGACTGGGGAAGATGGGTGGGAAGGGAGGGATAAGAGGGAAAAAGGGGCATTACGATTAGCAGATGTAATGTTGGGTGGGCACGGGGAGGGCTGTACAACTCAGAGAAGACAAGTAGTGATTCTATAGCATCTCACTACGCTGATGGACAGTGACTCTAATGGGGTTGGTGGGGGGGACTTGATGAAGCAGGTAGTTTAACAATCATAATATTGCACATGAAATTGTAGGTTAATGATATGAAAATAAATTATAAAAAATAAAAAATAAAAATAATAAAAATGGGAAAAAATAATAAAATAAAATGGGCAGCAAAGAAAATTAGGTAATGAACAAAAAGAGAGAAAACATTCCTGACATTTCACAATAAAGCTGGGGCAACTTTGAAGTAAAGTTATTTCCTAAAGGATGCTGCATCTTCATTGGACTGCCAAGCTCAATGCGGAAGGAGAGACAGCCTGCATTCATATTGCAAAGCCAGTACCTGGCTTTTTCTTTTGCTTTGGCATATAAGTGCCAACTCTATCACCTACTTGAATTTTTCTAAATTGATAAACTCTTACACTGAATCCTTGATGTGCTTAACCTAGTAATGATATGTCCACATCTTTAATTACTATAATCATATAGCATTTCTTAAAGGTAATGTAAAGAGTAATGGATATAAAGGAAAATAGAAACTTAGAAAAATATTTGAAAAAACCTAGATCATATACTAACTCATGTAATTAAAGGTCTCTCTGATTTATGGGAAGAGATCAATTTAGAATAATATTCCCACACTGTTAACATTCATCACAGTAAACTTAATCAGAATTTTTCTTTATCATTTATCTCCAACAATTACTAAGTCACTGAAAATATGTGATTTGGTTGAGACTGTAGTTGTATAATTTTCTTTCTTTTAATATCAAATGTCCTTGTTTTTGAACACTGTTTTGAATAGTTCAGATTCCAAAGACTGAAAAAATCATTTGAACTGTCCCTTAGAATAACCAGGAAACAGTTTTCAACATAGAGGAAAGCTAATTCAAAATAGAGGTGTTCAAATGATTAATGACAGTAAGCCACACTGTTCTTTCCTCCTTAACTTCAAGATACCTTTGATATTTAAAGAACAATGCAAAATAAAAAGCTATCATTATCTGTCATTGAATGTTCATTGACTGATGGTTACTGAACTTGCAACTTATGGGAGGTTATGTAAGGAACAGGACATCACTGCTGAATTTAGAGTTTATAGCTGACTTGAGAGAGACAAAAACAAAATTAAAGAATAATTAAGCTGATTCATGAGATAGTTATTACAAGTACATTAGATTTTCATAGACTAAAGATAGAAGGAATACATTTCAATTGGCTTTGTCAGAATAAACCTTCTGAGAGAAGATAGGACTTTGCACTGGTCTTAAGGAGAGATTTAGAAAGCAGGTGACAATTTCAGGCTGGTTAACCTAGAAGTCTCTTAGACATTTGACATCCCTGTGGCTTCAAATGACAGTAGTAAATATCTGAGGATTTCAACAGCTTAAAATATGGTTGTTGGGCAATTCAAAAAGTAAAGTGGTTAACTAGATGTGGAAACCCATCAAGTGTTTGCTGATGACTGTGAAGAAAGTGGTTTGTCATCTGGAAATCATTAAAAATTTCTTATGAAAAGCAAAAAACAAATAAATGTGATTGCATCAAACTAAAAAGCTTCTGCACAGTGAAAGAAACCATCAAAATAAAAAGGCAACCTACTGAATGAGAGATTTTTGTAATTCATATATTCTATAAGAGATAAATATCCAAAATATATAAAGAGCTCATACAACTAAGCAACAACAAAATGAAAATAACCTGATTAAAAAATGGGTAGAGGACCTGAACAAAAATTTTCCCAAAGAAAAAATATAGATTTGCAACAGTTACATGAAAAGATGTTCGACATCACTAATCATCAGGGAAATGCAAATAAAAACCGCAATGAGGTATCACCTCACACCAGTTCAAACGGCTATTATCAAAAAGACAAGAAATAACAAGTGTTGGTGAGGATGTGGAGAAAAAAGAATATTTGTGCACTGTTGGTAGGAATGTAAATTACTGAGGCCAGTATGGAAAACAATATGGATATTTCTCAAAAAATTAAGAACAGACCTACCATATTATCCAGCAATTCCACTTCTGGGTAGTTATCCAAAGAACACAAAAATGCTGATTCAAAAAGACATATGTATCTCTATGTTCATTACAGCATTATTTGCAACAGCCCAGACCTGGGAACAACCCAGGTGTCCACTGATGGATGAATGGATAAAGAATATATATATACTGGTAAGCCATAAAAAAGAATGAAATCCTGCCATTTGTAATGACATGAATGGACCTTGAAGGTGTTATGTAAGTGAAATGTCAGACAAGGAAAGCAAATACCTTATTTTTTCCTCATATGTGGAATCAAAACAAAACACAAAACAAAACAAAACAAACTCATATATAGACTGGTGTTTAGCAGAGGACAAGGGGTGTGGGAGGTGGCCAAAATGGGTAAAAGGGGTCAGTTTTATGGTGATGGATGGTAACTAGACTTTTAGTGACAGTCATTTTGCAGTGCATACAGATGTCAAATTATGTTGTACACCTGAAACTTATATAATGTTATATACCAATTATATCCCAATTAAAAAAACTGTTTTCTTGTGGCAAATTCTTTAGTCCTTGACTTCCAATCCTGGAATTTCTACTTTTTAACTCTTTCTCTGGCCTTAACCTTCTTTAGCTAAAAAATGGGGATGAGAGAATATTTCTTATCTGCCTCAAATAATTAATATAAGGCTCAAAAAAAACCAAGCATGAAAGTATTTGGGAAGCTGCAAACCAATAAGAATGTTTGAATTCCTATTACTTTACATTGTGGTATTATGACTGAAATCTGATTGCTTTTGACAAACAGTGAATCTTTCAGGCTATCAAGATGTCATTGTCATTTTGTTGATTGTTTTATTGTATCTTGGGACAAAACAACATAGTGCTTTTCTCCACTGTGAGGACACATTGCAGGTAAGGAAAATGGCTTCCCTTTAAACTGGAGATAAAGAAGCAGTTACTTTTAAAGAGCTCTGCCTCCTGTACTGCTGGGGGCTGTCAGTCTCAGCTTCAGGGAGCCTTTGTACCGTCCACATTCCTATCTGTCTTTGCATAAGGCCCACATTAGAGATGCCTATACAGGAGCCAGACATGGGAAATGGCCAGAAATGGCCTAGAATGACCTGCCTGCAATCAGTTCAGTGAGAGCCCAGGTTAAGTTCCACTCTGCCTCTGGGTTAGGTTGGGCAACCCAACAACCCACTTCTAGTGGGGACTTTCTATTACTTACTAGCCAGCTAGAGAAAAAAAAAATGTTTTCTTTGCCTTATATTCTATAAACAACCCATGGTAAGTTGATTCAGAGTGCAAACCAGGTGAAGTGTGCACATCTGTGAGAGTGTCAGGAGGAACTGGAAATCATGTCTCATGACCTTTCTCTGATCTTCCCGTTTGGTGCCAAAATTAATTTATATGTCCATTTATATTAAAAATAGCTTTTTGGGTACTAAATAAACACACCCACACATACACATACACAGACATAAAAACCCAATAACCAGTGTCATTAAACTTTATTTTTTTCACCACAAAGTCTTACACTACAGTTTATTCCCTGAGGTTAAGTTGAATTTAATTGTTCAAGAGTTTTAGTCAAATTTTTGAAGTTTGTCTTACCCACATCAGTGAGACTTATCTTTTGTATTTATAAATATTGTGATCTCTAAAATGTCAATAGAATCATTCTGCAGGCTGTTTTCCCAGCAGGACAGAGGATTACCTAAGTTAAGGCAGGTATGATGCTAATGGTAACAGAAAGCTGTGCAGGATAGACTCCTCGTTTGGCTTCCCACAAAGTGAGGCCAAACCTCCCAGCCTTCCTCAGACAGAGAATTTGTTCATTTTCCTCTCAGACTAAAAGTTCTAAAGGTCTGTGACACCCCCTTCTTGCTCACTGAGGGAGATGATGTCTTGCCCTGGAGGATGTGGGAAGGAGTTATTAAAATTTTGCCAGGGTCACCAGGCACAAGGAAGAATTTCATTCCGTGGCTGGTTTCTGATTGCCTTTGCTGACCTACTGTGAGGACAAGGCCTTGTGCACAACCTAGAAGAGGTTCTAGATTTCCATGAAAGAAAACCTACCTGCCACTCCCTTATCACAGCCATGCCTGCCATGGAGTTAGACATGTGAGAAACCTGGCCATTAAAACTTCAGAGATTCGGTCAAATAGGTGAAGGGGAGAAAAATGAAGTCCCACAAACTTCAGTGTTTTTAACTACTTCCACAGATAAGAGAGAACTGAGAGGGACAGGACACAGGCAGCAAGCTCACCTGTCAAATCCAGTGAGCAGCTCTGGGCCCACTTGGATTAAAGCAGGCCTATGGAAACAGCTTTGGTCACACCACTGACTATGAAGCTGACAGTTCCAGAAATTTGTGTGTGTGAGTTATCTTTCCCTCTCCTGAAGTTGTCTGAGTGAAGCTAGAGTTGGTACAGTCTTGCTGCCAAATTGATTTAAGTCCCGGGAGCAAACCTCAAGACGAGCCCCTCAGACTCATCAGCCTGCCGCAGCTTCTCCACAGGGAGTCGGTCAGGCACTGGGCTGGGGCCTGGAGCCCTTGTTGGAACGGGCTTGGCTCTGGCACTGCTTTCGTCGCACTCACTCCGCCTCCCAGGACAGCCGAGACCGCAACTCTGCCAGTTCAGTAGTGTACTGCCCTGCGGAAACAAGGCATCATCTTCCAGAGAAACTTGCTCAGCCATTTTTGAAGATTTTTTTTGTTGAGCCACCTCCACACACACATCTGTGTCTGCTGAACTCCCAGCTTAGGACTTCCAGGAAGCAGATTTGATCTTGGAGCCTGTTCCCGCCACTGACTTAGAAGTGGGAGTAGAGACACTTCTACCGTGCTATGTTGGCTTCCCAAGCTGTCTGAAGTCCAGAGAATCAGGAACTAATTCAAGGAACCTAGAATGACCTGCCTGCAAGCAGGAGAGGAAGGTCTTTCCGTTTGGTGCAGTTTTAATCACAGAGTACATTTCCAGAATAATACTAATAATTAACTAATTAGAAAGGGCATTCAGGGAGTTTTCCTGAGTCAAACGTCCCACCACTTCGGTTCAGGTCCTCCCCTTTACATGGAGACTATGGACACTATGGACACTCCCAGAGGGCTCTGCCCGCAGGGGAAGCTGGGCTTCTCGGCCTCTCGCTTGGCCCCGCGGCAGAAATCCCGGCGGGATCCAGCGGCCGCGGGGCCGGGCCACCGAGCTCCCTGCAGAATGGGAGCAGGCAGTCCGTCCCTCCCTGCCACCTTCCTCCTCGGCTCCCAGTGCACAGCTCCCGTCCCCCGTTCCCCCCTCCGCCCCCCTCAGTCCAGGGAATTTCCCAAGCATCCTAAAGCTTGAGTTTCATGCCTGGGGGAAGGGGCAGGCGCAGATAAAAGGGATGCAGAGGACCCGGGGCAGCCACAGTGCCTTGGAGCTTCAAATCCCCGCGCCTGCTCGCTTTCCTCTCACCGCGCTCTGCTCCCCACCATGAGCCTCCTGCCCTGCGGCGCCGCCCGCGTCCCCGGCCCGCCCGGCTCGCTGTGCGCGCTGTTCCTGCTGTTGCTCCTACTGACGCCGCCGGGGCCCCTCGCCAGCGGTGAGAGCTCCCAGCGCGGCGCGCACCTAGCGGAGCGGCTCGGCGCGGGGACGCGGCCCGGGAGGGTCTGCCGTGGAAGAGCTCGCCCAGCAGCCGGCCCTATAACGATGTCTTTCTCTGCCCCAGCTGGTCCTGTCGCGGTCATAGTAAGAGAGCTGCGTTGCCTGTGTTTAACCACCACACCGGGGATTCATCCCAAAATGGTCAGTCATCTGCAGGTGATCGCCGCGGGACCGCAGTGCCCCAACGTGGAAGTGGTGTAAGTCTTCGTGCCTTGCGGTATCTACTGTGACCTGACAGGAGGGAAATCCCTGGTCCTGGGTCTTCAGCCCCTGTGGCCCATCGTCTCATCCTCTTTTTCCTTCTGCAGAGCCACCCTGAAGAACCAGAGGGAAGTCTGCCTGGACCCAGAAGCCCCTTTGCTGAGGAAGGTCATCCAGAAAATTTTGGACGGGTACCTGCCCCTTTGATCTTTGTGATTTTTCGCCCTTTTGGTGCAGACTTCTCAAGGTCCTGATTTTCTGCATGTGATTTGGCCACCACATTCCAGACCACACTTAGAATGAAAAGCCTGTTCAGAAGAGGAGAAAGTTGTTCTGGAATGCCCTAGAAAAATCCTTATCATGAATCTTACGTTTAATTGCCTAAGGAGGTTTTTGCCGAGATGATTACGCATTACTGAGATGTGTTATTTGTTAGCATAGTCTTTTACCCCTTCTGCGTATTATTGATCTTAAACTCTGTGTTTTGAAAACGGGTTGGATTAGACAGGGGTATGGAAATTTGGTTAAACTGATACAATTCGTTTCTCAACAGTGAAAACAAGAAAAACTAGAAGAAAGGACCATGCACTGGGAAAATTGCCCATTCTTTGGCAGAGCGATTTCCTAGTTGTCTCTGGACCAGTGAAGCAAGAAGCAAGGGCTGATTTTCTCCAGTGAGTTAGGTTTCTTCCTGATTTCTCCACTTTGAGAGGGGGGCGAGAGGGGGGGGTGAACCTATGTTCCCTGTAGCTTTTTGCTCAGCTTTTGAAGTATTCAGCATTGTATTTCCTGCTATTTAGTTGCTATTATTTTATCTGTTATACTAATGAAATCTTTGGCAGTTGACTAAACTGTGAGTCAAGAATCTCTGGTTGTTAATCTTTCAAGGTAACTGTTTATTGCTAGAATATAGTCCTATAATATTACTGAAAAGGCTGTAGCTTTAATATGTGAATGATACTTCATTAGAATGCTGCATATGGGGATAAACTGTTATCCTCATTCACATGAAATAGGAAATATTTTAGCATTATTTCTTTGGCAGTACATTGGAGAACTTCTTTGCTCTTGACCCTAGGATGCTATATAAATTGTATTGCATTAGTAAATCTGGGGTGTATCACACATTTATCTGTGCAGAATATATTTCCTTATTTAGAATTGAATGTTTAAGTTCTACAAGGATTAATATATTCTTTTCCTATAACTTTAGACATTTGATGTCTTCTTAGTATGGCATAATGTCATGATTTACTCATAACTTTGATATATGGTATTTATTAACTATTTTACTAGGAGTACTGTAATTCTAGTCATTAAATATATGTTTTGATAGATGAAGAGGCTAAGAAATAGGTAAATTCCTTATTTCTAGTTTTTTCTAGAAATGCACTTTTAGATTTTTCAGAATAAAGCAAACTTAATGATCTGTACTCTGAAAGTTTTGAAAACGTATTGGAACTGTTGGAATATAAACTCATTTAGTTTTCAAAAAAATACACAACTAACATTTATAGATGCTTATAATGTATCTTTTTAAGGTTTTGATCATTTTGTTAAAAAGAATTGCATATGCATCACATTTACTATGTTAAAATTACCCTTATTATTGTGTATCTCATTTGTTTATTGTACTTTCGGGGAAGAAAATAAAAGATTTATAAAATTTACTCATGTTGTTTCTTCTTTCTTATACTGTTACAAAAATTTTTATTTATCTTTAATTCTACATTATTGTAAAAATTAAATATGCTCCTCTATGGCCAGCAGGGTGGACCCTCATTTCCCAATGCCATTGCATTAGTTCAACTTTTTTCCAAGCTCACTCCTCTCCCAGTTACTCATTCATAGCACCAGCAGCAGCCTTTGGGTTCTTTAGAAAACACAAATAGGTAAGGCTTCCCTATCTTAAATTCTTAGCTGGCTCCCTATCTCCTAGACATAAAATAAAAATTACAAAGCATGTCAAGTTAGGTTCTGTCTCATCTGATTCCTGATTACTAACTACTTCAACTTCACTTTTCCCTGACATAATTACAGTTAGGAGTTTAGTTCCCTAAGTGGACATGTTCTTCCCTGAGTGCATGCTTTTGCATTTGGTGGGGCCTCTACCCGGAAAGGCCTTACCACTTTCTGCCTATAGGAGGAACTTATTCAACCCTCAGAACTCAGCTCAAACAATACTTCCATCATGAAGTTTTCCTTTCCTTTCCAGCAGAACTCATGGTTTCCATTTTGATGTTCCCGTAGTATCTTCTAGATATTTGAATACCAGATATTGCATTGATTTTGTTTGTTTTTAGGCTTCTTTACCCTTCTCTACTAAGAGTTCTCCCAGAGCATCAACCACATTTCATTCATCTCTGCATCCCCCATACCTGACACAGATTGACTTAGTTAAGTAATAAATTATTCTGATCCTCAGGTTATCAGACCTACCTAAATTCAATGACCTATCTCATGGCAGGTGTTGAATACATTACAATTCCTTTACCCTCTTTTCTACTTGTCTTTAAATAATCCAACAAGAGCATATGCAGTCCCCTCAGTCTGTAACACCTACCCCTCATTTTCTCCTGGCCAGCTCCCATCCTTCCTCCAGACTCAGTTTCCTGTCACATAAGGCCTCTCTGATTCTTCTCCTCACCAGATCTTATATCCTCTCATACAACTATGTTCTTTTCTTCATAACATTTTGTCACCAACACAACTCCAGAGTTTACAGATACTGTATACATTTATTTAATGTTTATTCCAATTTCACTGTAAGCCTCTGAGGGTAGGGACAATGTTTATCTCAATTTTTAGGACACTGACTAGCACCTAGTAGGTGCTTAAACAGACAAGTGAGCTAGTCTACACAAATTCCACTGACTCCCAAGTATTAAAATAGCTATTTCACATAAATTGTTCATTCTTAGGAAAAACAAGAAAATGAAAGAGACTAATCCAATTAGAATACACACACACACCCTACTTGGATTAATGTATTATATACTGTTATGCTGACATGTATTTGTATTTATTATACTGCTGACATATTAGCAAATCTATTTTGAAGCTAAGTTATTTTACATATTTTCATCTCCTTATATATAAAATGTTCGATTAGATTAATATATGTTCTATTATTATGTTTTAGCAGAAAAAGAGAGACAGAGATACAAAGATACAGAAAAATTAAAAGAGATGTGTTTGTTGACAATTTTATTAGCAATATAGAAAAGCACAAAATGCCTCAAACTTTTTAAAAAAATCATTAGGCTTCTGTGGCCTGTTTTTGCTCTCCCAAAAAGGACTTTTTTTCCATTGAACCTGTGAATTAAATATTAACCCTGGGAAACATTAAAAAAGCAAACCAAATCACCATAAATGCTTGAACTCTTAATTCTGTGTTTTAAACAATCCCTGATTGTCGTATCATCCCCAAAATACTCACTGAATAACTGCCTGATAATAATAAATGAAAGCATAGTAAATGTCCTTTGGATGGGTGAAATATATGTTTTGTGAAGAAATAAACATTACTGGTTACTTTTTTCTTTATCATCATTCAAGATCTTTGTTTTTCCCAGAAGCAAGATATAAGTTTAGTTTCCTTGTAGACCACAGACTAAATCCTCATGTATGATAGATATCCTTGCAATTCTATTTGTCATGCTCATGCTTTAATTAGTTCTTCTATAAAGAAAATAGATTACAGTATGTTACCAAAGTACAACCTATACAAGAACCTCAATGACAGCTACTACTCACCAATCCTACTACCTCCTTCCCTGCAGGGGATATGTTCCAAGACCCGGTGGATACCTGAAACCATGCATAGTATAGAACCCTATATATACTGTTTTTTTTTACCTATACATACATAACTGTGATAAAGTTTAATTTATAAATTAGGCACTGTAAGAGATTAAGAGTAACCAATAATAGAACAATAATAACAATGTACTGTAACGAAAGTTACGTGAATGTGGTCTCTCTCTTGAAATATCTTATTGAACTGTACTCACTTTTTTCTTGTGATATGTGAGATGATAAAATGCCTACGGGATGAGATTAAGTGAGGTGAGTGACATGGTGATGTAGGTGTAGGCATTGTGATGCATCGTTACACTACTGTTGATCTTCTGAAGATATATCATATCAGAAGGAGGGTCATCTGTTCTCAAGGTTTACCTTGGGTAACTGAAAATACAGAAGTGAAACTGTGGATAAGAGGGGATTATTGTATTATGGTTGATCTGCCACTAGCAAAATCAAGGACTAACATATCTGGGGAAAATTAATCTGATATATGTCTTATATTTTCCTCATACAAACCTCTATTATCTTCACTCTGTTATCCATATGAAACTCATTATCATCTGAAATCACTGGGAACTGAACAGGAGGTCAGCTAAAATCTACTCTGTTACTGTCCCAATACAGACAATTTCAATGTGTAATTTATTCCCTGCATTCTACCGGAATTTCCTGCTCCCATCTGGGTGTGACACATTCACAGAATCTTTCAGTTCCTGAAGGTATGACAAACTCTCTGGTAAAATATGACTAGTGGATTTGTTTTTCTATCATAGTTTTAATTCTCACATAAAGAAAAGAATTGCTGTGGGTAACTCTCATGTGTACATAACTTCAAAAGTCCTTCCTGGATGTTACAAATTGAGAAATTTACCAGACAGAAGAGCACCTGGGAATTTTGATTTGCCTCCCTGACTAAATCACGGAAGACAAGGAGAGTACACATGATTCTGATTTTGGCTGACGGTCCTGGTTTGCTTTTAGTCATCAAAATTAATTTAATATTCCTGTTCACACTTCAAATACATAGAGTGAATTAATGACATAAAAAGACCAAGAGTTTAAGTGAAAGCTTTGCTTCTACAAAGTCTAGAGTCCTGTTTCTTAAATATTAAGAAATTGAAAGAACCCCCCACCATCTGAAAAATCCATGTTCTTAATAGATGTGTTTCTACTGCCACATTAATATGTGATGATTGTTCCTGACTCACCTCTAGGGTTGGAGAAAGAGAGAAATAGTTGATCCATTTCAAGCAAGAGAGGTCAATGATAAATTTTTAGTTTGTAGTGCAGTACAAAATCAGGGCAATTGTGTTTCAAATCCAGTTTTGAGGACCTCTAGCTATGTGATCTTGACAATTTATTTAGTATCTCCATCCCTCAGTTTTCTCATCTATAAAATGAGTACAATAACATCTATCTCCCAGGCACTAAAGGCTGATCCTGGAACAAAATAGATGTCTGATAAATATTAGTTCTCTTCCCAAGTCTCCTAATTAAAACTCCCCTTTACAAATAAGAAAACTGAGAGCTCCATAGTTCAAACACCCTTATTTTTTCAGTTATCCATATTCTTTCTACCTATGCATGAAGGATAAATTTGCAGTAAGCCTAAGAATTTGTTTCCACAAGTGTTTCTTAGAAAGCTTCTCGAAACAATGAGTTCATATTTCCTATATATCTTCTGTCATTTATGTGGTAGCATCATCAACATGTATGGTGTATTTTCCTTCTAATAAATATTCGTCCTTCAAATATCTATTTATTGATAATCTTGTTACATGTCAGGCATCGTGAAGGATCCTTATGATATGAAGATTACAAAGATAAGCTTTCAGCATAAGTGAAGGTCTTTTGGCAGCAGATATACTGTTTTCTGTGACAAAGCTTTACTTGGAAGCTGAATGAAAAGGGACCAGGTTGTTTGAAAAGAGAGAGTCTCTTAGGTGGGATTCCCTAGAATCAAACTCTGATAGGAGATCTGTGTTCAGGAAATTCATTGAGCCATGCTCTAAAAACTGACATCTGACAGGAAGTAAAGAAGCAAGACTGGGCAGAAAGAGAGTTGCAATTATGACAGAAGATTCAGGTGATCCTATGAGAAGCTCTGGAGGTAGGATGGCCTTTCAGAGATATTCTGAATTGTGGCAAGAGAGGCAGACCTCTGTATTCTCCCACTGACCAGACATTAGATGTGGGCTATCGCTTTGGGGAATGGGCATAACTTTCAGAGAGACAGTTCCCTTATTCTGTAGGCTATGCCCAGAGAGGGCCTCCTTTGTGAGCTCCCTGGAGAAAGCTGTGGTGCACCACCCAGAGAGCCTGAAAGGGCTTCTAGGTGATTCATTGTGGTTTCAGGGGCAGGGGAGGACAGGGAAAAGAAGAGGGAAGGTAAGGAGAGGAAGGAGACTTACAAACAGACTAAAATTTGTATTATCACTAGGATTTTCTGTACCAATTGCTTTTATTTGCAGGTAATCGCTTATTTACTTTATACTTGGGGGATGTCAGTTCAAAATGCTTTATGTAAGGCACAGTTAATAGTTGTCTTAATTTTAATGGATAATGGTCCTCTAATGTCTCTAGATAGTTTCTTTTAAAATGGCTAGCAGATAAGTTCTGTTTTAAGTTTTAGAAAACTTGCTGGCTTCCTGAATGATTTTTCTATTTATACAAAGGCTTAAAGGAAAAGAGATACAGTATCATACCACAAAAAAAAAAATAAGGGTGACAATGTAAGATCCATAAAAAGGTTGTCAAGTTATTTTAAAACCAGAGAACCCTGACACTAATTTTCTAGCATTCATTTAAATGTGTAATTTTGTATAAACTGACTTTCTTGACTGAATAAAAGATACTAAAATATCTTTTACCCTCCCAGTGAAGAAATTCACATGTCTTCCTTTTGTCCTGGCCCCAGTGCCTGTAAAGGTGAACCCTCGGGGGTTGGCTTGAGAATAAGAGGAAAATTCATTCCAGAAGAAACTGTCTAAGGGGTCATAAGGATTTCTAAATATGGGAAAGGGAGGAATAAACCACTTGTTGAGAAATTAGTTGTATTTTTTTTTCCAGGTTTGAAGAAAGAACAAGGCATATGTTAATGGAATCCAGTTCTTCAAGGACAGCAAAAGGGAATTTTCAAGTCATTTTTTATATACCCTAGCTGTTCAAATTAGCATACAATCATTTCAGCCTTTCTAAATGAAAGGTTTTTTAAAAAAAAATATATATATATATATATATGTAACTTTTACCCATTTCTGTAAGTCAGTTTTCAGTGTCCATATTGTGTTTCTTTTCATGAAAATCAAAGTAAATGATGTAATGACAGTAAAATCAGTTAGCAGGAGTCACAGTAGTAACAGTAGATTAGTATTTATTTCCCATTGCTTTGCACAAATATTTGAGGTCTCAGTTGTAAAAAAAGGATAGTTAAATGACTAGGTCACCCAGTGAAGAGAATGTTGGAGTGGCTGGCACATAAGATACTTAATATTTATTGAAGAAATGAAAACTAGAAAAACGCAATTTACCTCAAATGCCCACTAATAGTCTTGTGAAATTCTAGTGACTCAAGAAATTTGTTAATGTTTCCCCATGAAACTTGCTGACAGGGTATCTTCTGTGACAAAATACATTTGTTAATTAAGACAATGACTTGATGACACTGTGCTTTATGCCTTACCTCTTTCCTGGTAATCAATGAACCAGGAAGAAACTTGGATAATGTGTATATGAAGGAAAAGTGTCCATGAAGCGAATAAATATGCAGTGGGGGGTTTTGACTGACAGAGAAAGAAAGATACTATGAATAATGCTTAAAAAAAAACTTTTATATCTTGCTCTGGTTTTTAGCTTACATTTGAAAAAATATATATCTGACTTGCCAATTAACAATATTTCTATAGCAATAATGGGAAAGACTATAAAGTCATCACTTAGGAAGGACTAGAAAGAAATTTGCTCTCCCTATTTTGTTTCCTGTTGAGAATCACTCTGCATTCATTCCACATCTCATCTCTTAGAAGCATTCTCATCTTTAGCTTAACCTTGCTTCTTAGACTATGAATTTCTAGCTTGGGAAAAGTAGAAAATCATTTTGATTCAACATGTTTTACTGTTAGACTGTAAGTTATAAGAAGAAAACAAACAAGGTAGAGGAAAATAAGGAACACATTAAGAAGCAGGACCTAAGAACTTAAGTTGGTGAAGTTAGTATCTGTTAAACCTCAGGAAAACTGCCTTAGAAGTTAAAACAACAAAAAAGTTTGGAAAAAATTATTTACTGTATTCATTCTCTTGACTAGAAGTAATATCGTATATTTAAATATTTTGAGTTTCCTCTAGATTTTTAAAGGTATAAAAAAATAAGCAACAAAATGAAAAGTTTCAATAATATTGTGTGAGATTTGTACATAGTTGTAGTAGGAAGACAACTTGTGGCCAGCATCTCATTCTTTATTCCCAGCCTTTCAAACCACCTTTTTATACCACAGGCACTTTGAGCCATGTGGAGTGTGGTTTGATGATTGCACTTGGCTGGAAAGGAAAGAGAAACTTTCCTTCATGTGACACATATTAACTGATTTCTTCTCCAATACTGTTTAAGCCTCACTGTACTTTGTGTTATCCTACATGCTTTAGGATACATGAGGCATTCAAGAAACCTCAGACATGGTCTGCCTTCAAAAGTATATAGTCCATTTGAGGAAGCTAAACTTATTGATGGGATAGAAATCAGACAAAAACATATAAGCCAGTGTACAATGTGTAGGTCCATCTCTATTGCTGAGGGCTTTGCCTATATCATCTGGGGTTAGAGAACAAGACCTTTAATTAGGGCCTAGGAATTGAGGAATAGAGAATTCATTGCAATTTTTGAGAGTACAAAGCTGGAAACACCCTCCAAGTGACCAATAAGACAGAAGGACAATGATTGCTCATGCCATATAACATGCAGGCACTAAAAAGAATGGGGCAAAACTACATTGAGGTAGCATGAAAGGATGCAGAAGACATATTTTCTGAAGGACATAAGGAAGTTGTATAACATTCCCATTTATTAAAAATTTATCTTTACCTCTCTGTATTGTGCGTATGTGTGAGTAAATGCAAATAGGATGGGAAACTAATGCCAATTGTTACCAGCAGTAACCACTGGAAAGTGGGGATGTAGAGTAATGAAGAGGAAGCTGTCTGTATTTTATTCCACATATTCTGCAGTGTATGAATATTTTACAGTAAATTACATATTTCTCTGTGAGAATAAAAATAAGAGGAAAACTAAATATGCTGGGTCTTGCTTTTTACTGTATACTTTGGTAGTAAAAAACAGTAGTTTATTTTATAACACAAGGGAGGATGAGTTTTGCTTGTAGTTTCTAGATGAAACTACAAAAAATAATACATTTAGAAGACAAAACAAATAAATGCAAAACTGTAAATGCAAAGTGAGCCTTTGACGGCTTCTATTTTATCCACATACTCCAAAAAAAAATCCTAACATTTTTCAACCATCAGATTAGGAACATTTACTTTCTTTGGCAACCAAAAAGGAAGATAACTCTTTTCCAAGGCCATATCTCTATGCTTTCAGATACTCAAAAAGCATCTGTTAAGCCTGTAAAGTAAGTTGTGTTGTTGGGAACGCAGGGCACATTACAATTATACAAAGAAAACATATGTAGCACGGAAGCCTAGTTCTCGCCTCCCCAGGTAGAGTGCTGTGTTTGTGTAAAGGAGATGCACAGGCACTGAGAGGTTGAGTGAGAGTGCAAAGTGGCGTATAAAATGAAATTGAGCCGGAACTTTGACTTGCCTGGTGTTTATCTGGGTTGGGCACAACTTGACCACCCTTACACATGTATTTCCCCAAATCTTCCCTTCTTTTTTCCTTATCTTTTTTCTCCTTACTCGCCTTGAGGGAGTGTGTGTGTATAAAAGACATCAGGAGAGCACAAACGGCCACTTTGCTGCAGGCTTCTGTACAGCAGTTCTCCCTCACACTAAGGTTTCCTGCCTCTGGAACAACTCAGGCTCAGGCTTCTCCACCATGAACCTCAGACCCAGTGACACCTCCTCCTGTACCAGCACCAGCCCACTTCGTGTCCTGCAGATGCTGCTTCTGTCACTGCTCCTGACCCCACTGGCCTCCTTTACGGTTGGAGAATGGGAGAGGAACTTAGAGGAAGCTGAAGGTAGAGTCCCTGCTTTCCTGCAGCTGTGTCTGGGGGGAAAGACCATCCTGGCGCTCTGGGGACTGGAGAAGATCATTATACTAACAACTGTCAATGCAGGGGTCCTGTGGCACTTATCCATACGGTGTCAGGCATTCTGCTAGTGTACTTTACTAAAGGTCTCCAGAGCATATTCGCAATGGTCTTGTGAGAGAAGTACAACTACTGAATAAGGGGACTGAGAAAACAAGTCAATAGATAAGATCCCTAAAACAGTTGTGACCATTAATAGACTCTTACTTTCTACCCTAGCTCTAAGTCCAGGTATTGAGCGGTATGTTGAACTTCGCTGCATGTGTGTGAATACCATCTCTGGCATTCATCCCGGCAACATCCAAAATTTGGAGGTGATCAAGGCAGGACCCCACTGTGCCCAAGTCGAAGTGATGTAAGTCTCTACCTCAGTATCATTGCCTCACTAGGGAAACCCTCCACTTTTATCCTGACACTGTTTTATCTAGACCCAAGGATCCTTTCTGAAAGTCAGGCCAGGATGCTCACAGATAATTCTATTCTCTCTTGCAGAGCCACACTGAAGAATGAGAAGAAAATCTGCCTGGACCCAGAATCTCCCAAAATCAAGAAAATAATCCAGAAAATTTTGGAAAGTGGTGGGTCAGCGGCTTGATCTGTTCACTTTCTTTCAAACCTTTTTATCTCCCAGGAAGGATAGGAATTTGAAGTATTGACTTTGTAGAGTTCTTATTTATCCAGCACCCCTATTCATACTGTATTAAACTTTGTAATGTTCCCCATTCTGCTCAGAAAGTCACATTTTATCCCCAGAAGGTGGATTAATAGATGACAGAGAGAGAAGATGAAAGTAAGCATGCCTAGTTTTAATATATAATACGCGGTTTACTCCCTAATTCTTGGCTAAAGATGGTACTGTGCTTTGCATTTCTTCAAAAATTTCTTTCCAAATACATTTGTGTTAACTTATCTTGCTTCACTTTACTGTTAAACTAGATATGCCATCATGATTAACATATTCCATAATGGTTGATGATACTAGAAATCACACAGCCCATCATAGAACACTTGCTCAATAAGTGTTTGTTAATATATTTAGGGACTTAGAGTATTTCATTGTCTTAGTCTTAGGATGTCTTGTTGCAAAGCATTCTCTGAAAGATTTTTCAAATGTTCATTTTAAGCTTCAAACCCTAAAAATAATAAAGGTGTAGGATGTACATCTTGTAAGCAGTGGTTATTTACTTTTAAAGTGAATATATTTAATATTAGTAAAGCAAAATATATATGATGAAAAGCATTAACATACTCCATAATAAGCTCTAGTATGTTCAATAATAATAAAAATATAGGTTCTACTTGATGTTAAGTGTTTTAACCTGGCATGTTTGTACATATTTGCCATTACTTAATATCTACATGATTACAATTTTAGTACAAGAATCAGCCTTGCAAATAAGTACAACAGAGAATTGAAACTTTGCCAGGGTACTATATAGTCTGGTAAGTCAATAAAACTTTCATTCATTTCTTAATCTCTTAAATCCACACTATTTCAGAAGTATTAACATGAAATCAAAATTTGCTATGCTTTGTTAGCATGTATTATTAATTTGACCAGAATTGTTGGGGTCAAAAAGCCTTAATTATCTTTTTTTTCACACCTTATGGTCAACAAAAGTCACTATGCCAGTGATGTGTGCCATCTTCATATTTGTACTATATCATAACTAACTTTCATTAATAACTTTTAATTAGCAAGCATATTAAGTGTTTCCATGCACGAATTAAGTAATTCTTGTAACTGTGATCGGATAAAAGCATGCCCTGTAGAGAGAATAACTGGGTAACTTAGCTCTACCACTTGCTAGCTGTGTAAATTTGGGCAGGTTGTATAACCTCTCTGTGCTTAAATGTCTTCATCTCTACAATAGGATAATAATATTGCTTATCTCACAGAGTTGATATGAAAATTCTAAAAGTTAACAGATTAAAAGTGTGGAAAAAATGCATGTGACACAGTAATCCATATATAAATATTAATTACTACTTATTATCATTACTACTAGCATCCTCTGTGTTACAGAGAAGAAAACTGAAGTTCAACAAGATTAGGAAATTTGCCTCAAGATCAGATAACTAAGTAGGTAACAGAGTGGAGATTTAAAACTGCTCTTCACTCCCACAGCACACCATTTCCCTTGATTCTCCTTCCTCTAATGAAGAGATTACATTATACATCGCATAATGTTACTGACACATACAATAGGACTTGATACATAAATAGCATACTGATTATTCTATGATGGTTCCAGGGGAAGAAAAGAGTTCACCTACCCCAACCTGTTCATAGAATTTGGGGAACATTCCTGTATTAAGCATTTAATTTACAATCTTTGCATATTAAAAACTCCTTTATTATCTCCTCACCATTACAGGCTCAATACCTTACAATGTTTCATCTACAAAATAAATGTGTATATTAAGTAATAGCTAACAAAAATATACAAACATGCAAAAAAGCAGTAAATGCAGATTGCAGTCATTTTCATTAGTTTTGCCCCAGCAATTCAAGGTACTTCAGATACCTTGTTCATTTCCCTAACGGTTTCCTACTGAAATCCGACCGTACCGGCTCCTGAGACATGACACAATTTTTACACTATGCTAATGCCACCTAAAATATAGATGTCTTTTACTTTGTGTGCACATACTAGAATATCCTTTTAATGGAGAGAAAGAATGATTTAATTGCCACTTATTACTTCCTGGATCCCTGAGCACTGCAAATATTGAAATCTGGAATTAAGGTACAAATCCAATATGTTGCCCATTCATATCCAAAACCACCCTTTCTATCCATTCCCTCTGCTGTTCACCCAATTTGGGGTTAAGTTTCAGTTCCATAAACATGTATAAACAGTAATGTATTCTGACAGTCACTGTGTTAGATCCTAGATATTCAAAAACCACATAAGTCACAGAGAATTACCCTTGAAGAGATCACTGTCTGTTAGGAGAGGCAGATAGGTTGAAAAATAATCACGAAAGTATGTGACACAATCTAATATAGAGGTATGCACCAACTGCATGAAGAAAGAGACACCTGAAGAAATAGAAGCTCATTATCATCGTTCCAACATTTATTGTCTTCACTAATGTAGTACTTTGTATTGAGTCCCTACCAGTGGGCTACAATGGGGATAAACATTATGATCTCTCACCTCACAGAGCTTTCCATTTAGGGAAAGAAAACATTCATACACTTTAAAATACATATATACACATGCACATACACACATATTTATCTCCGTGTATAACACATGTTTGTGTTTGTATGCTCTGTGAGAAATAGGAAAAGCAGAGGGTGTTACAAAACACAACAGGCAACATGATTAGCTTCAGCTGTCAATGAAGGCGCTGCTAAGGAAGTGATATTTAGGTGGACACCAGAAATATGAATAGGAATTAGCTAGTTGAAAGGGCATGTGGTGGGGAAGTAAGAGGAAGAACATTGTAAGCCCAGATACTGAATTTCACCTCCCTTTAGAAGTCTGGTTCTGTTGAGCATTTCAGAAGGCCTAGCTCCACACAGTGGGCTCCTGATGCCCTTCATCAGTGTGAACTAGGATGGCAGAAAGCCTCTGGCTTTGAGATGAGGGAGTACTTTGCCCTGATCAAGAGCCAAAGTCATACTTTTTCAAGGAAGGGAAGACAGTCCATAGTGATTTCTCCACTTTTCCTGCTAGGAACTCTGTTGCATTACCTTCCATCCTCTCTTCCACACTTAACTCCCAGATGCTCCACATCCTCCTGAGGGCATCACTGCTCCCCCAACCCTGCTGCCCATCTTACCTTGTCCAAGTTCCTGGTCCAGGTCACAGCAGGCACTGGGACATGTCGCCTGGATACTCTCCTTGGCCTCTCTTCTTTGCTGAGCCCAATAGAGAAACATTCAAGGCACCACATTTTTACAAAAATAATACATTCGTATACTGCTTTTACACTTTTTCTCTGAGCAAGAGGATACATGAGGATAATAGGCCTTGCTTCCTAGGGTATATATTGGATGATGGTTGATAGAGCCGGGAAGATCCCATTCAAGAAACGAAGGAGGCTTTCCACATTCCTATGAAATGCAGAACGAAGTCATCATCTAGAGATCAAATTCAATGTTCTACTAGCACAAAATAATTATAAACGATACACCACTTTACCACACAGGCCTGACTAATTCAACTAATTGGCAACCCCTAAGACAGGCAGGAGCAAATAAGCAGTTCTTGATAAGGCAGCTGGGGGTTGGGGAGAAAGCTAACTCTCAGGATCCCCAAAGTACAGGCTGGGTAAACGGGAACACGGTGAGTACAGCACCTCCGTGATAACACATAACAGAGAAGCCATACATGGTGTGAGGTGCAACTACTGTTCTTAACTGCACAAATGTGCATGTACATAAATTCGGGTCGGGGTGTTTTGCTGCTTCCAGCTCACAGCCAAGAAGCTCACCCTGGGCTCCCCCAACTCCCCCAATCTTGGCTGGCCAGAGCCCAGCTCATCCCAGGAGTGTCTCAGCTTCCTCATCCTCCACCCCAGGCTTCCGGACTGGACGGGCAGTGGGGATAAAACGGGCCTGGAGCGTCCTGGGAGCCACTGGCCTGCGCAGTCCCAGCGCGAACGCCCCGGCGCTCTCTGAACCAGCGCGCTCGCCTCCAGCATGAGCCTCGGCGCCGCCGGCCGCCGGGCCCCGCGCCCCCGGCCCAGCTCAGGGCTGCTGCTCCTGGGCCTGCTGCTCCTGTCGGCCGCGGTCGCCCTCGCCGGAGGTGATAGCTCAGGTAGGGCGGGGAGACACCGGTCGGTGGCGGAGGGGAGTCACCGGGGCGGCGGGGAGTCAGGGAGCCCTTCCAGCTGGGGCGGGATGCCGCTGACTGCGATACCAGGTACGCTTTATTGGGCTCTTGCTAGTGTGCGGGCACGGTGCCAAGCAGTGCTCGGTGCATTTTACCGTCCATTCATTAATACTGCTTTCTGGGGAAGGTATGATTTCTGGATGAGGAAATGAGGCCAAACGCAGCGAGAAAGATGCCTAAGATACCTTCTGCCATTCTCCTAGTCACACCCCTTCTCCTGCCCCTTTATCTCCCTGCGCTCCCAGCAGACCCCGAAGGAGGACTTGGGGACCTGGGCTGCGCGTGTGTGAGGACCACCTCCCGAGTCCGTTCCAAGCACGTCACCAGCCTGGAGGTGATCAAGGCCGGACCCCACTGCCCCACCCCGCAACTGATGTGAGTCCTGGCGCTCGCTTCTCCGCGTATACCCCCTGCTACCGCTGCTTTTCCCTGCTTCCCCTCCACACCCACACCCACTCCCACGCCTCCCAGCCCAGCGCCAAGTCCAAATCCTGCCGTTGAAAGGCGCCTCTTCTCCTTTCATTGGCAGAGCTTCGCTGAAGAATGGAAGCAAAATTTGCCTGGACCCGCAGACCCCCCTACATAAGAAAATAATCAAGAAACTTTTGGAGAATTAGGTACTAACTGCCTAAATCTGTGCATTTGCTATGCAATACGTGGTTTGTTTCTTCTTTCTCTTTTTTTCCATTTTCAATCTAACTGTGGAAAACCTGGCATTTTTATTATCCTTTAAATTCTAAATAAATAAAAGAAAGTAAATCAAGTTGTGGTATAGTCAAATATTTCTTTAAAAAGCAAAGAAATAGTGTTCATACATCTCAATTTCACATAAGAAAAAAGTCTCCAGAATTTTGAGCAAAAATATACTTTGAAGGAAAGTTTGATTTAGAAAAGACTGGTTTTTACTTGATATTATATGATGACTGATACACATTTGCGTATTTGTGTGATTGCATTACTTAATAACTACTTGTTTACATAATAATCTTATAATTAGTCTTGCCAATAAATATTAATCACACCTAAACTTGACTGGGCTACTTTTAAAATTAGTTAAATAAATAAATCAGACTCTGCTTTTATTTATGATTTGTGATCAACCCCAGTATTATAAAATTAATAAAAATGAAACTAGAATTCTCTACTACTTGATAGAAATATATTGAAAGTTTCCAGGGTATTACATTAAAATATTTTATTCTTTGTCCTAAGATAATGTTGATGTTTCACAAAAATGAAATGTTAAAAACAGTTCCTGGACCCACATCACTGCCTGTAATGAGCTCTGCATTTGGCAAACTTAAAGAATTGGGTCTTACTACATTCCATTTCTATACCAGGGGTGTTACTCTAAGCATGCAGATGTCTTGAATAGATTTTTTCCTCAGCAGTCTCAGGCTCAATAAAACTATATTAGCAGTTTTCCATGAATCCCTTAACATAGGAGGTATTGAGATTGTATGTTAAACAGCTGTGGAAACAGGAAGAGGTGCAAGGTTATATTTTCATTCAGCTTTAGGAAGACACTACTATCCTTGGGGAGACAGGAGGATGTTGCAAGATGGGTTGTTACCTATTGCCTCTGTAACAAAGTACCACAAACACATATTTTAAACAACATAAATGTATTAGCTTACAGTTGTGGAAGTCACAGATCCAAAACAGGGCTTACAGGCTAAACTCAAGGTGTCTTCAGAGCTGCATTCCTTCTGGAGGCTTGAGGGGAGAATCCCTTTCCTTGTCTTCTCTGCTTCTAGATACCACCTGCAATCTTCCTTCAGCTCCAGCCCCTTCTTCCATCTTCAAACTACATCACCTCGGTTTCTGTTATCACATCTCCTATCTGTCCTCTGACTCTTCTAGTTCTTATACCCTGCCTACTTCTTAAAAGGACTCTTGTGATTATGTAGGGCCCACTTCCATATCTAAGATAATCTTCCCACCACAAGATCCTTAACACATCTGTGAAGTCTTTTTTGTCACACAAAGTAACATTTTA
The DNA here is from genome assembly GCA_032199065.1 of Smutsia gigantea. Lineage (NCBI taxonomy): Eukaryota > Metazoa > Chordata > Mammalia > Pholidota > Manidae > Smutsia > Smutsia gigantea. The sequence continues at coordinate 148,904 of JAVSCE010018654.1, read as the reverse complement.
ACAGGTTCCAGGGATTAGGGCACAGACATCTCGGGGGGATGGGACATATGCGAGGCAGCCTACTATAATGGACAAGAAGGCAGAATCTAATTGAGGCATAAGAAAACTACAGACCCTTGCTCATGAGCTAATGTCATTTCAACCTAACATGACAATGTTTGTGTAGGATTAGACCGCTAAGAGAAAATGGAGCAGGGTACAATTCAGTCTTCTTGGGGGACAAGAGGAAAAGCTTTGAGATGGCAAACTACTTAAATGGACACTGTTTATAGAGGCTTATGAAGTGCCAGAGTATCGTCTAAGTTTCCACACCCACTTTGCATGTTAGGTAATATTATTCCCATTGTGGAGCTGAGGTAACAGTTTCAGAAAGGTTAAGTTCCCAAGGCCACAGCTTGTTGGATGCTGAGCACAACAGTCTGATTCCCAACTCCCCACTCTTGTTTTCACTCTCTGTTGCCTTTCACACAGGCCGTTGGCATGTCAGCTAATTCTTCAGAGAGGAGCTGTCCCACAGACGGCCCTTGGAGATGGAGTAGGACTTTGCCAGGGAAAGGGAAGAATGCTGCCACAGGATGAAAAAGAAGCAGAAAGACACAAGGTCACTAAAGCCCTTAGCACTGCAGGAGGTTCTCATTCTGCAGAGCTGGAGTGTCAGTGGGGAGTGAATGATGGTCTTCCAACTCATTTCCTCCCATTTGGAATCTTTCACCTTCTTCCCACCTAATAGACCCGGCCCAAATTATCTTTCCCAAGCACAGATACTTCCCTGAATAAAAACTTGAAGGTTCAAAGTCCTTAGCATGGCGGCCAAGGCTATCCCATGCTTATTTTCCCTTGGTGCCTCAGCGTCCTGATCTGGAAAGGGGAATGTTATGAGTGTCTACACCACAGATCACTGTGAGGGCCGAACAGATGACGTAGTAGGCATAGTGCCTCATACACAGGCTGTGCTTAAAAATAAGCAACTGTGATTATATAATCACTCACAATGTTGCTGTCAGTGCACCATCCCAGTCCATTTGGAGCACTGAGTAAGGCTTTAACAGAGTGATTCTTGGTGATAAGTAACAAAAAGTGTTTGCAATAGGAATAAAAGTTCATAAACTCAAATGGACTTTGGCAGAGAAAATATTGGAAAGAGGGTATGGGTTGAACAATAGTTTTTTGCTTTTCTTCCTTTTACCACCTCCCTCAAACAACTACTGAGTTGGATTCAATAATTAGTAGGTGAGACTCAAAGGGCCAAAGGGCCAAAACAAATTTTGCAAAGTCAACCAATGCCCATGACTTATCAACCCTCCCTTCAGAATTATATGAGAACACTTTCAATCTACCGCCTTTATCAGCAATGACACTGGGGAGGGCTTTCCTGCCAGGAAAAGCCAAGTCAGAAAACAATTTACTGTAGCTCCCTGCTATTTAAACATTTATGGAGTGATAAAGATGGAACATACTTAAAGTTTGTTGTTTTTTTTTTCCGGTGGCTGAAGGCAGTGCACAGAAAATGTCCACAAACTAGGTTCTTCCTGCAAAGTCATGGACCCTATCAACAAAACACAACCACCAAAAGCTATTTTGCTCTTGGAAGTTGCTCTGCTTTTTTCATATTTTTGCTTTTTTCTCCCCTCTGAGGACTTTGTGGTAAAAATAGTTTCCTCTCCAGTGCACAGAGCATTGAAGTAACTTGGTCTTAAAGATATATCCATATTTTTTCTCATTGTAAAAAACAATGCATGCTTATTAAAGATAACAGAAAACACAGAGGAAATGAAGAAAATTTAAAAAAATGAATTCTACCACCCAAAAATGTTCTTTTCCTTTTTCAAAATATTAATCATTTGACATGGTTAAAAGTGAACTGGTAATTTTCAATAAATGGTCATTGTACACAATCATAAAGGACACAGTTAATTACTTCATTGCACTTAAACTAGTCAGGGAGCATTCCTGCCCCAATTTTATAGATAGGAAACCAAGTTGCAGGGTAATAAGAATAAGTTTTTCCTTGGCCAGAGAAAGAACATCACACTCATGTGACCAAGCCTTCACTATACATTTAAAATTTATTATTATTAAATCTAATATTTAATATTAGAATATTCACACATACACACCCCTAAAACAAGTTCACAATACAATACTTATACTTGCTTTGTACAGTGTGTTTTGATATTTTATTTTCTATCATATCCTACCTACCTTACTCACTTTTTAAAAAAATGTTGGTCACATCTTTAAAGCCTATAAAATGATTTCATAACCCCACTGGTGGGTCATAATTTATAGTTTAAAAATATTGTTCTAGTCCTTTGATTAAATAGTCAAATTTTAACATTTCATGTTGGAATCCCCACTCTCATTAGTGCTTCCCAAGGTACCTGGAGAGTCAGTGGGGACAGGATGCTCAGGATCAGCTAGAGAGTTAAATCTCCTTCCCCAACCTCCACCTCCAACCTCAGTCTCCAGGCCTGACCTGGGGTTGGAGTCTTTGGAAATGGGGAAGAGGTAACACCACATTGTTACTACATAGGATGTCACCTGGATTGTTTAGATTCTGTGTCCTTTCCAGCCTGGAGCTCTTACACTCACTGCCCTTTCAGCTTCAGCCATGCGCATCCTAGTTTGGTCCCTAATGTAAACTCATTTGAGGGCAGAAAATACCTTGCTTTCTAGGAGTGCTTGGAAAAAGTAAACACATTCACTGAATTTAATTGGTGGTTCATAGTTATTTCTTCTTCCCCTAGAGGTCTCTTCCTTATCTCTGCAGTAGTGGCTTTAGCCCAATGGGCTTTTGAATAAGACAGTCTTGAGTTATATCTAAGTTTTGATTCTGTCTGACTGTGAGTCTCCTCGGTTTCCTCATCTGCCTAGCAAGGGCAGTAATGTCCACAGGGCTCTGGAAAGGAGTAAGTCCCACTTATACTGGGACCCATCATGGGTCTGACTAAGAATTGGAACCTAATCAAGTAGAAGTTACTTAGGCTCCTGTTCTTTAGAGTTTTACCCTCAAAACACTTAGCATTTCCAAACAGTAGTGGTCACGATCCTTGATCTTACAAGCAACCCATTAAGAACATGGCCAACAAGCCAGAACTTCCCCTGCACAGAACCACAGCTCAAAGCTTGGGTGCAGATAACGACCTTAATACTTACTCCCTTATCTGTGGTCAGCAGCACAGCCAACAAAAAGTTGGTGCAACATTAAAGACTCTGTTTTCCCAACTCCTGACCTTGTTAGGCTCAGAGATTTCACCATATTATTCATAGACATTATAACACACTCATGTCATATGCCCCACCAATAATCTGTATGAGTTTTTCAGATAGGGTCACATGTGTAACTATTTTTATGTGGTCCAGAAGAAGATGATCCTCCTTCTGACTTAATGTCAGAAAGTCAACAGGAGCCTAACACTACATTACAATGCCTACATCATTCATCTCACTTCATCTCATCTGTAGGCATTTTATCATCTCACATCATCACAAGAAGAGTGAGTACAAAACAGTAAGATATTCTGACAAGATAGAGTTCACATTCACATAACTTTTATCACAGTAGTATATTGTTATATTTGTTCTATTTCATTATCAGTTATAGTGAATCTCTTACTGTGCCTAATTTATAAATTCAACTTTATCTTAGGTATGTATGTATAGGAAAGAACATAGCATGCATAGGGTTTGGTAAGATCTGTGGTTTCAGGCATCCACTGGGGGGTCTTGGAAAGCAGGCCGGTGGATAAGTGGGGATAACTGCAGTTAAGAAAAAGTTTTAAAAAGATGCAAGTTGCATTTTCCATTCATGGTAACAGCTAAAAGAAAAGCAAACAACAAAACTACAATGTTTATCAACCAGAATGTCTGTAAGATTATAAATATTCAGGTTATCTGGTAATTGGGAGACTGGCTTATCTGAAAGAGAAACACACTTTGGATGTAGCATTATCAAATATTTATTTCTTTGCTGAGACAGACACAACTTGGGGATTATGCTAGTAGTAGCCACAGTTGTGGTGAGAAGTAGTAAAAATTGAAAGCAGAGCAGCAGTCAAGCAGAGTTGGAATAATTAGCTTTTACTCATCAGCTTTGTTGGAGAACCAGTCTTCTTTTTCCAGTAATTCTAGGGATGAAGACAGAATCCAGTGGGGAAAAAGGAACAAAGCAATTTATACATATCACCATCAGAGTACAGATTAGGCAGCACTGTGGTTATTCATCTGTCTGTTTGCTCCTTTAGTTCAGGGAATAAGGGTCTTGCCTATTAACCTCTCTTCATTCTTGGTTCCAGAAAAATGTCTGACTGAGTGGGTGCTAAGCAAATGTTTGTCAAATATTAACTACATGGAGGGAAACAATAATGCAGTTAGTGTGATGATATAATGGTGCAGCTGGGTGCTGGACAAGGCCCTTAGACAGCAGAAAGTTGGCTGAGCATTAAAGACTGTGCTCACAAGTAACAGACTTATAAACACAGAGAATGGCCTGGTGGTTGCCATAAGGGAGGGGTATGAAGGGATGAGTGAAATAGGTGAGGGGGTTAAAGAGGTACAAACTTCAAATTATAAAATAAATTAGTCACGGAGTTGGAAGTACAACATAGGGAATATAGCCAATAATATTGTAATATATTTGTATGGTGACAGATGGTAACCACACTTACCCTGGTGAGCATTTACTAATGCATATAATTGCCAAATCACTGTACTGTACATCTGAAACTACTATAATATCATACATCAACTATATCTCCAAAAACCCTTTTTTAAAAGACTCTGTTTTCCCAACTCCTGACCTTGTTAGGCTCAGAGATCGCACCAAATTATTCATGCACAATACACACACTCATGCCATTTGCCACACTAATGATTTATATATTTTTGTTACTTCTGTAACTATTAGGAAATCAGCTAAGAGTTCCCCTCATCTGTCAAACTACAGCCTTCAATCCCACACAGATGCTGTATATGTCCATATAATATAATGTCCTCATTAAACATTATTTGATTATAGATGTTCACATTTGATGTATAACGTATATATATATGTAAAATACACCCAACCAAGCATCCTTTCTCCATTTTCACCATAATCCCCACCATATCTAATTGGAACTCATATTTCTTGAATTTTATCAAGTACTTCAGAAATATCAACCAGTGAACTAGCTTAGTCATGCACCAGCAGAGACACTCCTTTGAAATAAGTTTCATTTAGAATCCTCTGCCTCCCAGATAAGTGTATGGAGAGAGCCTTGAAAGGAAAAATGAAAACAAATATTTCTGGCCCAAAAGTTGGGACTTTATGCTATTTTCTTTTGCAGTTTATACATTCATGTTTCAACAACCTCAATTTTGTTTCCATAATACCATAATGTCAAAATGTTTTCATTTCAAAACAAATGTCTTAATGTAATTATTTCTAAGAAAAATATTCTCATTTCCTTATTCTTTTGCAATTTCAACAATCCCATGTTTCTTCTTGACTATATGATCATGACATTATTTATTTAGTAAGTACCACTTCCAGAAAGTGCAGGAAACAATTTTAAGAAAACAGAGGTGAAAAACAACTTTTAAAAATATTTTTAATATCCAATAAACCTAAACAAAAAAAATTTGAGAAAAGCTAATATATCAAATGGTTCTCAATGTTAATTGAATGATTTTCAGTATTTGTATATTGATCATATCATCAGACTATCATGCCAGGAGCAGAAAAACAAATGATCTAGTACTGCAGAAGAAAATAAGTAGGCTAAACAAAGAACTTTGTTAGAAATTTAACTTCAGCCAACTTTACCTCTCCTACTAAGCTACCACTGTGCATTACACACAGAGATGAGTAAAAAAAAGCCATATGGGATGAATGACTATCATCCATTCACTTCCTGCCCAGATCCTGTACCTTTAATTAGCTGGAACCTCCCATCTGCCAAGAAATAAATGGTCTGTAAAGGTCAAACATGCTCCTGCTCCATTTGCGGCAGTCAGCCAGGACCTCCCTTGCTGTGATTGCTCAGGCCCTCTGTCTTTGAATGCATTTGCAGGTCCCCCTTTGGACTTGTTGGCAGACCTTGGCCTCAGAACTTTCTTGGGACTTTGGTCAGATTCACTTCTCTGACTGCCCGAGGTAGATACTTTTTCCCAGATCTTACACTGTAATTTAAAGTCTGGCTCATCTGGGTTCACCTATGTCCTCTGAGAGGTTCTACTGAGATGCTGAGTGGTCAAAGTAGGCAAAAGAAAGTAAGAAAATCTAGCCTGTTGTGATCCTTCAAGGACAGTTTCTTGATGTGCTCATCTCAGGACACATGGTATACATGAAACAGTGGTCATAAATGATTTATTCATGGGCTATTTCAACAAATATTTGTTGAATGCATGAACAAGACTCATACAGGAGATGGGGATGCAAAGAGAAATGAAATATTAGAGCTTCTTTGCAGGGAACATAATGTAGCATGGGAGTATGTAAACCAGTATTCCCCCACAATATGATCTGTATACAAGGGTAACCAGCTGGATAGAGTTACAGGCTTTTGGATAGAGGTGTCGTTTGAAATGGCACCTGAGTGACAAGCAGGAACCTCTGGATCATGCTTCTCCTCCTACTCTTATTGCTCTGTACTCCCTGCCTTGATATTAAGCTCCAGATTAAAAAATATGAACTACTTCTCTTTGTGGTCAGGTCCTACCACAGTGCAGTGCACCCAGCTTCCGTGCCTTTGCTCGTTTGGTCCTCCTTTTCTGAAATGTGTCCCCGGCCCACTCACATTAAGTAGCACCCTTCTCTAGAAAGTTTTCTCTGATAGCTCCCACCCTTCCAAGAAAGGAAATCAGATGTCTGCCCACCTTCCTCTCCATCCTCAACCCCTGCCCCTCCCTGACTTCCCATTGCCTCTGTGCATTGCTGAGTATCATGGACCTCCAGACGACCCCATATCTTTCTGCCCTAATGTGAATTTGGTAGTGGCAGAGTCTTTTCTCTCTTTGCAGCCTACTTTAGAATCTGATTTAGTTTATAATTTTTAAGTGGTAGACAAATATTGAAGCAGTGAATGTATAAATGGATTAAAAAAATAGAGCAACTTGTGTGGGCAAGTTACCTCTAGCAGAAATTTGAATGATGGATTTCACTGGCAAGACACAGGCACCTAATATAAATGGTTTTTAAACAAAAAAGAAAAGGAAAATCTGTTAGTCTACATAACATCCATGAATGAACCAGAACCATCTGGAGAACATAAGTGCCCAAACAAGGTCCTAAGTAATTTATCTCATTCTATGTAATTTCCTCCAGGCCGGCTTCATTCTCAGGCAATCTGGTTCTCCAAGCATTGGCACACCTGTAGGCCCCATTTTACCAGGATAGCAGCCCCAGGAAGAAGTGAAAAACTCCTTTTCAACTGAGGTATGCACAATAAAATCCATAAATCTTATGTACAGGTTGATGAACTTTGACATGTGTGTACACTCATAGAACCACCACCTAGATCAAGATATTGAACATTCTCACTAATTATTTTCTCCCTTCACCTGTTTCCACCACCCCCACTGCCCACTCCCCAAGGGCACCTATCAGTTTGAAGAACCTCTTTTTCAATAGTTTCAGCAAAAATTCTAGGGACTGTTCCTCATTGGATCAGGTTTAGATAACTTGCCCATCTCTGAATCAACCTGCAGGGTTGGGGAGGGCCCCCCACCAATCAGAAGGAACTGAGAAGTGGGTCAGTTCTCACCTGAACCCACCTGAACTTCATGGACCAAGAACAGGTAAATCTAGGGTATGCTACCAGAAGAGAGAGGGGAGCCAGACACCCAGTTTCTGGGGAGACTGAATAGAGAGGCTGACCCTCATCCTGGGACACTCTAATGCCCTTGGCCCGTTGGGGTGGATGAATCCAGGAATTTAATGTCATGTTCAGACATCTCACCCTTCTCTGCTCAGAGCTTGGGTCGTCACATCAGAAGTGATCATTTTAGGCCAGCTAAGGGCAGAGCAAACCTGCACTGTCCATCAGTTTAGTTCTCAGGGGGAAGCAGTGTCTTAGACTGGGTGCCCCCCTAATAGACAGAGCCTGAGTCATGGCCTGCCATGAAGGTAGACTTACCTGGGGAATTGTTCTCAAGACATGGAGCTGGATGACTGGGAAAACTGAAACACAGTGTGGGCAACTGGGGTTCAATCCTACTGGGGACCCTCTGAGAAATCTGTAGAATATCTGCCTCGAATATGAAAGAAGGGGAAATATTTATCAGTTGCTTCCTGTTCCTTATTGTGCAAGAGATTTTCCATGACAGCACCAGAAAAACTTTGGGAGCAGAAAGATACCTGGCACTGCAGAGGTAAGGAGCTGTACCTTTAGATGAACATGCAGTGGTTGCTGCAGCAACAACTGGGACAAAACTGGCCTAGAAGATGTGAGCATCCTGGATTTTACTAAGCGTCAATTCTGAAAGACTCATAATGATTAAGAGCAAATTGAATTTCACCACCAAAGGTTCCATTTTAAAGATTCTTCCATTTCTTTAAGATTTGTTGCTTGCATGGGTTTAAAGAGTGTGTAGAAAAACCTGAGGTTGAACTCTTGCAAAAGTAATTGACTTGAACAAACACATGTTCAAACAAGAGCATGAAGCTGTGGATAGTATGAGGCTATAGCTTACCTGTGCTTATAAATATTGCTACATTTTGGATGAGGGCAATCTCATGGATTCAAGTAACATACAAAGGAAAAAACCAAAAAGAAAGCTTTCCTTTTTATTTTCAAAAACAAGGGATTTTAAGTCATTCTCAGAAGTTAAATTCTACACATTCTACAAGTGTTGGTTTCTAAATGTGCTTCATCTGTTTCATTTTTTTGGCAGCTCCTGCAGATGAACAGGAGTTCTACTTTCCCTGGATATTCTCACTTATGTCAGTTCTGCATTGGGTCTGGAGACCATTACAGTAAACACTTTCTGTTTTTCTTCAGTTACAAGAAATTGAGAGATTTATACAGCATGATTAGTGCTGAAGACAAACTATTAAGGCTATGAAATATGACAAACTGTCCAAACTGGGGCAGCAGATATATTCAGTTTTCATATTTGAGCAAACATGAACTCCCCAAAATTCAATTTCCTGTGTAGGAAGCTATCAGGTAAAGCATGCATGGCCACTGATTCTATTTCTGTAGTATTCTAAGTTGATTTAGAGAGGGAAACTGTTTTAAAAACAACCTTTTTATATTGCAATAATTTTATATTTACAAAATCTGCAAAGACAGTGCAGTTTCTGCATACGCTTCACTCAGTGTCCCCTATGATGGAAATCCTACATTACTATGGTACATTCGCCAAAGCTAAGCAGCCAACATTAGCACATTACTATTAATGAAACTCCAGACAATAAACCCAAAGGGATTTCACCAGCTATCCCACTTAGTGTCCTCTTTCTGTTCCAGGATCCAACCCAGGCTACCACACTGCATTAAGTTGTCATGCCACCATGGTTTCCGATGAACTCTGACAGTTTAGTAGTCCTTCCTTATTTTGCTATGGACTTTGACAGTTTTGAAGAGTACTAGTCAACTATTTAATATTCCTAGTTTAGATCTGAAAAATATTCTTCTCACAGTTAGCCTGGGATAATCAACTTTAGGGTAGAATACCAAAAAGTGAAGGGCCCTTCTCGTCACCTCATATCACGGGGTACATGATATCCACCTGACGTCACACTGGTGCTATTAACCTTCATCATTTACTTAAGGGGATGTGGACACTTTAAGAAAACATGACAGGAAGAGTTATGCTCCTAGTGAAACAAAACTATGGAAATGTATGATCATTTTGCTTTTTAGACTAAGTAAATCTGAACCACTCAACTAAGGGAATAACAAACATTTAAAAAAATAACTCCTGTCTGGAAATTCCTAGCCACATATCACAGAGTATTTTTATCATAACATAGTGGTTAAAAACCATTCTCTCTGGGTTTGAGTACCAAAATCAATATCCTGTGACCTTGGGGAAGTTACTTAAACCTTTTTCATTTCAGTTTATTTGTAACCTTAAAGTCCCTTAAAGATAACAACATCTTTCTTGGGTTGTTTGGAAGATTAAATGAGTCAATATTTGTAAAACTCTTAGAAAAGCAATTGGGATATGACAAAAAATAAATGTGCGGCACCTTAGGGTGGGTGCAGAAGTTAAGAAACTTGCCCATGGTATGTGGCAACTAGATAAAGGAAGTGGCTTGTTTCATACTTACTCAGAATTCTGTAAACTCTTATAATTTGTCAGCTACTCTGTTTGTTGAAGAAAGAAATTTTCAGTGACCTGTTAAAGTTTGTTCCACAGGCAAAAAGAGAGATTAGAGAAAAAATAATTTCTTCATGGCTGTGTGGTTTTTATAAACTTTATAAAGTGAGCCTGTGTTACATTTAAAATTAGAAACAATACATCTTTCAAGTATTAGGAAATACTTTTGTACTTCTGGGCTATTTCCCATTAAATCCCAGAAAATGATTAAGGATAAGAGGAGTAAATACAGAAATGCTCAATTATTCGTGAGCTTGTCACATATTTTATATTTCTCATTTCCTACTGCTTAATACAAATTTTAATCTCCCCTTAATTTCCCTGGTTTTTCTCTCAGGATCATATGGATGAACACTAGAGTATTTTTAAAGACAATCAGTCATTTTGTAAATCTTTTCCAATAAATAACGTGGAGAATCTTTAAGTCAAACTTCCTTTTTATACAAGAAGTGATTGAAAGTAGAACTATAAAATAAGTCATTGGTAGATCACAACAGCTGAAAAAAATTCCCATGTAAGTGCATCTCCTACCAGAGTACAGATGGGTCTTCCTTTCAGAAAGCCTGATATTGAACATTTTAAATGTGAGAAGAAAAACTGGGGTGTGAAACTTTCCATTACGTTGTTCTTTTTTTTTTTAATTTATAGAATTCACAGTAGGTTGAGTTTCAGTTTAGGCAGTATTGGAAAAGCTATTTCCAGTTTATTTATTTCCATTTATAATGTGCTCAATCCATGCTGTTTCTCATAAATGTTGACTCATTTCTCATAACTACCTTGAGAGGCAAAGAAACGCTGAACAACTTGCAGGTGATAGGTAGCAACTAGATGCAGGCAGCTCTGCTGCAGTCTGGGTGGCCGGCTGTGGGGTGGCTGCTCTGACCTGCTGAGCTGGACTGCCCAGAGCCCTGTTCCTGGGTGCCCATCCCTGGGCCTGAGGTCATTCCTTTCTCCTCTTCCCTCCTCCCATAGAGGTCTGATCTCAACCTGGAGAGTTACATTTAAACCCTCTATATCTAATGTTGAATCAAAGTTCTCTAAAACTGGTACAAAAAAAAAAAGTAAAGATGTCTGGTTCAAAGACTGAAATTCTTGGTCAGAGACATGTCCAAGTTTGTTTCTCCAGAATGGGGGAATCAATGCTGAAGGTCCTGAAGTAATTAAATGGTATTTTACGTGTGTGCGTCCGTGTGTCACATTTCATGCCCACACATGCAGAGTGAGGGGGCTGCACAGGAGGTGCCCGCTGTCTGGGGGACCATGTGCTGTTTTGTCCAAGGAGAACCGAAAAGACGTGAAGCCCGTGAGCCTGCTCCACCAGCCCCTATGTAACGCCAGAGGGACCACCCGCCCTGTTTTCGGAGATCAAATCTGAACTCCTCAAACGTGGAAAATGAGACCTTTTGGGAATTATGGAGGTTCCAAAATTTCAGAGCACAGAAGTTCAGCATGATATAAAAGAAGAGGTATGTTACAGCCCCCAACTTTGAAACTAACACTGGATTAAATTTTTGACACCAATCCCTGTTCCCAGCAAACGCCAAACGTAACCAAGATATTCTATATGATTTGAGAATATGCAAGAGGAACAGGCTCCACATTCTCTGGAATCCGAGATGACGGCTGTATTTTTTGCAGCGAGCATTCACTTCAGACGTAGGAAATATGCAAATCAGAAATTTAGAGACAGACAGAGAATACATAGATAGATAATAGAGAGCTACTCAAAATTTACACCCTCACCTTTCCTTAACTGCCCCAGGTCTGATAACTAAAGAGACAGAACTCTCCCTGTAAAGCTGTCATGCCACCCCTGCTGGGGTCTCATCGATCGGCCCACAGCGCTTTTCCCTCTCCCCGCCCAGCGCCAGGGGTCCCCGAGCGCCCACGCTCCCCCGTCGCAGGCGGTGGCCCGCGTGGCGGCCCCTCACTCCCGCCTCAGGGTTCGGGGCAAGGGCGCCCCAGGCTCCGGCGACTCGTGCGGGCGGCCCCCTGCGCGCGGGGCGGGGCGCGCCTGCTTCCGGACCCGGACCGACCTGGAGGTCCGGGAATTTCCCTGGCCCGGGGGCTGCGCCCCGCTCCGCGCCGACGCGGGATAAAAGGGCTTCTCGTGCCCCAGGAGCCCCACTGCCCGGCTCCGCCAGTGCCTCCGCCAGCTCCGCGCTCCAGCCACCGCCGACCGATCCTCGAACTGAGCCCATGGCCCACGCCGCCCCCGCCGCCGCGCCCCGCGCTCCCCGGCTCCTCGCCGCCGCGCTGCTGCTCGTGCTCCTGGCGGCCGCCTGCCAGCGCGCAGAAGGTGACACTGGGCGCCCTGGGTCCCGAGGGTGGGCGAGGGTGGGCGAGGGCGGGGGGCGCGCACCCCGAGACGGCCCCGCTGACCGAGGCTGCCCTCCCGGCAGGGGCGCCCGTGGTCAGCGAACTGCGCTGCCAGTGCTTGCAGACCTCGCAGGGAATTCACCCCAAGAACATCCAGAGCGTGAAGGTGACGCCCGCGGGCCCCCACTGTGCCCAGATCGAAGTCATGTAAGTGATGCCTGGTGGGGCTGCTGTCGCCCTTGTCATCTCCACCGCCCCATGCCCCCCATCCTGACCCCCAGCCCGAACCCCCGCCTCACGTGGATGCCCCTTCTCTCTGCAGAGTCACCCTCAAGAGTGGACAGGAAGCTTGTCTCAACCCCGAAGCCCCCATGGTTAAGAAAATCATCGATAAGATACTAAACAAGTGAGTTACGGTTTTTAGTCGCCTGTGCGGCTAGTCATTGGTCACCAATACTGGCATCTGCTCCTGAAAATTCTATCTAGGAAACCCAGGGTTTAGCTGTAAGTTTGAAAATCGTTATTATTTCACAGTCAAATTCGCTATTAACCTTTTCTGGTGCCAGAAGGATGTTTCCAGTACCCTCCATGCCCACCCCTAACCCTAACCTCAGTCAAAATGAGGGTGGGTAAAGTTCTTTAATTAAAATTCATTGAAATTGGTGTCGGCCAGTTATGCTAATAAAAAGCTTTCCACATGCTAAAAAGCATAGGCATTTCCTCTCAATTCCTTCTGGGCTTCACACCTGAGAAGCAGAACCCTTGGCTTTCTGCAACATAGTTCCTGTAAAGCTTAACAGTGAAGAGCAAGGACTTTGCTGTGACACCGCCTGGGGACAAATCTGTTTTCCACCACCTTACAGCCATGTGACTCAAGGGCAATTATTTGACTTCATCTAAGCTCAGTAAAATGGAAAACAGTAGTAGCCACTGCATGGGATTGTTAATGAATGAGGCTTAAGTGAGCCCTGTGGAGGAGGTAGGGAATAATGGGTGCTGGCTGTAGCCAATAATTCAGTAGAGGCCACAGACCCCACCTGCATTCCTAAATAAGAGCATCTAAGAGCCCAGAAGTCTTTACCGCACAGTATAGGCAGTAGCCATTTGGTGCCAGGCTGGGGAAACTAGATTCAGAAAATCCTGGAACCTAAGGGGCAGGGGAGAAGAATGCTGTAACGCCAGCTTTCGGGATCATCTTCTAAGGATCCTCCTTTTCTTATTTTAGGGACAGCTCCAACTGACCAGAGGAAGAAGGGAGCTGATCAGTGTCTGTATCTGAAGCAGACGCTGCCCTTACAGTAATCAAAGAGGAAAAAAGGAATCATCAGCCACCTGGATTGGACTTAATATATTAGAGCATCTCTTAGGAGAGTTCTTCTACTTATTTATTTATTTATATGTTGGTTGGTTGGTTTTCAAATATTCTATATTAATATTTTTACATGTAAAATAAGAATGTGATCAAATCTACATATACTGTATGTACTGTACCATTATTTGTATTGTTTATTTTATGTTAAACCTAAGTTAGTTGAATTTTGATGTTTACTTAATTTGGAGGTAAAGGTTTATAAATATCCTCCAATCATTAATATTTCCAAGGAGTCCACAGCATGACACACTGTGGGGTATCAGAGCAAATAGAGAGTGAGGTTACTGTCAGGGTAGGGGATGTATGTGTACATCTGTATTTGTAACTGTTTAAAAGAATGTCAAGTGTTATTTATTGAAATTATTTTACAGTATCTGGCCAATATTTCTCATGTTGAAGCTTTAAGAGCTACAATGTTCTAAATATCCTTAGGACATTTTATGTCTTTCTTGTAAGGCATAATGCCTTGTTTAGTGTTAATTATACAGTATTTCTCTATGTCTTAGAACAACAGGTTTAAATGTTTATTGTTTTTCCCAAAGAACTTGAAAATAAAGTATTTCAAAATAAACAGTGTTTGTTACAATGTTTGTTTCATTATATGGGAAAGTAAAAGAGCCATTATATGGGAAAAAGTAATTTGATTATTTACATCAACATTTCTCAACTCTTTTTCCTTCCAGGCATTCAATTAGCTACACAGATAAATTAAACTATAAGTATGCTTAATTTCCATCTGTAATAGCTGCCACTCTCCTTGGCTCTCACCTACCCATGAATGTACTTCTGCAAACTCTAGGCTGTCTGCCCTCTCCTCCCTCAGCATGAGCCCCACTGATATATATTAGCGTTTTTTAGAAGGACCTTCTTTTTTATCTTACTACTCAAATTTATCTCCTCAAATACATTCTTATAGCAATCTTAAAAAGAACCCTCACTTCACTGCTTTTGCTAAATGGTTTTTCAAACAATTATTGACAGTTTGATGAAGCTGGAAGTGAAATGGTGATAAAGTGGATTTCTACTTCAAAACAGAAATTTACATCATGAGTAAAAGCAGAAAAAGTGACAAGTACTTCACTTATGAACAGATCCAATGGATATTTGGGTTCAATTTTCTAACTTTCATTTGTAAGTAACTACCCATAGAGTTTCATATTATCATAATCCTTTATACCAATTTTTCGAACAGTATGATTTTAAGATTTGAGTGCACTAGTTCCCAGCTTTCCTAATGCAATTCCTGTGGAGCCTGAGAGATTGTTCAGCTTCAGAAAGGCCTCTGGAAGTTGTCATTCAACACTGTCCCTGCATGACAGAAGCACCCATTTCCAAGACAGAAACAAAGCTGGTATGTCAAGGGAGGAAAAAGCCTTACAATCTAAAAGAAACAACACTGTAAACCTGGAAAGGAAGAAGTGTCGTGGATGAGTGGGGTATGTGCTTTATTTCTGACTCAGGACTCATTCCGGGAATCCTGAGCCATGGGTGAAAGGCTTCAGCAGAGGCAAAAAGGCAGGGCTGGCAGCTTGACTATTGAGATCGAGTTCTGGCTTGTCCCATGTACCTGGGGAAATAAGGATTCCAAGTAGTAAGAAACAAATTCCATAAGCTTTTTCTCAAACTTAAAAATGTCAATAATAATCTCAGCATAACCCCGATGTTATTAAGTAGGTATAAATGAGAGAGAAGAAAATTTGTGAACTGTACAGAAGAAAATAAATGCAAACCATTCTAGAAGTTCCACACATGCTAGCATTCACTTCCTGGTTTCTGTTTATATGGTGGTTAAAAACATAGGTTTCAAAGAATCAGATAGACTTTGGAGTAAATTCTGGTTCTATCACTTGTTGATTGTATGTAATCTTGGGCAAGTTCCCTGACTTCACCCAACCTCATTTCCCCTTCTATATAGAATGAAGGTAATAACAGAATACACTTTCTGAAGTTGTTTCAGGGGTTTAATGTTACCAATGGCTCCAGAAATCTCATTGGTCCTCAGGCCAACTCCATGGACACAGCATCCATGTCAGTCCTGGATCAAGCGGATATGTAGTATATATTTCACACTAGATTTTGCAAGTACAAGGCAATCTCTTGCCGAGAGTTTTAGGGCAGGAAATGGGGTGTGAGCTGGAGGTCATGGGGTGAAGGAAGCAGGAAAAGAATATTATATGACACATCACAATTTTGAGAGGTCATCAACAGGAAACAGTGATGGCAACAGTGACTGAAGTTTCCTAAGCAATGCTACCAAAGGAGGCAGATCTAGAAAGGAGGAAATAGGGCTGACCCTCTTCTGTTCCTATGAGTCCTTCTTGGTGAGTTGTACTGAGATGTCCTTTCAGGACTTCCAGAAAAAACTGGAGAGACATTGGGCAATGGTGGAGGTGGTAGACCTGCAATAGCATAATGGGGTCAATCCACAATAACAGATGATACTGGTTCTCTTTTTTCTGACTACCCACAAAGATGATAAGGGACAGGGTGTGCCAACCTTTACTGTTGATGCCCCGTTCCATATCCCTTCTGCTTACCAGTGAGTTCCACAGTTGCAATGAGCAACGTCCATATGTGCTGAGAGCTTCCCAACTCAGGCTCCCCTATCCTTCTGATTCTTTTCCTGAGGGTTTTCTCCAATAGGGTTGTGGTGGGATGGGGCAACAGGATGGCCTGTGATTTAACACTCTCAGAGGCAACCCTCACCGAGAGAGAGGCAAAAGTTAATAGATGAGTATTCGATTTTCCAGTTCCTTGATTGGATAGTTCTAAAAGTTACATTATATATATATGCTTTCCACTCTTCCATTATGTTCACATTTTCTCTTAAGGCCTTGGACATATTTATAACAGCTGTTGTTAAAACCTTGTCTAAAATTCTACCATTCTGTCATTTCTGTGTCTATTTCTATTGACCGATATTCTGCCCCCCCCCCGCCCCCCACTGCCTGGTTATGGGTCATGCTTTTCTACTTCTTGGTGTGTATAGTAATTTTTGTTTGGTTGCAGGAAATTTTGAATCTTATGTTGTTGAATGTCAAGATTTTGCTTCCTTCCTTTAGAGTCTTGGTCTCTGTTCTGGCAGTCAGTTAAGTTACGGGAGCATCAGCTTGATCTCTTTTTGGCTTGTTTTTAAGCTTTGTTAGGGTTCTGGACAGAGTTCTTTGCTCTAATGCTTGTTTAGCTGTGCTGCTAAGTCAAACCCCTTCTGGGTCTACTGAATACCCTGAGTGACAGCAAGTTGGCTCCTCTCTAAAGAGACAGACCTCAAATATCTCTCCATCCCATATGAGGTGAGGATTGCTCAGCTGACGGATCTCTGGCCACCTTCTGCATGACCTTATGAAGTTTCACCCTGTTTGTGTATGACTTAGTATTGATCTAACGGAACCCTCATGCAGATTTCCAGAATTCTATTTTCCTGCTCAGAGCTCTCCTTTCTGCAACTCTATTCCATAACTGCTGGTCACCTCAGTTTCCCTGAATTTGAATCTGAGTCTCCTCAACTCAGCAAGACCACTATGCTCTCCTCTGCACAGAATTGCTACAGAAAAAAAGCTGGGGTGATCATAGACTTAGCCTTGCTTGTGTCCTTTCCTCAGGGACCCTAGTGTTTGGCTGTCAATATCTAAAAACATTTGTTTCATATACTTTGTTAAGTTTTCTAGTTATTTACAGCAAGAGGTTAGGACTGTTTTCTTTTACTCCTACATGGCTGAAAATGGGATTCTTGGTGGGATAATTCTGAGGAACATTTTACAATGTTTCTAAGAGGCTCCATAGCAAGATTGTCCTAGTTACCTACAGTGATATCTCATTTATTAGATAGACTTTATTAGCTTTTTCTCTTCTCTACTCCACATTCCCCTGCTCCCTAACCTGTTCTTCTTATGATCATCTCCAAGATACTATTGTCCACAAGTCTTCATATCAGAAACTGC
Organism: Smutsia gigantea; assembly: GCA_032199065.1. Lineage (NCBI taxonomy): Eukaryota > Metazoa > Chordata > Mammalia > Pholidota > Manidae > Smutsia > Smutsia gigantea. Next base: position 130,964 of record JAVSCE010018654.1, on the reverse strand, counting down.
TTTGGGGAAGCCCAAAATTAGTGACTTAGATCACCAGAAATTAGATCTCAGGGCTAGGGCTCATGTATTACTATTGAGGAGTATAATACCAGAGAATCAGGAGGGAGGAAAATGTGAAGTTTGGCAGGGAAAAAGTGGTAATTAGCAGGAACGTGTTATAACCTCACCACACTGGTGACCTGTACATACCCCTGAGCCTTTCGTCTCCTGAGAGGCTATTGTGGTGTTTGCTTTCTTATTCTGAAGATATTTTGAAAAAACTCAAATCAAGAAATTGGAGTTACTGGATTTACATTAGAGAGTTATAAATCCTCCAAACAACTGGGCATCAGCCTCTGATATCTCTTCCTTGGCTGAACTTGAAGTCAAAACCTGGAAGCTGGATCCATAACACACTAAAGTGTGTGTGTGTGTGTGTGTGCGTGTGTGTGTGTGCGTGTGTGAGGGAGAGTCTACCAAACCCATATCCAGGGCCTTAGCCTCACCTGTGAAGAGGATGGTTCTTCTTTTGACATTTTTTCTCCAAATTCAATGCGATAAATACCTTCTTTTTAAAGCAAGAGACAGTTGCAATTGCTCTTTTTGTTTTCAACAGTTCCATGAGGAAAGCACATAGTTAAGAAAGGAATAAACAAGTCAAATATTAAAACCAGGAGCTTATACTTTAGCAGCCAGGCAGGAATTTTGTTCAAAACCTGAGAGATCACACAAAAAAATCAGTTCTCTCATTTTATAGGTGGGAGTATGGGCACTTAGAGACCACTAAGGAATTACCAAATGTCATAGAATTGTTTTATTTAAAAATGGAAAGATGCATAGCTTTCTGATATTTAGTACTGGACTATTTTCATTAACTAGATAATCTTCATAATTGCCAAAGAGATGATTAGCTTGAATCTTGATTCTGAAATTTACAGAAATTTTAAAACTTGCAGTCTCAGGGTATTAATTAATTACCGATAGTGCATTCATGGTAGGATCATCTAAAGGAAATATAATGAATCCTGTGGCCAAACAGTTTTGAGGTAAAAAATGGGTTCAGGAGGATTAAAGATGGTGGCGTGAGAGGTGAGACACAGACTTCCTCCTAAAACCGCATATAATACAAAAATATAATTAATGCAACTAAATATAATTAAAACAACTAATCCTGAAAAAGCAACAGGAAAGAGGACTGTGACAGACTGCATACACCTGGAGAAAAGAGCAGACCTCACGGAACAGGGTAACGTACCAAAGCGTGGCCTGGCAAGACCAAAGCCCTTCCCCCACCCCAGCTCACTGGCGAGAGGAAGAGAATCAGAGGGAGGAGGGAGTGGAGTCCTGGGACTGCTGAATACCTAACTCCGGAGATCTGCTCTGGGAGCACAAACCTACATTTCATGGTGCTTGCATGGTACTCTCATGAATAGGGGGTTAGATAGTTAAGACAGGCAGAATTCCTGGAGAGACTGAGATTCCAGCTGCTTGTGGAAAGCAGGGATCCATATCTGGCTGCTCTGTGACAAAAGAAAGGTGGGTAGTCTGAGAGACTTCCTAACAAGGATGCCCTTAGCAGGAGGGCTGCTAAAGGGGCAAGGATTGCATAGAGCTTACTGCTCAGGAGAAAGGACAGCTAGACAAAATTGTCTGGGTGCACTCTGCCCAGCACGTTGGGAGCTTTCATGATCTTCAGGTGCTCCAGCTCCCTGGTTGGGTACACAGCTCCAAGGACCCCCTCTGAGATACACAGCCTACTACGCCTTTCTCCCAGCCAACCCCACTTGGCTTGCAAATCGGCAAACCCTACCCTGGCATTAGGCTAGACAGAGGGAAGATCAGTCTACAGCAACTACAAACACAAAGCATAGAGGCTTATACCTGTGTGGTTGGCCCACTGGTTCAGGTAGTAGAGTCAGTCATAGCAGCTGGGAAGCAGGAAACAGCTCTTTCCTCCCCCCAGGCACCAATACCATTCCCCTGTGACCCCTGACATTGCTTCAAGGGCTGAGCAGCTCCAGAGAGTAGAGTTTCTGGGCACCAGAGGGCGCCATATACAAATATGAAACACCAAAGGAACCTGGTTCAAAGTAAAATTATTAATACAGCTCCTGAGAAAGATTTTAATGACATTGACCTCATGACTCTTCCTGAAAGGGAGTTCAAAATAAAAATCATTAATATGCTCATAGAGGTATGGAAAGATATTCAAGAACTCAGGAATGAATTCTGGTCAAAGATACAATCACTGAAGAGCACAATGGAGGGTGTTAAAAGCAGATTAATTATGGTAGAAGAGATGATAAATGAAATAGAAATTAGAGAAGAGGAATATAAAGAAGCTGAGGCACACAGAGAAAAAAGATCTCTAAGGATGAATGAATATTGAGAAAACTGTGTAACCAATACAAACGGAACAATATTCGCATCATAGGGGTACCAGAAGAAGAAAAGAGAGAAAAAGGGATAGAAAGTGTCTTTGAGGAGGTAATTGCTGAAAATTTCCCAATCTGGGGAAGGAGATAGTCTCTCAGGCCATGGAGGTGCACAGATCTCTCAACACAAGGGTCCCAAGGAAGACAACACCAAGACACATAGTAATTAAAATGGCAAAGATCAAGGATAAGGACAGACTATTAAAAGCAGCCAGAGAGAGAAATAAGATCACATACAAAGGAAAGCCTATCAGGCTACCATAAGACTTCTCAGTAGAAACCTTACAGGCCAGAAGGGAGTGGCATAATGTATTTAATGCAATGAAGCAGAAGGGCCTCAAACCAAGATTACTTTATCCAGCAAGATTTTCATTTAAATTTGAAGGAGGGATTAAACAGTTTCCAGATAAGCAAAAACTGAGAGAATTTACCTCCCACAAACCATTGCTACAGTGTATTTTGGAAGAAATGCTATAGATGGAAGTGTTCCTAAGGTTTAATAGCTGTCACCAGAGGTAATAAAATCACAGTAAAGGAAGTAAAACAGCTAATTACTAAGCAAATGCAAAATTAAATTAACTATCCCCAAAGTAAATCAAGGGATAGGCAAATAGTACAGAATATGATACCAAATATATAAAGAATGGAGAAGGAAGAAAAAGGAGGAGAAAAAAAAGAGAACTTTTAGATTGTGCTTGTAATAGCATATTATGTGAGTTAAGTTAGTCTCTTAGATAGTAAGGAAGTTACCCCTGAACCTTTGTTAACCACGAATCTAAAGCCTGCAATGGCAATAGCACATACGTATCTAAAATCACCCTAAACGTAAATGGATTGAATGTCAAAAGACATAGAGTAACTGAATGGATAAACAGGAAGAACCATCGATATGCTGCCTACAAGAGAATCACTTTAAACCCAAAGACATACACAGACTAAAAGTGAAGGGATGGAAAAAGATATTTCATGCAATTAATAGGGAGAAAAAATCAGGAGTTGCAATACTTGTATCAGACATAATAGACTTCAAAACAAAGAAAGTCACAAGAGACAAAGAAGGACATTACATGATGATAAAAGGGTCAATCCAACAAGAAGATATAACTATTATAAATATCTATGCACCCAACACAGGAGCACCTACATATGTGAAACAAATACTAACAGAATTAAAAGGGGAAATAGAATGCAACGCATTCATTCTAGGAGATTTCAACACATCACTCACTCTGAAGAACAGACCACCAGACAGAAAATTAGTAAGGAGACAGAGGCACTGAACAACACATTAGAACAGTTGGACCTAACAGACATCTAAAGAACTCTACACCCAAAAGCAACAGAATACACATTCTTCTCAAGTACACATGGAACCTTTTCAAGAATAGATCGTATACTAGGCCACAAAAATAGCCTTGGTAAATCAAAAAGATTGAAATTGTACCAACCAGTTTCTCAGACCACAAAGGTATGAAACTAGAAATAAATTATGCAAAGAAAATGAAAAATCCCACAAACAGATGGAGGCTTTTCAACATGCTCCTAAATAACCAGTGGATCAATGGCCAAATAAAAACAGAGATCAAGAAAAAGAAATATATGTAGACAAATGACAACAATAATTCATCGCCACAAAATCTGTGGGACACAGAGAAGGCGGTGCTAAGAGAGAAGTATATTGCAATACAGGCCTACCTCAGAAAAGAAGAACAATCCCATATGAGCAGTCTAAACTCACAATTAATGAAACTAGAAAAAGAACAAATCAGGCACAAAGTCAGTACAAGGAGGGACATAATAAAGATTAGAGAAGAAATAAATAAAATTGAGAAGAATAAACCCATAGAAAGAATAATGAAAGCAAGAGCTGGTTCTTCAAGAAAATAAACAAAATAGATAAATCCCTAGGCAGACTTACCAAGAAAAAAAGAGTCTACTCACATAAACAGAATCTGAAATGATAAAGGAAAATCCCTACAGACACCACAGAAATATAAAGAATTATTAGGGAATACTATAAAAAATTATACGCTAACAAACTGGATAACCTAGAAGAAATGGACAACTTTCTAGAAAAATTCAGCCTTCCAAGGCTGACCCAGAAAGAAACAGAAAATCTGAACAGACCAATTAGCAGCAACGAAACTGAACTGGTAATCAAAAACCTACGTAAGAAAAAAACTCCAAGATCAGATGGCTTCACTGCTGAATTTTATCAAACATTTAGTGAAGACCTAATACCCATCCTCCTTAAAGTTTTTCAAGGACTAGAAGAAGAGGGAATACTTCCAAACTCATTCTATGAAGCCAGCATAACTCTAATATCAAAACCAGGCAAAGACACCACTAAAAAAGAAAATTACAGACCAATATCCCTGATGAACATAGATGCAAAAATACTCAACAAAATATTAGCAAACCAAATTCAAAAATACATCAAAGTGATCATCCATCATGATCAAGTAGGATTTATTCCATGGATGCAAGGATGGTACAGCATTCGAAAATCCATCAACATCATCCACCACATCAACAAAAAGAAGGACAAAAACCACATGATCATCTCCATACATGCTGAAAAAGCATTTGACAAAATTCAACATCCATTCATGATAAAAACTGTCAACAAAATGGGTATAGAGGGCAAGTACCTCAACATAATAAAGGCCATAAATGACAAGCCCACAGCCAACATTACACTTAACAGTGAGAAGCTGAAAGCTTTTCCTTTAAGATTGGGAACAAGACAAGGATGCCCACTCTGACCCACTTCTATTCAACATAGTACTGGAGGTCCTAGCCATGGCAATCAGACAACACAAAGACATAAAAGGCATCCAGATAGGCAAGGAAGAAGTTAAACTGTCCCTGTTTGCAGATGACATGATATTGTGCATGAAAACCCTAAAGAATACACTCCAAAACTACTAGATCTAATATCTGAATTCAGCAAAGTTGTGGGATACAAAATTAATACAAAGAAATCTGTGGCATTCCTATACAGTAACAATGAACTAGCAGAGAGAGAAATCAGGAAAACAATTCCATTCACAGCTGCATCAAAAAGAATAAAATACCTAGGAATAAACCTAACCAAGGAAGTGAAAGACCTATACTCTGAAAACTACAAGAAACTCATGAGAGAAATTAAAGAAGATACCAATAAATGGAAACACATCCAATGCTCATGGATAGGAAGAATTAATATTGTCAAAATGACCATCCTGCCTAAAGCAATCTACAGATTCAATGCAATCCTTATCAAAATACCAACAGCATTCTTCAACGAACTAGAGAAAATCGTTCTAAAATTCATATGGAACCACAAAAGACCCCAAATAGCCAAAGCAATCCTGAGAAGGAAGAATAAAGCTGGGGGGATTATGCTCCCCAACTTCAAGCTCTACTACAAAGCCACAGTAGTCAAGACAATTTGGTACTGGCACAAGAACAGACCCATAGACCAATGGAACAGACTAGAGAGCCCTGATGGAACCCAACCATATATGGTCAATTAATATATGATAAAGGAGCCATGTACATGCAATGTGGAAATGACAGCTTCTTCAACAGCTGGTGTTGGCAAAACTGGACAGCTACATGCAAGAGAATGAAACTGAATAATTTTTTAACCCCATACACAAAAGTAAACTCGAAATGGATCAAAGACCTGAATGGAAGTCATGAAACCATAAAACTCTTAGAAGGGAACATAGGCAAAAATCTCCTGAATATAAGCATGAACAACTTCTTCCTGAACGCATTACCTCGAGCAAGGGAAACAAAAGCAAAAATGAACTCATGGGACTATATCAAACTAAAAAGTTTCTGTACAGCAAAGGACACCATCAACAGAACAAAAAGGCATCCTACAGTATGGGAGAATATATTTGTAAATGACATATCCGACAAGGGGTTAACATCCAAAATATATAAAGAACTTACACGCCTCAACACCCAAAAAACAAATAACCTGATTAAAAAATGGGCAGAGGATATGAAGAGACAACTCTCCAAAGAAGAAATTCAGATGGCCAACAGACACATGAAAAGATGCTCCACATCACTAACCATCAGGGAAATGCAAATTAAAACCACAATGAGATATCACCTCACACCAGTAAGGATGGCCAGCATCGAAAAGACTAAGAACAACAAATGCTGGTGAGGATTCAGAGAAAGGGGAACCCTCCTACACTGCTGGTGGGAATGTAAGCTAGTTCAACCATTGTGGAAAGCAATATGGAGGTTCCTCAAAAAACTAAAAATAGAAATACCATTTCACCCAGGAATTCTACTCCTAGGAATCAACCCTAAGCATGCAGCATCCCAGTTTCAAAAAGACATATGCACCCCTATGTTTATCACAGCAGTATTTACAATAGCTAAGATATGGAAGCAACCTAAGTGTCCATCAGTAGATGAATGGATAAAGAAGAAGTGGTACATATACACAATGGAATACTATTCAGCCATAAGAAAGAAACAAATCCTACCGTTTGCAACAACATGGATGGAGCTGGAAGATATTATGCTCAGTGAAATAAGCCAGGTGGAGAAAGACGATTGCCAGATGATTTCCCTCATTTGTGAAGTATAACAACAAAGCAAAACTGAAGGAACAAAATAGCAGCAGACTCAGTGACTCCAAGAAGGGATGAGTGGTTACCAAAAGGGAGGGGTGTGGGGGGGGCGGTGGGGAGGGTGGGAGAAGGGGATTGAGGGGTATTATGTTTAGTACACATGGTGTGGGGGTCACGGGGAAAGCAGTGTAGCACAGAGAAGGCAAATAGTGAATCTGTGACATCTTACTACACTGAAGGACAGTGGGGCATTGGGGTATGGGTGGGGACTTGATAATATGGTTAAATGTAGTTACCACATTGTTTTTTCATGTGAAACCTTCATAAGAGTGTATATCAATAATACCTTAATAAAAAATTTTTAAAAAATGGGTTCAACCTGTTTGTGTTACTTACTAAATTACCCTCTTGGTTATCTATTGCCTTTCCAAAATGTACAACCACCACCATTTTGCTCTGGTTCATGACCTCAGAGGTAGTCAGTTTGGGTTAGGCGATACAACAGCTGGGCTGGGCTCAGCCGGCTGGTTCTTCTGATGGCCTCTCCTGGGGTCACTCATGGGCTGCAGTCATCTGGTGCCTTGAGTGGGACTGCCACCCTCACATGTCTTGTGGCTGGTGCTGGCTGGCGCATGGGCCTCGTGTCTCTAGCAGACATGCTTTGCTTTTCTTCTGGCAACCTGAGAAGGCAGGAGTGGAAGCTCCTAGGCTTCTTGCATTTTGGGCGTGGAATACCCACAACATTTTACAACATCCTACTGGCCAAAGCAAGACATAATATCAACACGGAAGCAAAGGGTTTGGGAAATAGATTCCACCTTTTGAAATGAGTGGCTATTTTTAATCTTTCACTATTATTTAACTTTTATGGGATACTCACTTTCCTCATCTACAAGATAGGAACATCTCTTGCAACATTTCAAGATCATATACAAAAAGCTCATAGAGTTATGTTAGTGCAAAGCAGAACTCAATAAGTGATCATTATATTGTGTCTCAGTGTAAATAGATATTTTAAAGAATGAAACATAACAAATTAAATATGGGATTTTTTTGGTGACTTGTATGTTTGTATAGGTTTCAGGTTTGTATGAAAATTCAACTAACAAAAAAGGTTACCTATAAAACCTTTAAAGTTTGACAATATGGGCATTTTAAATAATCTAGATCTAACTGTAAATTAATTCTGCTCCATATCTAGCACAGATTTTAATAGGTCTAGAATTAGAGGCGCATATTTGATAGGGAAGATCTCTGGATCTTTGATCACCACCTCTTTAACAACTACCATAATGTAAGCCTGTCTGAAATTTTACAAAACTAAATTATTTTGAGTCTTTCAATATTTGGTTATCTTATCTTTGTACCTTTCCTTATTATTATCATAATATCTGGACATATTGATAACAAAGCATTTCATGGGCTTGGTACAGATGGGAAATGAGACAAAGAAATTAAGGTTGTATCTGAATAGTGTTTCTAACTTACCTGCAGCTTTTTGGTTTGTATAAAGGCCAAGATCTGATCAGTCAGTTGATTGTTGTCAAGTTATTAAAACTTATCTCATTTTGAGACTGAAATAACTTTTTTGAAATAACGTGCTGAGATTCTTGTTCTAGTCTGTCTGGACTGCTGTAACAAAATACCGTGGACAGGATGACTTATAAACAACATAAATTTATCTCTCATAGTTCTGGAAGCTGGAAATCTGAGATCAGGGTGCCAGAATGGTTGTGTGAGGGCCCTCTTGAGAGTCACAAATCAGCTGTATCCTCACATGGCAGAAGGGGTAGGGAGCTCCATGGCGTCTCTTTTATAAGGGCATTAACTGCACTTATGAGGGCTCTGCCCACATGACCTAACCACCTCCAAAAAGACCCCACCTCCTGACATCACCACACGGAAGGTTAGGATTCCAACAAGTGAATTTTGAGGGGACACAAACACTCAGACTAGAGCAACCCTTCATAATGCTGCACCTCTTGGTGCATTTCTCTGTCTGGAGTATTTGTCAGCCTTTTATTATGACAAGCTTCCTTTCATTGCTAACAACTTCAAAGTTACCTCCCTGTGCAGTCTTCTCTCCCACCCCCAAATCCTCCCTCCTCTGTTTCCAGTGTGCCTCAGGCATACATCTAATATAATACAGATTGCCTTCTAGCTTAATCTGCTTATATGCCTGTCTTTCTACAGAGGCTATGAACTTCTCAAGAGCAGAAAATCAGTGTTTATTATTTACACACCCAGTGTCCAGCAAAGGTAATAGACAATGAGAACTGGCAAAAGAAAAGACTTTCTTAATATCTAGGCTAGGTTTACCTTCCAACTGTATCAGCCCTTCAGTAATTACTGATTTTCAGTTAAATGCTGCTGGGCATGGAATGCCGTCACCAGAAGGAAAGCAGAGCACATCTGCTACTCCACCCCTTGCCCCAAATCCACAGGTTAAAGTCCAAACCCCCAGTACTTCATTTGAAGTCAGTGTCTTTACAGGGGTAACCAAATTAAACGGAGGTCATTAGGATGGGCCCTAATTCAATATGACTGGTATCCTTATAAAAAGAAGAAATTTGGACACAGACATGCTCACAAGGAGAAGACCATACGAAGATGAAGATGGCAATCTGCAAGCCAAGGAGAGTGGCCTGGAGCAGCTCTTCACCTCACAGCCCTAAGAAAGAATCCACTCTGCCAGCACCTTGGTCCTGGACTCGCAGCCTCCAGAACTGTGAACCAAAAACCTTTCTTTTGTTTAGGCCATTCAGTCTGTGGCACTTTGTTACAGCAGCACTAGGACACTAATGCAAATGCTTTCGTTTTTGATTTTTTAATGACAAGCAAACAAAAAATGTGGTCAGTATAGGATAATTAAGGTCACTTACAAAACTGCTTAAGGGAAAAAGCTGAAGCTCATAGTTCATTGTCAGTCAATTCAGCTTCAAGCCCATTGAAACCGCTCTTGAAACCGCAAGTAAGTTGTAGTTCGCTCTTCCTGACAGGACAAGGGTGATCATTGTCCTCCAGTTTCTTTGCGGGTTATTCCTGTGTTGTAAATGTAGTCAGAGCTTGGCAGATTCTATTATGATCCTGAATGGGATTATGCACATAGACACCAAAGCCAAAAGTAAATACTTGCTGAGGAAAGCAACTGAATTCTCTACTTTGTACACACATTACCTTTGAAAAGATGTATAAACATTCTTGTGACTCCATCCTGCACCTGGCGTCGTGTATTCTTATGACACTAATAACTGCAGCTGGCACTGAACCTTTCACAATTACGCAGTTTCACCCCCCAGGAAATAATAGATTCATTTCTCTATTCAACAAATTCATCTCATTCTACCCCAAACCCCCCAATAAAAATAAAGCTTGAAAAACAAACCCAGCTTCCTTATTGGCTTCTGGCAAACATGCCCCTTGATAAGCCACTCTTCTCATTCTTCCAAAGAAAGAATGCAAGAACCACCAAGAATTCTCGGGATTACAGAGCGCTCATAAAGGGGGCTGCAGTGCTGACTGGACCATTCAGGCAAGGATCAAGATCGAGCAGACATGCCTGCTGGGAGCCCACACGCATTCCTCCTGCTGGTGGTCTTTGTCCTGGGCATCTTTGGTAAGCCACTATGATTTTTATTCTCTTTATAGGCATTGGAAAAATTCAGAAGAGAGTCCATGTATAATGAGATTGTATGTGGCATTAAGCAAAATGTGGAAACTCTAAATTAAAACCTAAGCAGAACATATATTTAGACTGAAACGTCAGAGAATGTCTTGTTGAGTTAAATTTTAAAAATCTGTTAACTTCCTAGAAATTCTTGACTCTAAAGGTCTGGGTTTTTGTTGCTGTTGTTTGCTTGAGATGATAGGAGCATTACTGAAAGTAAGTTTAGAGTGTTTATTTTAATGTTGATAGGCAGAAATTGCCACCCTCAGTTGACAGAATTCACATAAAATCTTTATGTTGATAACTTTTCATAGAAGGAGATCAAGTTGATTTTATCATTCAATAAGTTATCTTACTGACAACACACATGGTTAAGCAGTGATTACAGGTCTAGTGTACTTACCCACTTTTCAAACACAGTCAGTATAAGTTCAGATGTTCATGGACCGTAATTACAGCCGGTGATTAGATTTGTGTGATTATCTCCCTAAATATCTCTATCCGTACTTTGTGAAATGAGCGTCCTGCTGCTTTGATGTCAAATTCCAGGTAAAGAATTAAGCTTCATGGCTGCCTGCTCTTCATCAGGGTTTTGCTCTCTTTTTCTCACACAGCTGGTCCCTGTGAGGGCCAAGAGTTGCGATGTCAGTGTATCCAGACACATTCTGACTTTATTTCTCCCAAATTCATTACAAATGTCCAGTTAATACCTGAAGGTGCTTACTGCAGCAGAAAAGAAGTCATGTAAGTAGAAGATGTGGGGAAAATGGAAGCCTCTGCTACTGGGCTTTTCAATGCTAACATTTGCTTACAGCATATGTTAGATTAGAGTACAGAAAACCAGGGCTCTGGGTGTTATTCCTGCACAGTGGGGGAAGATAGCTGCCCAGTATTTATGCTGTCTTGTATGCTCTCTAAAAAAAAAAAAAAAGAAAAAGAAAACTCTCAAATGCAAAAATAAGGTATGAATTCTTCTGAGTGAACTTTGAAGTGAATAAATCTGTACAAGAAAGACACATGGTTCCCAGTAAGTCTACACGGATAATGCTTGATTGCCTAGAGATCTCTATTACACATGTGGACAACACAATAAGCTTAATAGAGCCTAGGCTCTAGAAGCTGACTTGACAAATTTTCTGAAGGATCAGCCTACAGATACAGCGTTTAGAAGTTCTGGGGTGCATTTCTGTATTTTATAGAAACTTTTTTACATTGTGAACTATTTCATACATACTGTTGTTTTAATTGTTCATTGCTAAGTAACATCACAATTTAGTGGCTTAAAATAAACCCATTTATCATCTCACAGTTCTGTAAATTAGCCGTCCAGGTGGCTTAACTGGGTTTTCTGCTTTAGGGCTTTGTAAGGCTAAGCTGGGCTGAAGATCTCACCTGGAGGTTCTGGGAAGGAATCCACTTCCAAGATTATGTTGTTACTGAACTCAGTTCCTTGCAGTTGTAGGACTGAGATATCCATACTCTTGCTGGCTGTGGGCTCAGTGTCAGTCTCAACTCCCAGGGGATTCTCAGGTCCTTCCACATAGCAGCTTCCATATCAGCAGCTGAGAATCTTTTCCTTGTTGAATTGATCTCTCATTTCAAGTCTCTCTGACTTCCTCCTCTGCTGCCAGCCAGAGATAGCTGCTTTTAGGGCCCATGCAATACACTGGGCTCACCTGAATAAATTCCCTTTGGGTTAAAATCGTCAACTAGTTAGAAACCTTTATCATAGTAATATTTCATCATGTCCACACTTCTGGAGATTTGGGAGGGAAACTTCTTGGGCCTTCTTAATATTCTACCTAACATGCTTCAAATGAATATATAATACATATACATACAGTTTAAAGATCAGTAATAAAATAAAAATCCACTTACTTGCTACCCAGACCAGAATCTAGAACATAATTACACCAGAAGCCTGCATATGTGAAACTCCTGTCAGGAGCTGAATTGTGTCCTCTCTAAATCTTTATGTTGAAGTCCTAACCCCCAAGACCTTGGAATGTGACTGTTTGGAGATAGAGCCTTTAAAGAGGTTATTAAGTTTAAATGAGGTCATAAGTCTGGGTCTTACTCCAGTATGATCAGTGAACTTATAAGAAGAGGGAGAGACAACAGGAATCCACGAACATGGACAGAAAGGCCCTGTGGGGACATAGGAAGCCAAGGGGAGAGATCTCAAAATAAACCAAATCTGCCAACAGCACCTTGATCCTGGACTTGTAGCTTCCTTACCTATGAGATAGTAAATTTCTGTTACTTAAGCCACCTGCTCTGTGATACACTGTTAGAGCAATCCTAGCAAACAACCAAATCATGCACCCACCCACCTCTACAAAATAACTGCTAGTTTTTAGCTGTTTTTTTCTTGCTTTTTGAAATTGGTTTTACCACCTACATATGAAACCTAAAACAATTATTATTTATTTTGCTTGTGTTAATTATTATTATTTATTTTGTTTTTGTTATGGACTGGATTTAGGAGTCTAGGGGCTGCACATTTTTAACCTTACCAGGTAATGCCACACTACATTACAAAGGTATTGCATCAGCTGACACTCCTTCTTACATAAAATCATCTGTAGCTTCACATACTGGCCAATGCCTGGTGCTTTTAACCTGATGGGTATGTAATGGTATCTTTTAATTTTCAATTCTCTATTACTAAGGAGGCTGAATATTTTTTCATATGTTTGTAAGCATCTGTATTCCCCTTTTTTGTGAAATTCCTATGCACTTCTTTGCTGCTTTTCCTATTTGGATACTATCTCTTCCCTGTTGACCCACAGGTGTTCTTTACATATTCCTGATATTAATCCCTTGTCAAATTTATGGATAGCAAAGCTCATTTTCCAGTTTTTGGCTCATATGTTCATTCTTTCTATGGTATCTTCCAATTAACATAAGTTTATATTTTTTTAATATACTTGAGTTGAGAATTATGCTTTTTTCTGGTCAACACTTACAACGTCTTATTTAAAAAAAAATTTCCTTCACAGAGTTCATAAAAATATTTTTTCCATATTGTCTTCCAAAATGGTTACAGTTTTTTCCTTTGTATTTAAGACTAATAAAGCTGGAAGTGATTTTTGTTTGTAATAGAAAGGATTTATCCACTTTGATTTTTCTCTATGGTTCATCAGTGGTTCCAGCACTATTTATTATAATCTCATCTTTTCACCACTGATCTACAGCATGGCTTCTACCATAAACTGAGTTCACATCAATGTGTAAGGATGGTTGTATCTCTGTTCTGTCCCATTAATGAAATTGTCTATATTTGCACAACACCTTCATTATTAACATTTTATAGTAATTCTTGACGTCAGGAAAGGAAAATTCTCCTGTCTTCTTCAGACTGGCTTTTCTTTTATTGGACTTTTGCTTCTATATCTTAGGAGCAGCCTGCAAATTTTCACTAATTAAATTATAATTTTGAGTGGAACTTCCTTGAAATTTTTGATTAACCTGTGAATTATTGACATCTCCCTGACTCTGAGTTTTCTATTTAAAAAATGTAGACTAGCTCCCAATTTATTGAGAACTTCTTCAGTGTTTTCGAACAAGTTTCTGTAATTTTCTCTAAAGGCATTCCATATCTTTTTTATTATAAAAACTTACTTCTAGTCACTTTATATTTTTTGAGGCTATTGTAAAGAATAGCTTTATAAAATTTTACATTCTGGCTGTTACTGGTGTTTTGACAAAATTTTGTAATGATTTTATCAATCATTTTTGGGGGTAATCACATCATCTGGGAATAATGGCAATTTACTCTCCTCCTTTGGAAACCTTATGCATTTTATCTTTCTGGCTTTGTTGAGATGGCTTTACTGATAGCAGACACCCTTGTTTTATTTCTGAGTTCAAAAGGAATACTTCCAACTTTTTGCTATTATGTACAATATTTTGCAGCTATCCTTGAATTGGTAATTTGTTAGGGAGTTATTAATTACATTATTAACATTTTCATTATGATCTGGTCCTCATGCAAAGAATTTCAAAGGGGTGAAGCTTTGCTCTTCTGTGTAGTACAGTTGAAAACTACAGAATTAATTTAAATAAGCAACTTATGCTTTCTCTTTCTCTCCCAGTAATAAGTGAGGCTTTAATGAGTTCCTTAAAGCTAACAAAATTGGCAGAGGTATAATGATAAAGAATATATAGTAAATGGTTGGCAGCTTAGAATATATTACCCTCATGTAGATTTTCCAGAGTCTAGCACTACCCATTATGTATCCTAAGTCCAATAAATGTTTGATGATTTGTTGATATCTCAAAAGACTGTAAGAAAAAATGTTATCCTTTAGTTGGTGAAAAATCTCATTATTTACACTGATATGACTAAAACTCATATTCTAATAATGTGATTAATGTAGTTTGAGAAATCTATGTGTTCATCTTAAGCATAGGAATTTCATGTTACAGAACTTTGAATGAGTAAATTTAAAGTATTATTAAATTAACTATCATTATTATTTAACCAGACACTCTTTTCTTTTCAGTGTCACATTGAAAGATGGGAAAATAGTTTGTTTGGATCCTGAGGCTGACTGGGTGATGACTATTATCAAAAAGCTTATCAACAGGTATAATTAATGCTAAGGATTCTCATAGCTATATTTTTTCTCTCACTTTAATTAAATATATATTTGGAAACATATACAGACTCTCTTAATAGATTAAAATAAAACTACAACAAGACCATAACAAGTCTATACCAAAGAATCCAAAAACATGATCCCCAAACCAGCAGAATTACCATCATCTGGCAACTTGTCAGAAATCCAAATTCTCAGGTGCCACCTGAGACTTACTGAATCAGAAACTCTGTAAGTCAGTGCGACAGTCTGTCTCAACAAGGCCCCCAGGTGATTCTGATGCACTCACAAGTTTGAGAACCACTGACGCGCACCTTCTATTTAACGTGATATCCTAGTTGGCCTATATTATACTTATCCCCACAGAATATAAAAGTGATTTAAAATTGCTAGAAATTGTCTTATACAGACCAGCTAGGTAGGCAATAGACCATTTGATGAAAGGAATTTTGAGGAAAGAAATATCCCCTTTGAAAAAAAAATATTTCTGGCACATTTGTAGAAACTAAACTCCAAATAGAATTTGCAAATTAGTGGATGGAGAAGATGCGATTAAGGACAGGCAGATGATGGGAGTACACTTGGGTTAATGTCTGAAAAAAATCATACTAGAATTTTTTTTTTGACCTTCAAAACATAGCAGTGGGTAAGAAGAGAGAAGTGAATACTCATAGTGGAAAAATTACATTTTGTGTCTTTTTAAATTAAAAATAAAAAGGAAAACAGATTAAGGGTTTGTGAAAGTTATGATTCAGCCGAAGGTCACCTTGGCTGTTGAATGGTGTAATGTAGTAGGAAGAGCTTGGGATTTTGAATCCTATAGCTATGGTTTAGTGCTCTAGATCCACAGCTGAAAGTTACATCATTTGAATAATTCACTTAACATTGGGGATTTACTTGCTTTCATTTGTTCTTAACTTTTCTCTTTCATGGGAGAAGTAGAGACAATATATGTAAGGTGTTTAATCAGGACTACTATTAATTTTCAACTTACCAAACACATGGGCTTTTTCCTTTGTTTTTTAGGTGTTTTTTTCTTATGACCACACAAGGGTAATCCTGTGCATCTATATAAATACATGTCGCTCTGCTTCTATTTTAGTTCCCCTAACTGATGGCCACACAAAGAACATCACACCATATGGGTATCAAGAGCCCTTGGTATCATCGTGAGCCTGGACATCCTCCAGTTTTGTTCCACAAGTTTTTCTTCAATTTAGGACTAGAATGAACTGCTTTCTCTGCTTTTTCTGGCAACCCCAAGATTGTTTTCAAACATGTGACTGGCTACTTGGGAAGGGAGTAATGGCAGGAGAGGTGATGAAATTTCCATTGTGCAGGAAGGATAATCTCCCAAACTCATACAGCAGGTGAAAGGTTTCCCTGGTTGGCTGAATATATCTGAACAGATTCTATGTCTTCCATGCTGTCTCCTACCACCCTTTCATCCACTTAACTTCCCAGTGGACTCTGGCATTTGGTCATTGTTTTGCTCTCTACCTCATCCTTAATGGAATCAGTATGTTTCTTTATTAAGTTATCAACATCTATTAACTTATTGAGCCTCTTGATTGCTCAATCTTTTGAGTTCCAAAGGCTTTAAACTCCTCTCCATTTCAGTCACGCACAACCTTGGATCTCAGCATAAAGTAAGGTTGTTTATCTGCAGTCTTCAAAACTGAAATACTTCTTCTAGGGGAATTTTTTTATTCATTATAAGATCTGAAATAAGTATGCATTTAAGAAAAGGAAATGCAATATCATATAGTTGCACAATAAAATCGTCTTAAATTTTAAGAATTTACTTTTAAATAAAGCAAACCTAAGAGGTAGCATCAGACAGTGATACAACCTAGGAAAGTGTAAAGGCTTCACGTGGAGGGAGGAGGCGCAGGAAATGAAAGACCACGGGGACCCAGGGAAGATCGCAGGGATGCGGCCTCAGAAAAATGAGACACAAAACAGAGCTAACACCACATTCCAACCGTTTACCTTTTGGGTATGATTCCTGCATATGTGACACCATAATGAGTGAATAAACATCATTTTTTTTTTTACTGGTTCTGAAGAAAAAAATGTGTCACCAGATGATTGATGTTCTCATGGAGCTAATGAACAAGAGTGCTGCTTCAGGAAGTATCTTAGTCGGTTGGTAATTATAACAAATTACCGTGGACCGGGTGGCTTAAACAATACATATTTATTTCTCACAGTTCTGGAGCCTGGAAGTCCAGAGTCAGGGTGCCAGCATGGTTGGTTCATGGTGAGGTCCCTCTCCCTGGCTTATAGATGGCATCTTCACGGGGTGGAAAAAGAGAGAGCTAGCCTCTGCCTTTTCTTATAAGGACATTAATACCATTTGTGAAGGTTGCACTCTCACGAACTAATTAATTGCCAAAGGCCCCACCTCCAAATAGGGATTAGGGTTCCAACATATGAACGTTGGAGGGACACACACATTCTGTCCATAGCAATAAAGGGATTCAGTCCACAGGAGCCCTCAGGACTTTCTCTTGGCATCTGTTGTGTTTTTGCCTCTCTCTGCTGGCCTGACATTTCTCTCTCTCTGCTTCTCTGGTCTCTATGGTATGTCATTTACCAAAAGTACCTTGCTTTCCCTAAGAGGAAGTTTCCAGTTCCTGGAAGAGAAGACCTTATCGGCCATATTGATTCAGGTGTCCACACAGGTCCAGTAAACTGTGGGCAAGGAATAGTGGTTACATGGTACAAACGAGGCCATCTGGGACCTACCACTATAGAATGAAGAAACAGTTCCCAGAGAAGTAAGAGTTTTTATGAATTGGGCAGTTACCTTAAAAAACTATATCACTCTCTGTGTATCTACATATGAGAAAGGGGAAAACACACAGTTGAAAGAGAAAACATATTTCCTCAGAAGAAACATTATGATTCTGAACAGGTATCTGAACTTTTCTACACTCTGTTGTAAATGTGAAAATATGGCAAAACAAAACAAAACAAAGTATCTCTATCCTTCACAGTATTATTAAGAGGAAATAAAATTAAAGTTGCTTTAAAAGAAAGCTTGAAAGATCATAAACTGTTATCCTTATTATTAAAACTGAAAAATCTCTTCCTAGTTAGTACTTAATAAAGTCACTTTTAGGACACCTGTTCATATTGTCTTATCCACAGTCACATAGACTAATCCTCTAAACTTAATAAGGTGGCAAATTTTGCTGCTGTGGATCACGGCAAAAATAATCATCCTGTTACTAAGCTCCACATTGGCATTTTTAACTCTGAGGCTGAGCTCAATAAAAGAACTATCTCAGGACCACAAGTACAAGACTAGGGGAATTTTAGAATATAAAATTCCAAGTTTCAAGAGCAAGGGATCTGATTGGGACAGTTTGAGTCATGCACCCACTCACAGTCCAGCACCCTGGGACAGGAGAGTGGGGACACACCACAGAGATGTGGCTGCCAGGAGCCATGCCAGGGGTGGGGCAGGCAGTTCTGAGTAGCTAGCAGACAACTCAGCAGGGACTCTCTACGACTCAGAGAGAACTCCTCTCAAAACTAAGGGAAGAGTAAATGAGCATGGGACTTCTGGTTCCAGACATTTTTTTAAATAAAATATTTCTTATATAGAAATACTGAATAAGATAGAAAAACATCTTTTCAAATGAATAGTTTAATTGTCCAGAAAGTAGAGAGAAACCTTACGGTAGTCTCCCAAAACTCCCCCAAAAAGGAATCAGAAAGTAGGAAATGGAATTTCATAGGGAAATGCTGGCACTGGAAGGTAGTTGCTTTATCTCTAACCTTACATACTGGCATTTTAATCTTATGATAGGACCAAAGACTTGATTGTGAAGCCTTGTAAAACTGAGTTGTAGGGAAGATCCTTTTATACAATCAAAACCTTCAGTAGAAATCAATCTACTAAAAAATACAAGTTTGTGATAAGGAAGCATGTCTGCCTCAACGTGGACAAGAGGTGGAAAAAAACCCAAATCTTCCTTGAAAAGTCTCTACCAAGAATCTACCCTCAGGCAGGTCTGGGATGCCACTGTAACACCTGGAGATGGTCTGGGAAATCCCAAGTAGCACAGAAACGCGCTCAGATCAATGTCTGGCAGAAATGAAAGTAAAACTTCCCTAGTAGGATACAATTTCAACATATGCCCGACGGGGGTCTCCAAGGTAAAACCATGCTAAAAATGAGTCCATCATGAGTATATATAAAATTCTGAAGGAACTATCCACCCTAAACAAGAGTCAAGACCCACAATAAACAGCATCCCTAAAAGCAGAAGTTTTAAAATGAAAAAAGGAGACCATTAGAAGTAAGTATGTTTCAGATCATCAGATATCAAAGAGGAATTGGATCATAAGAAAAGAGTAAGATACTATACTAGGAAACCAAGCAGATTGGGGTGGGGGTGGGGGAGAGTGGGGCACAGCAAACATAATAGGGAAAGGAACAGCAAATTCAAAATAAAACAAAGGGAACTTAAAGAAATAAAAAATGATTACTTCAAGTAAAATGTCACTGGAAGGCTTAAACAGAAGAATATATTCAGCTACAGAGGCAATTATTTTAGATGTATCTAGGATGCACCAGAGAGATAAAGATAGAATATGTGAAAAGGACATTAAGAGATTTTAGAATAGTGTGAGAATATCTAACTTATTTCTGAAATGAATTCCAGACAATGAGGACAGAAAATAGGTGAAAACTAGTATTTGAAAGGATAGTGACTGAGAATTTTCTAGGAAAGATGAAACCCCCATATTCAGGAAGCCAAATAGATTCTAAGGAGGATAGAAAAATAAAATTCACACCTAACAATGTGTAATGAACCTGCAATATTCAAAATACAGAGAAAAGACCTTAGAGTGGATAACCATGACCTACCATGTGGCAAGTGCTCTAGAACAAGAGCTCAAGGAAAGGGCAAACCTGTGGTGGATCTCTGGAAATGGATAGTTTTTCTTTTCTTTCTTTCTTTTTTTTTAATTAAAGTATCATTAATATACAATCTTATGATGGTTTCACATACACAACACAGTGGGTCAATATTTACCCATATTATCAAGACCTCGCTCTCCCGTTGCAGTCACTGTTTATCAACATAGTAAGATATTATAGAGGCATTAATTCTCCATG
Source organism: Smutsia gigantea (assembly GCA_032199065.1). NCBI lineage: Eukaryota > Metazoa > Chordata > Mammalia > Pholidota > Manidae > Smutsia > Smutsia gigantea. Next base: position 110,559 of record JAVSCE010018654.1, on the reverse strand, counting down.
CTGTACTACCATCCCAGTGACCTACCTATATTGCGATTGTGAATTAAAGTGCCCCTTAATTTCCTTCTCCTTCCCCACCCCCCTCCCCTTTGGTAATTACTAGTTCCTTCTCGGTGTCTATGAGTCTATTGCTTTTTTGTTCCTTCTGTTTTGCTTTGTTTTTATACTCCACAAACGAATGAAATCATTTGGTATTTTGTCTTTCTCTGCCTTGCTTATTTCACTGAACATAATACCCTCTAGATCCATCCATGTTGTTGCAAATGGCAGATTTTCTTTTGTTTTTATGGCTGAATAATATTCCATTGTGTGTATGTACTACATCTTCTTTATCCATTCATCTACTGATGGACATTTAGGTTGCTTCCATATATTGGCTATTGTAAATAGTGCTGCGATAAACATGAGGGTGCATATGTCTTTTTGAATTAGGGATCTTGTTTTATTCCAGCAAATTCCTAGGAAAAATACCTGGGTCAAATGGTATTTTTATTTTTAGTTTTTTGAGAAACCTCCATATTGCTTTCCACAGTGGTTGAACCAATTTTAATTCCCACCAACAGTGTAGGAGGTTTCCCTTTTCTCTGCATCCTTGCCAGCATTTATTGTTTACTGTCTTTTGGATAGTGGCAATCCTAACTGATGTGAGGTGATATCTCATTGTGGTTTTAATTTGCATTTCCCTGTTGAATAGTGATGTGAAGCATCTTTTCATGTACCTGTTGGCCATTTGTAGAAGTGTCTTCTTTGTAGAAGTGTCTGTTCAGGTCCTCCACCCATTTTTTTAATTGGGTTATTTGTTTTTTGTGTGTTGAGGGGGAAATACATGGTTTCTCTAAAATGAAATTGCTCTGGTTGAATTAATTGTAAAAGAATATCAAATTACTGTGGTTTTTATGCACATTTTTAATGATCAACCAAGGTCACCAAATCTGGCTTGTGTTAATTATGCCTACATGTGAGACAGTTTCTAAAGGATATAGTGAACCACTTGGAAGAAACCAGGGTTAGTGATTCATTTATTTATTTGACTAATTTTACTGGAAATTTTTTTGCTTCCTTATGTTTGTGGTTCAAACTGTATACTTAATGACTGACACATTTTACATTTTTTCACTATGATTTTTTCATTAGGTTCAAAGAGTTTTTCAAAACATAACCTGCTAGATACATTGAGAAAAGCATGCCTTCATTACTGCTCCCCCCACCCACCCATCTTAATGTGTTACACTGGGGAAGCGATAAAAATTTATAGTCAAAATGTGATTTGGAGTAGATAGACCCTACTAGTTCTACCTTTTACAAGGTATGTGATTTCAGGCAAGTAACTGTTCTGAATTTCAGTTTCTTCTACAAAATATCAACACTAGTATCTACTTTAGAAGATGATTAAAAGGACCAAAGAGGTAAATGTCTTTCACCTGATTATGCTCTAAGACATATCAGATTATTTCCAGTCTTTCTGAAGGTCTATTCCATTTCTTGGCTTAAAGCTTTTATTCATACCGTTTCCTCTACTTAAATCAATTTCCCTTGCCCTGCCTCCTTGCCCTTCACCTGACCTAACATTTAAAGGAACTAAGATCAGAAAAATGATCTTAGTTTGTATATTGCCTCCTCCAGGAGGCTTTCCCATACCCCTCAAGTCTTGGATATTTGCTCATGGTCCTTATAGGCTGTCAAAACTACAATTGCTTCACATTTTACCTCACTTCACAGAGGATCTTTTAAACCAGCTAGTGACAGAGCCAAGGCATGAAACCGAGAATCCTGAGTTTTATCCCCAATTATCTCGATGCTTCCGCTTTAGTTAGAGAAGCCAGCTCCACCCTGGTTACACCCAGGCTCTGTGGGTTGCTGAGACATAAAATCTCCAGAAAGAGACCCTCTGTGTTTTTCTAGGTGAGGTGCATTTCTTTCCCATTACACTGTACTTCATCAGGCTGACATCCTGACTGCTCCTCCTCGCCAGCTCTACCAGCCTCCCTCCACTGCATCATCAGATACTATAATCTCGGTCTGGACTGGTGCCTGTCTTCAGCATTTTCTTTTTGGTGCCAATAAAAATATGTTAGCATTTAATTTAGCCAAATTTCCTTCTAGAACTTGCCAATCACACTGGGATTTTTCTCTTCTCTTGAGACTCAGTCATTGTCACTGCTGAAAAGCGTTGTCCTCCCACCTCTCACCAACTCCCCCACTCCTGAAACAAACATTTCCCCATGACTATGTCTGACCCCAAAGGTCAGGGAGCTCAAGCAGAAGGAGGTGCATTTATGATATTCCCCAAACCTGCTTTCCTTTTTTTTCTTTTTTTATGACACTGGAGAGCTCCCCCAGGTGCCTAAACTAGGGATTTAGGGGTTATCATAGACAGGCCCTTTCCTTCTGCACCACATCCAGCCAGGCTCAGTTCCTGCCACTTCTATACCCTTTCCACATCCTTCAGCCCTCCTTTTCTTCCCTCTGCCACTGCCTTAGTTCTGGCCTTCTCAAACTTTTTGCCTCTGCCCCGAAAATCACCTCCTTATCAGGCTCCATCATTCCAGTGTGTCCCTATTCCAAACGGTCTGATTCACCGCGATGTGATTGCTTTAAAACAAATGTCACCAGGTGAGGTAGATCCTTCATCTTCAAGGCAAGTCAATAATTAAGAAAGGCCATTAATTGGATCCTTTATGAAAATTATCCATCACTTTTAAGATTTTCCTGAGAACACATTGGATGGGCCCAGCTCTGACCCCAGTCCTCTTGGGGTCAGATCATGATACAGCTGGGCCATCTGGTCACAAAGGATATCCATGCTCCTACTGGCACATCATTTTATGCATTTGCTATTTACTTCTGACCCATGGGACAAAACTTACCCATCAGGAACATACATCATATTTATTGAAAGAAAAGATGTACATGTTAAAAATTAAAACAGTGTAAGGGGTATGTAGGTTTTTCAAAACGGGAGTGGTAAGTTTTCCACATACCCCAAATGCTGAGTTGTTTCCTGGTTTCTAAAATAATGATGTTTACCAATTTTTTGCATATATATTCCCAGAAATATTCTCCATGCACCAGCATATTTCACGAAATAAATGAGAGTATTGTTTCATGTCAGCATATCTATCTATCTAGCTTTCTACTCAGGATGGGGAGTGGAGGCAGAATGTTTTATTGGGGGTATGCACCATTGTTTTTCTAGCCAGTTCATTCTAATGGACATTTAGGTGTTTCCAGACTTTTAAAATACAGTAAATAATCTTAATGAACAATTTAAGTATTCACTTTTTTTTGTATACATGTTATACAAGTATATTCTGTAGGGCAAACTCATAGAACAGGTATTTCTGCATCAAAGAGTACATGCATTTTATATTTTGATAAACAATCCCAAAACATTTCCAAAGAACCTGAGCTAGTTTAAACTCCCTCTATTAAACTATGAAAATGCTTGTTTCCCAATTGCCTTGTAATAGTGCTGTTTGTCAACATTTCCATCTTTACCAGACTGAGAGTGAGCACACTACTCCGCTGTTTGATTCTGTCCTTCTCCAGGCATGAGTGACGTTGAGCTCCTTTTCATTTCCTTTGCAGCCATTTATATTTTCTGGGAAGTTTCTCTATTGATTATTGTCTTTGTATAATTTATTTGTAAGAGATTTTGTATATTAAGGAAATAAACATTTTTCTGCAAAGTATTTATTTTGTAGTTTCCATTTATATTTTTTATTTTATTTCAGTTTTTCTCCATGGTAAAAATACTATTTTTGGTAGAATTAATTCATTAAGTTTTTCTTAATGCTTTCTGGAGTTTGTGCTTGTTTCCATATCACTTCCCTATTCTAAATCCCCATTCCCCCCCCTTTTTTTTCCAACTTTAGATCTTTGATCTGTCAGGAAATTATTTTGGTGTAAGAGTCAGATGAGATCCAGCCTCATTTTTTTCTCACATAGTTAGCCATTTGTCACAACTCCATCTATTTGCTCGTCCCTTTTCCCCCCATTATTTTTAAAAACCTTCTTTAGCATGTATTTAATGTCTGTGTGAATTCAGTTCCCAACTTCCTATTCTAGTCTACTGATTTCTCTGTTTCTTCATAAGCCACCATCAAAATTTAAAAATTACTCTGCCTTTATATGATTTAGTATCTGGTGATGCTAATCCTCCTCTTGTAACTCTCAAATTTCAAAGCTTGCATAACTCTTTTCAACTGTTAATTTCTCCATGTGAACTTTAGAATCAATTTGCCTGATACCAAAGGAAATGAACTTCCTTGTACTTCGTACTTTTTTGTTGTTTTTTATTTGTGGGGAAGTTGGGGTTCCTATGGCCAGGATCCTCACTGAACTTAAACCACCTGATGATGTAACTGGCCTGTTGCTAGGCTACCGCTTCCACACCTTTAGGCAATAAGCTATTATTGTGCTATATAGAGAGCTCAGCGCAGTGCTCTGGGAGGAGGCAGAGACACTAGTGCTCAACCTACCGCTAGGAGAACAAGCCAGGTAATAAACCCTTTCACCCCAAGAACGTTTTGCTGTCAATTTCTTTGGTCACATTGAATCCATAGTGAACTTGCCTGGGGCTGAAACCCATTGGCAAGACATATACTTATTGATCAATTTAGGCAAAATTGATATATTCATAACACTGAGTCTTTCTAAGGATTGAGCATATCTTTCCCTTACTTCAAATATGTGTTAAGTACATGTGTGCACATATGTGCTTCTTAGTGGCATTGCTTAACCTCTCTTGGCCTCAGTTTCTGCCTCTACAAAATAAGAAAAATAGTAGCCATTTCCCCACCACTGCTACCAAGGTTGCTCTCGGGGGATATGTGTCAAGTGCTAACACAGGTGCCTGACCTATAACAAATTTTCAGTAAACGGTAGTGATTATCTGTTAATGATGTTATCGTTCATATAGTAATATTGTTAATTATCATCCTTTTATTCATTTCAGTTAAGATCTATATATTCCTTATTTTCTTATACATCTGAATCAAGATTCAATACTTTCTAAACAAGTTTTAAGGCTATCTTTCCTATCTACGTCATTACCTTCACCATTTAAACATTAACACTTTACAGCTGTTTGACAAGGTTGTGTTGGCAAGGAAGCTACAGTTTTCTTTTTCCGGAAGATTGACCTTAAGCCTGATGACTCAAGTTTTCAAAAGATTTTCCATAATCGTCTTTTTACCTTTTCTTTTTTTAAACATCTGCTGGAATCCCTTTACTTAAAAATGTCTGCTAAATAAGAGTTTGTTGGGGTAAGGAAAAAGAGTGTTACCTCTTAGCATCCACCTTTCTCCCAAATATGTAGTCTCTAAATTAGGACTGCTGGAAAACAGGCCTCTTAATGAGTGGGTCACACCCATCATATCTAAGAATAATAAACCTATGTTTTCAATCTGGAATGCTTTAGAATAGTCCATGTTTTAAAATTGAGTGGATACACTATGGTGGTGTCATCTTTGGGGAAGAACAGCAATAACTTTAAAATTTAAATATAGATTAAAAAATACTTAAATATAGGTATGTGTGTGTGTGTATGTGATATGCATAAACATAAGTATATGTGTTTGTATATGTACACATATTCAGGAAAAACTCTGTAGTATCACTGTATTAAATATATATGTATATACATAAATATTTTGTATTTTATACAAAAATGCTATATATGTACTTGTATTCAAAATAGGCTATATATATTTGTATGCATAAAATGCCGTATACATATAGTTTTTCACTGATAAAGAAATTTAACCTCATCAGAATACATTTTGGGTAATAGATGAGAAAGCAATAACCCAAGTCCCATTATATTAACATAATTATTGTCATCAGTTTAGTATTTCTCCTATTTTTCTATGTATACATATTTTAGTTATAAATATAATGATGTAAGTCATCTTTAAGGGACACTGTAAAGGGGGTCTCCTGTTAGATCAAGGAAATAGCAACAGAAAGAAGCTGGGGGTTATAGTGCGTCAGGAGCAGAAGGTGGGGGCAGGGGTTCATAAGAAGTTAGGTGGGGCCTACATCCTGTCTCCCACCCCCTGTAAGGGTATGAAAAAGTGCAGAGTATTTTGTGGTAGGATATTTGGGGAGCTAACCAACATGTCCATGAAAATGCTGACGTGTATAGCCTGCTGTAATACAATGTATAACCAGCCAGTGTCACCCAGGAAAGAATCACCAAAAGCAGCAATTAAGTAAAAGAATTTTTGCTCTCTTCCACTATATCCCTCTATCTCTGTTCTGACCCTAGAAAATGCAGAAGCAGCACAATGAATAGAGCAGGAGTGAAGGAATTTCAAAACGGGAAGAGATAAAGAACAGATCTGGATGATTTCATCGAGTTTCATGACTTTATCATCTGTGTGTCAATGACTCCCAAACTTAAAACTCCACCCTTGAGCCCTCTCCTGAACTCCTGACTTGTATGCCTAACTTCTTACTGAAAATTTCCACTTGAATATCTAATCAACACCTCAGAGTTAACTTGTTCAAAATTGAACTACAGGTCATCCCCAGTAAACTGATCTCTCTGCAGCTCCCCATTATAGGTGTAGCAACTCCCCATCCTTTTAATTGTTCAAGCCAAAAATCTTGGAGTTTTTCTTGTCTTCTTCTTCCCCACATATCACATATTATTTTTGTCAGAAAATCTTGTGGAGTCTACCTTGAACATACATCTGGGATCCGACCACTTCTCACCACCTCAACTACCCCCTGGTTGGGCCAGCATTCTCCCTCACCTGGAGATACCATAATCTCCACACCGACCTCCTGCTTCTACACCTACCACCCTCACTCCCACAGTCTGTTTCAAAATAGCAACCATAGTGGTTTTTTTAAAACATAAATTAGATAATGTCAAAGCTTTCTGATTATTTCCCACTTCCCTCAGAGAAAAGCCCAAGTTCTTATGTCCACCCTCTGCCACTCCTCCCATCTCACCCCCTGTGTGAGTCGCCTCAGGCTGCTGCCATAGACTGTGTGGCTTAGATAATACACATGTATTTCCTCAGAGTTCTAGAAGCTGCAGTGGATGCCAGCAGGATTAGGTTCTGTTGAGAACTCTCTTCCTGGTTTGCCAAGAGCCACTTTCACACTGGACCCTCACCTGGTTGGTAGAGAGAGAGAGATAATAAGCTCTCTGGTGTCACTTCTTCTGAAACACTAATCCGACCAGATCAGGGTCCTGACCTTATAACCTCATTTAACCCCAATTACCTGGGAAAAGTTCTCATTTCCAAACTCAATCACATTGATGGTTAAGGCTCAACATATGGATTTTGGTAGGGATGCATGCATTTAGTCCCTAATACCCATAATATCCCCATATATGACTGCCTCAATCCTTCTAGTCTTTGTTTAAAAGTCAACCTCTCACTTAAGCTACCCTGATCAACTTTCTTATAATCGCTGCCTACCCTCACCAGCACCCCTGGGCCCTTATCTTGGAGAGTAGAATTACCTTAGATTTTACACTGGCTCATGGCCTTCCAAAGGGCCACAGTAAATGAACAGACATGTAGGGTATCTGTGGTATAAAAATTTTATGGAGAAGATTGTTGATTAGGAAAATTATGTTTAAAAAGGCTCCAAGAAGGGGGGAGGTAATAATAATAGTAACAATAATACTGAGAAACACTTCCTGAAAATGGAGAATCAATGCCCAATACCCAAATCTCCAACAGCTGATTTTCATTTTAGAAAACCTCAGTGTTGGACAACCTGGTGGATATTCCACCTAGACAGGTTCACAGAGAAATAGCAATAGTTGTAAGAAACTTGCCTCTTTAAAACTCCATGTGAGATTGTTTTATCTCTATGTATTATATATTAAAGGCCAAAAAAAGAGTGACCACCACAAAAAGGTCTCTCACGGTCTTACTGACACGAGACAAGTACAACATCTAGGCAGTGAAGAATGAAATGGACATAGCATAGGAATATATCCTTTGACTTACAATTCTGGCAAAAAAAAAAAAATCCAGTAGCAAGTACTGGCCCAACATTGGTAGTTTTACTTTGTACGTTTCTGGTTCCAGATGCACAAACTTCAGTCAGTATACTTGGTTAAATAACTCCAATCCACCGCCCGCCCCCCCCCCCTTTTTTTTTGCCGGCTACTTCTTCAGCTTGCAAATCATTATGTAAATTCAGATGGGCAGGATTATCAGTGACCAACCACGGCGCTTCTTACAAAGTCTGTGGGCCATTGGTCACCACGCAGACGGCGCTGCCTCTGTTTTCCCTGTGCTAAAGCCGCCGGCTAGTTTACAGAAATGGATGGAAAACAGAGGGAACAGTCCAACAAACTAGAAAGGCAGCACATCACGGAAAAATGGTCAGTTTGGACGTGAGGTTCAAATCAAATATAAACAGAGTTATAGAAGAAATAGCTGACTACGGGCATGTTGACACTGCCGGCTTTGGAGAGACTAGCTGTGCAGCCAAAGGAATTCAGCAAAGGTGAGCTGGTCGGCATCACCGAGAAGAGTGGTTGGGATCAGGACGAAGATACCACAGAGGAAGTAACACCAGCAAAAACTTCATATTAAAGTAACTTTAGAGATATTCCATGACACTGAAAGTGTAAAGGATAAAATAATAAATGCTGACTCAAATTTAGAAATGCTGACTCCAACTGAAAAGATACTCAGTGCATAGCATAGTTTATACAGTGAGAAGGCAAACACTGTTTGCTCTGGGTAAGTTTTTAAGAAAGAAATACAACACTTTCACATTCAGTGTTTACACTGTATAATTACAGTGTATTAATCAGCTTAGTTTCACTTTTTTCATTTCCCTACACATTTACAACTGACAATTAGAGAGATTTTAATGTTCAGACAAAAAATTTTTAAAGGAAAAATTGCAATTTTTCCCATAATCATAAGATCACTTTGCATAATTGCAGCTTGTCCAGTCATTTTTGTGGCCCCATACTTCCATGCAAAGCGAGAACAGAACAGCGGTACCTTTTTCTAAACAAAGACCAGGGGTAAGTAAGTTTGTGCTGGAGGTTAACCAGAGCTCTTCTTTGGAACACAGCTGTTATACGTCTAAGTGGAGATGTTGAATAGTTGCAACGTTTGTCCTGATGCTTAGAGGAAAGGTAAGAGGTAGACCTATCAGAAGGCAGTGTCATCAGCATGTGAGTGATAATGAAAGCCATTGAAATAGGTAACTTAACTTACATCTTGATTGCAGATAAAATTGAAAGAGGTCTTGGACAGACTAGGGCACCATGCCAGCACTTAGGCATAGGGAAGTTAAAGCTGATTCAGAAAACTGAAAGAAAAAAAAACACTTTGCATTTTATACTTATATTTCAAATGATTAATGACCCTTGGATATAGCATGAAAGCATCAGATATGTGATGCCTTCCAATTGGCCAAACAACTGAGGGAAAACAATTGGCATGTCCTTTGAGAAAAATTGCTTTTTTTTATTACAAGCTCTTAAATGACTTTGACCCATTGTTAGTATATTTTGAAGAGAGAAATTCTTTGAAAAGGCTCACTACTCCATACTTAGCACTAGTAGAATAAGAGAAACTATTTCATGGCAGGAAGGATGTTTAGAACATAAAATCTTAAACTGGATATTCTTGACTTAAATATCTGCCCAGTGTCTAAAAATGCAGGCAGATTCATTGTCATTAAAGATACCAGTTTAAAAAAGAGATAATAGCTAAAAGGAAAGTGTTAATTCATAGTGCCATCAATACACATGTACATACACACCCTTACACATTCTTAGTTTCTACATAGATGTGGTTATTGCTTACTGGCAGCAAATAAAATATATTGAACTTGGTGGTGCATGCCCATATGCTGCTCATCGCCTTTCTCCAAGTTGATTTGTGCTTCAAATCATTCTCAGTCTAGGACCACCTTAATCTTAAAGTTTGAGGTTTAATGTTACCCAGACTTAACCACTTAATGCAAAATATGGTTGAGGTTTGGTTTATACTGGGTTCTTCTTCATCCTGTCTGTGCAGTCTTCTGGGTTTTGACTTCACTGGAAGTAGTCTTCTATTAGACTGGCAATTATATGTGAGGGATCAAAACTAAAGTTCAGATCTGGGGTAATTAGTAAATCTTAGGGACAAAAGGGTCTTGCATGCTCCAGTTATTTATCTGAGTTCCTGATATTCTTCAAATCTTGATCTAATAAGTCTTCATTCTTTGGTTCTTCAGCTTTTAGAATAATTTAAAAAATATATTTTATCTACAATTTTTATTTGTTTTCTGTGGGTGATTCCAAATAACCCAGACTGCCATTAATTGAAGCCCAAAGTTTCAATTCCATCTCTATTTGAGAAAATTTTACCCAAGTGTTCAAAGGTCTGCCATTGCTTCCACAATGCTTTCCTTGATTGCCTCCTGCATATGTGACTTCTTCCTTCTTCAAGACCCCGGATCACCTCTCTGACCTTCTCTTACTTTCCTATCTATCAGTCATGCGTGCACTCAGCGGTTTCCTTTTTATATCATGTTAGATATATTTCTTATGGCAGGTGGCATGTCTTATCCCCTGAAGCAACTGGTTTGCTCTTTGCCCAAAGCAGACACTTAAGATTATTTAACTGAAAAAAGATTTCAAAGTATTGCTTGAGAAACCAACTATGTGACAATCACTTGAGTTATTTTTTATATTTCTCAACTGCAACAAGGAGAAGTCTTGAGCAATAAAAAAAGTTCCCCAGCCTTTTCCCTCTTATTCCACTTCAGTAGAGTTTCATAAAGTGTCAGTTCCAGTTTATTTTTCTAACAAGGCCCAGCTGCTGGAACATTCAACTACCATTAATTCGACTTGTGATAATGAATGTGTTTCATCAGCTCCCTTCAGAGAACCCATTAAGTAGCCTCAGTTCACAGGGAAAGAAGGAATTTGGCTCCTAAGCTGCATAATGCTATACAGATGAGCTCAAGCAAGACTAATGCCAAAACATATGACAGTATATGAAATGATGTGGGGAATGGGGAAGGGAGGAAATCATTTGCATAGAAGCATGAGACATGTGTTGTCTTAATTGCCTGTAAATTTCAGGGAAAAATCATTTTTGGCCAGAAGACCATCTAAAGTTTGTAACCATACAACCCAGGTGACAAATTCTAGGCTTGTCATTTATCAGCTGCTTATCAAATCTAAGACACCATGGATTGTAAGACATCATTATTTTACATGCCATTTAGAAAGGGAAAAATCAGCCAAATGGTCCATGTTCCCATTAGTGGTGAGAATATCATGATTTCAAAGATATTAAAGTGTGATAAAATTGTCTTCTGAGAATCATTGAAATATGGTACAGATCTTAATCTTTATCATGCTCCTTTTCCTGTTTAGTAAACAAATGGGTATAAAAATACTTTCTTCATAAATGTTAGTTTCCTTGTCATCCTTTCTTTACCAGTCTCAGGACTGACCCAGGGGAGTCAAAATCTACAGCAACAGAATGAACCACAGTATGAAGGCAAAGGACCTGACAGCAAATCTACCCATGCAGAACAGATCATGAGGGGCCGTGCAGATTGAGTTTAGGTTTGTCCTGCTCAGGAAAAGTAGATCTTTTATTGTAAACCTGCTTATGCCCCCTCATAATGAATCCCCCTATAGAGAAGAAGGTGTATTGAAAATTATGTAGTCTGATCTTTGCTTCTGAGAGCAAAGTTGACTTCTCTAGGTAGGTGAGTCCGTACTACACCAACTGGATTTGCAGACATATCTCCCTCTTACCTTTCTTGTGGAATATACCTGCCCACCTAGCAAGTGACCTGCTCTGCTCTCTGCCACATGTGAAAATAGCTTGTCCCACAAGGGATGGCTGAGATTTTCCAATTCAGCTTTTGACTGGGTCAGTAAGTCTGCCTCATTCTGGGCTTCCACATTAGGAGTTCACCTACCCACAGATACAAACCACAATCTCTAATACCAGTTTGTTATTAGTAAGGATGATATTTTGGTTTTTTATCTTACTTTTTCTTATCTTAATTGAATCAAGACTCATAATTCAGGAAGTTGTAAGGGGTTTTATTTGCATGTTCCCTAAAAGAACAACTAGCATAGCTGTCCTTGACTCTGATTAGGAAGCAGGCCTTTGCACTAGGACACAAGGGCTATGATAAAGGTTGTCTATTCAAGCGGGCACTGAGAGCTCCAATTCATTGTGCTATTATCCCTTTCCTCACCCTGTTTGAAACTGTGTTGATCACAGCTCCAGTTCACAGCTGTGTGTGCTATTTCTTATCTGCCAAGGAGGGGGACCACGCATTTCTTCTCCTTTTTCTCTGGCTTCTCTCAGCTTCCTCCCATCAGCAATGCTGTCCAGAGCTTTATCTCTGGCCCAGAATGGATTTGGGTGCCTTCCTTTTGCCCTTAGTCAGTGGAGAAGCAACTCAGGCACTGATCCAAACCAACCAAAGGTCAGGCAGCGTCAGTCAATTGGAATGACAGCATGACCAGAAGACCCAGCAAGGATCACATCTTGACTTGCTATGAGCCATCAACTGGGGAGACTAAGGAACCTTGTCAATAAAACCACAGCCTGCTTTGCTAGGGCACATTCTCAGAGCCCAACAAACCGAGACCAAAGGCAGCTGGGCAGGGGTATCAAGAAGTGGGATGTGAAGACAGCCAGAACATTGGGTGGGAGGGATCGTGCCTGCTCGGTGCTCATCTTAGTTCCTTGTACAAAACAAGCAAATCCCATTTTCCCAGAAAAATTCAGCCAGAATACCTACTTTTGTTTTCTGCACCAATGAGAAGCATCGCTATACAGTCCATAGACTTTCATACTACTTATTATAATTTGTCATTATTGTATTTGCCTGTGCCTGCCTCACATCCCCTGGGCCCACCCTCTACCAACCATTCATGAGCAGCCAGCTCTGTGCAGCTATAATTGGACAGCACTTGGCCTTTTGCTTCATACCCTGGAATTTTCTGACGTGGGGACACCGAGAAGTGAGGGGCAGTTGATCCCCTTGGTGTCACCAAGTGAATATTGGTAAGCAAATTCTTCCCCCTTCTATTCCCAGGGCAGAAAATCCTGAGATACATGTACACTGGGTGTCATCACTGCCTCTACACTGGGAACAAGTTCTACAGGTCCCATTCCTGAAGATGGGAAGAAGCATGATACAGCATGGACTTCTTCAAGAGGACAGACTAACATTTAGGGTTAGTGAATTTGGAATAATGCAGAGGGAGATGGTCAGACAAGTTTGCACTACACCTTGATCTGATGTCTTTGCAAGAGAAAGGCTCTAGGCCTAAACTAAAGGAAGGAGGTTTATTAACTCTCTAACATAAAGAGATGTTATAATCACCAGTTGGAAAGAGAAAGAGAGAGCAGTTCAGAAGTAAAAGCAAGACCAGGGCATACAAATCTTATGAGTACAAATACTAGCCTAAGACTGACTCTTCTTTCAATGATTTTTTAAATATTATTTTAGTATTCTTTAGAAGACATGCAGTACTTTTACGTGTAACCTATTACAATGTGATAGATTCAGTTTGCAGGGATACAATTGTTCAATACAAGTAACTTGTTTTGCAAAGCCTCTCTTCCTTTTCAAATCAACAGAGTCAAAATGATATTAAGCACAGTGTGTTTCCAGCACAGATTATACATTTGTGAGGTTTTTGTAAGTGAGGCATTTTCAGAGCAAATGCTGGAGGAGTTATAACTAGATGACAAGAGAATAATTGTGCGCATTCCTGGTTTTTTCTGAAGTTGGGTTTACAGTGAAGAAGGACTCAGGCTATTATGAATCTGCAGCGATGACTTCTTTCTCTTCAAGTAATACATGAAGAAGTTCCACTTCATACCACTTCCTTCATTTGTAGCCCAGCTCGTACACTGAGAGGAGTGGGAAATGAATACAGGCCCATCAGGCGGCCAGGCCAAACCGCATCACTTAGGAAACTTGCTTGGGCTCCAGGGTCACGCTTGCTCAGGACACACACTTGGCTCCTCTAGAAACAACTTGTGAAGCGTTTGAAGGAGGAACTGGTATCATATGAAAAGAAAAGGAGGAAAGAGGACTCGGTCACTTCGGATTGAAGAGATTATGTCCAAGTAACTTCTTTTGCCGATGACTAGCAGAGAATCTACAGGAGGAGAAGCAAAACCTGATACGTGAAGTGTTTCCCAGGCTGGGTCTGTCTTTCACCACTGCCGTGGGAATAGGAAGTCTTCCTTTCCTATCTCATTTACTTATGTATCTCAAACACCATGTGCCTACATAAAAAGACCTGAAAAGATGCTAGTAGTATCTGTGGAATCTTTCTTGAGTTTTATCATTAAAATCATCCAAATTCAGATCACTACCATAATGGACATTTGCAAATTCCCAAAACAGAACTAGTTTTTACTAAAGCCGTCTTTGCAAAGCTTATTAAGGTTAACCTATTACAATGTGCTTTATCAGCAACTCAGTTTTAGTTTTAGGAATAGTATATTGACAGAGAAAATATTTACTGTGAAAGTTAGAGGTGCAGTATAGCATTGTGGACTGTTTTCACACTTTTAGGACCAGGTAGGAAATATCTGTGACTACCTAGTCTAAAAGCAAGTGTTCTGAAATAATTTTAATGGTGCTGAGGTCAGATTCAGGATTTTCATATTTTTTGGAACTTAGCATTTTGTGCATAATGATCTTTTAAGAGGTCCTTTCTAACAGGTGGCATAATGGTGAGCACAAATTATATTGGGAGAGTTCAAAGTATAAAAATCAAGGTGCTGTCTGAGGCAATGCGAATTTCACATATGTTTAAGAAAAGCTGAGGCCAAAGCAGGGAAGTCACTAAGCCCCACTTCATTTGAACCATGGCTAATATTTTCATGGCAGTGTGCTGGTAGGTCTCGATTCAGTTAGAAGTCGTCTCTAGATGAGAGAGTCTCCATTTCCTTCTCCTCAAAGTATCTTGGCTTTGATAAAAAAACTCAGATTATTTTATTTTACTTTGCTGAACATTTAAAATTATCAGAACATTGATTTTTGATTGGACAAAATAATCACTATAGCATTTAGGAAAAAAGGGGAACAAGAGAACTAGGCCGTAACAGACCAGGGTCTAGATCAGTGGTTTTCCAAGCATGGTCTGGGAACCCTGAGGGGAACCCGAGACCCTTTCAGAGTATTGGTTAGGTCAAAACATTTTTACAACACTAAGGTGTTATTTGCCTATTTTCTCCCCAACTTCTTCATGAGGGTAAAGTAGAGTCTCCCAGAGTATGTGATGTGTGATGATGTCATTGCTCTGATGGCTAATGATGTGTGAGTTGGTGTTTTAAATTTTCTGTTTTAACTGCTAATACAGTAATGATCAGTGGTTGTAATTCATATTTTAAAGAAAACTCTTTGGGGTCCTCAATAATTTTTAGGAGTTTAAAAGTGTCTTGAGACACTTAAAGAATGAAATCCTGCCATTTGCAGCAACAGAGATGGACCTTGAGGGCATTATGCTAAGTGAACTAAGTCAGACAGAGAAAGAAACACCATATGATATCACATATGTGTGGAATCAAAAACCCAAAACCAAAAACATCTAGCTTGTAGATACAGAGATCCAAGCGGTGGTTGCCGGGGCTGGGAATTAGCGGGAGGGGGAGGGGATGAAAGAATTTACTTCAGTTATAAAATAAATAAGCCATGGGGATGTAAAATACAGCATGGTGTCTATAGTTAATAATACTGTATTTCAAAGTTGCTAAGAGACTAAAACTTAAAAGCTCTCATAACAAGAAAAATTTTTATGACTTAGCATGTGGTAACAGATGATTAACCAGACTTATTGTAGCGATTATTCCACAATGCATACAAACAGCAAATAATTTTTCTGTACATCTGAAACCAATGGAATGCTATATGTCAATTATAACTCAAAATAAAATTAAGGTAATGAAAAACTAAAAAAACGCTTTTTAAAGAGTTTTAATTTAATTAAAGTGTAAATGTAAATTGCCACTGCGGACAGGGGCTATAACATCAGGCAGTGCAGACCTAGATCCTCAGTGCCCTGACTCCTAATTTAATATGTTTACCAGTCTTTAAAACAAGGTTCTTTCCAATTACAAAGAGATATTTCTTCTGCTAACAAGCTCTTGGCTTGGTTTTTGTGGTGTGTGATGGAATGTTTAGCAAAACATGTGCAGTAAGAGATGGTGGTGCGCAACTGAAATGTAAATTCCATATCAAATCTTGACTCAAAGTTAAAAAAACAATCAAGCCATCTAGTAGTTGCCCCTTTGGTAGTTTATACAGAGTTCAAAAGAAGTCATGCCTCATCTTGAATTAATTACACAGACGTTAAACAACAGTTTTTATATTTTAAACTGTTTTAGGCTTTGTTTCTGTTGTAGTTACATAGGAAAGTCGACTGTGTTCAGGCATGTTACAGCTAAGCTGGCCAACCTTGGTGAGGTCATAATTCACTAGGATCTAAATCTCAGTGAGCAGAAAGTCTGAATTTCTGTTAGGTAGAACTGTCTGGATATTGGCACCCAACTCTTACCAACCATATTCCCAAGAGATGAACACAGAGGGAAGTCCCAACCTGAAAGTGCAAGCTTGGCATCATGTGACCCTGTATGACTTACTGAACCTTTCTAACTCGACTTTTCCCTAGTTAAATGGGATAGTGATATTATTAGTGGCTTCTCTATATGCTCTTGAGAGGACTAAATGAGATAATGCATGTAAAACACTTAGTATGACTCCTGAAAATTGTAAATATTAAGCAAGTGGCCGTTATTGCCCAAATTATTACCATGAGCTGTATTTACTTAACACATCTTTATTGGGAGCCACGTTTGTGCCAGAAAACGCACTAGTGCTGGCGCATAAGCTGACCTGGTCCCTGCACTCCCGGAGTTACCAGTCCAGTGAGGGAGAGCCAAACAATCACTGAAACAAAGAGCTCTAGATGGTGCTGAACTTCCTAAGAGCAAAGAGCTGGGTGATAAGATCGGATGTATAAAAGAAAACTGTTTAGACTGAGACGCTCGGAAAAACCACTCAGAGGAAGGAAAATTTAAGTAGAAACCTGAATGCCAGCAGGATTTACTAGTGGTAGAAAGGTATTTCATGGCATATTAGTGGTGGTTAATAAACAAACTCTAAAATTCAATGACTAAACAAGACAGAGGTTTATTTCTCTTTCACTGAACAGTCCAGGGGCAGCAGTCAGGCTCTGTTCCCTAAAGCCATCTAAGGATCCAGCCTAGAGGGGCAGCTCTGTCGACCTCCACTGTGACTTCTACGGTTGCTCCAGCATCACCATTTCCAGCCAGCAGAAGGAAAGGGAGATGAACAGCTAGGAAGAACTTCCTTAGAGATGACCCGAAAGTCACTCTTACGCAGAAAGATGAGCTGGCTGCTCAGGCGGGCTCTCCTTGACCTTGGCTGCCTTGGTGTCCTCCTCATTCACTAGACCTGGACCTCGGTTATAGAAGTCCTACAGTGGTCTGCATCCTGTGCACCTGATTCTTGCAAAATAAAGTCACAAGAGTTATATAAGCATCGATGAGTCTTAACCTGACAGCATAAATTTGAAATTGACTGAGTTACTGAACCTCCTAAGCCTATGCCTTCCTTGTGAAGTGGGATAATGCTAATACGGGTGCCTTCTCTGTATGTTGTGGAGAGAGGTACGAGATAACCATACAATCTTATCCTAATGGTGTCATATGGATTTTTAATATGGCTACACCTAGATGAAAGGGTAACTAGGAAAGGTTGTCTCTGTGTGTAGTGACAGTCCTTGGCTAAGTAAAAGGGGAAAAAATTGTGGTTTCCCTAAGGTGGAAAGGTCTAACACTGGAAAGAGCTTGGCATGCTGAAGGAACCAAATGAAAGATGACTTGGGGAAAGTGGTGACGTGAGGCAAATGCCAGGATCCCCTCCTGTAATCAGTTTACAACCTGCTAGGAGAAAGAGAAATAATCAAACGTGATTAATGTTACTATAATTGCAAACAATTTGGAAGCAGAGAATAGGAGTAGATTGATATTTTTTCTGGTGAGTTTATGGAAAATGGGACATTTTAGATGGACCTCTGTGACTAGAATTTGGGTGTGAGGTGATGGGTGAGGGCACGGGGAGGAAGATGAAGAGCATTTGGACAGAGCAAAGAGCAACAGCAAAGGCAAGGACCCAGGAAATATACAGGGTGTGTTCTAAGAGGGGTAAGAGCTGTGGCTTAAAACATTATCAGAAGGAGAGTTTGCCTCTGTTACTCTTAAATATCCCCAAATGAGGAATCCCACATTGTTAGTAACAAAGCTTCAAAAGTGTTATTTTAAAAAGGTCATGGGGTCAAGATGTAATATCAATTTCTTGAGTTATGTTCAAAAGAAGTTTGAAAAATAGTGCTTTTTATCTTCATCTGACATCGT
The DNA here is from genome assembly GCA_032199065.1 of Smutsia gigantea. NCBI lineage: Eukaryota > Metazoa > Chordata > Mammalia > Pholidota > Manidae > Smutsia > Smutsia gigantea. Next base: position 92,137 of record JAVSCE010018654.1, on the reverse strand, counting down.
AGGACTAACTTTATCCATCTCTCCAGTGAAGGAACGACTCCTCTGCATCAAAGTTTTGCTAAGTTAATAGTTCTGATCTGCCAGTTTTATCAAAAACAAAATATTGCTACACTCTTATCTGAAACATGCATGCAATACAGAAATAATTTTTATTTGCTCTGAAAGTTAATTTCTCAGTAACACTTGAACTTCTGATGTTTTCCCCTTAGAGCTAAAAACACATTCGATACTTTCATTCACTTACCCATATACTCAAGCATTCATCAATATTCCTAAATGTCAGTGATGTGCACTAAATGTCAGGCACTGGGGATGTAAAGAAGATGTAGTCTTTGTCCTCAGTAGAGTCAGGGTCTCATCTGAATGGGAGAGGAACAAACACCACAGATAATTCAAGACAGGGTGAAAGACATGATATTATGTTAGGTATAAATAAGTGCAGAAGATGATGAGGGTAGCTTTGTGAAGGGAAAACTTGGTAGGAAGAGAACCATTTGGGATAACTTGAACACCGATTCAAATTTTGAAAGGCAAAGAAGAGTCTTCCACCCTGGGAACAAAAATCATGAATAGCTGAGTATGACTGGCTAGTTTAGGGGTGGTAATTAGTCTAGAGTAAGTGGAGCAGCTTATCAAAAGAAGGAGAAATGAAGGTAGAATGTTAAGAGAGCCAAAGTGTGAAGAGTCTTGCATGCTGAGCAAAATGTTTTTGAAGTAACAAATGGGAAACTATTGCCTGTTTTCAACAGATCCCATAAATAGTGGAAAATAATTGGACGTGACTGGATCTGAGTTTTAGGAAGAGAGCTGGTGACGACACATGGTAAGGGGCAGCTGAGCGAAGAAGCATGGTCTCTGCAGCACATCCTGCTCCTTGATGGCTGTGAGCCATTGAGCAAATGATTTACCCACGTCTTCGTTTCCTCATCTGTAAAGCACAGATGGTAATTATAGCTACTTCATGGAATTGTTGTGGGGATTACATGAAGTAATACAAATTGGAGGTTTAGAACAGTGCCTGGCATTTAATAAGCACTGTGTAAATGTTTACAGACACGCAGCGATACATACCTCAGAGAGCAGTGGAAACAAGGTAGATGAACAAAAGCGCCTAGTTTTTGCTAGGCCTATAACAGGCACTTGAAGGATAAGAGTGAGGGATCTGGTAGAGATTACCTGGTGTCCAATCCCTGGTAAACTGCTTCTTAGTCTAAGACTCCTTTTCTTTCTTTGTAAATTAGAAATGATAACAATACCTGCTTCACAGAGCTGTAGTGAGTCATTGAAATAACACATGCAAAGTACTCAGCAAAGAGCCTGACACCTAGTGATCCTTCACAAAAGGATAGTTTCTATTATCAAAAAGTATTCATGCAAGGCGGTTGTAGTCCCATAATCTACCTCTGGGTAGCTCCCAGCCTTGAGGATGAAACTGGCATAGCGCAAAGAGCACAGACTTCAGCCCCAGGTAAACCTGAAATGACATCTGATTCTGTCATTTAAAGCAGCATGAATGTGGGTGTTTTTCTAAAACTAGGACCACCTTGTTTCCTCCAGAGATACTTAAAATACTTCCCATCTTAAGAGGTTGTTGTGAAGATCATATGGAATGCTTTGCATAAAGTAGCTAGACTGGTGCACAGTGAGCATGTAGCAGAAGTTGCAGCTGCCATCTTTTTAGAGCTCTCTCTCACATCTGCTCTGAGAGATGAGAAGTTACACACCCTGACCTCATCCTAGGCATGTCTAGCCTCAAAGATAATCTTGGTGAGTAAACAAGTAAAAGATTAGACACTGTTTTGGATCATGAGTTGTGGGTTTCCAGGAAGGACAGAAGTAGAGCCAAACTAACCTGACACCATTGCTGGCCAGCCCTCCTGCTGCGTGACTCCCACTACTGCCTAACCAAAAGTAGCTATGGCCTGCCCATGGCAGTGAGCCACTGTGCATCTTCAACTGGATGCAGCAAGGAAAACAAAGAAAGGAGGAAGGGCCAAAAGATAGGGCAGTTGGGAGTTGAAAGTATAAAAGTTTATGATTATAATGGATCTGGGACAGGGAATAGCATACATATTAATGTAGAGGAAAGTGGTTTTTGGTTTTTGATTTTCACATCTAAATACAGAGAATTATACCACCTACAGTGAATAGGCGCTTCTTCACAGTTGGGAGATTCTATGGTATAGTGGTTCAGAAAGCTGGTTTAGGAATAGTGATTGTTGAGTTCAAACCCTGGCTCCACCACTTGTGAGCAGTGTAGCTTTGGAAATTATGTAAAATTTCTGAGCTGCAGTTTCCTCCATACTTTCTAAATAACATCAATCCAATGATTAAATGTTATAATCCATACAAAGCAAGTGAAATAGTCTTGGCACATAATATGCATTTAAAAATATTACCTTTAATAGCTGTGATTTAAGCTTTGAGTTGAGTCACAGTCAAAATATGGAAAGCATAGGTAATTATCCATCTATTGTAGAGGGTGCAGATGACAAGTGAGAGGGGTTAGACATCTATTTTGCTGTCTAAACAATCTAAATCCTTAGGTTTATTTAGTATAGAATGAACCTAAAATAATCTGAAAATGACTTTCCTACTAGATTCCATTGTCTTTCCCATATTTTAAGAAATCAATTTTTCTAAACTTCTGATATGTGGCACTACTTTGTTCCTTGAGGAACTACTCTTATTTTAAAAAGTGTATCAAGTGACTTGCTTCTCAAGCTCCTTTGGGCTTGGCTATGACTCATGGATCTTTTAGCTGATTATTGCCGCTCCACCCTGTGGTTGAGATCTCACTGCCTTCTTACTCAGGGTGGTCCTGACAGTCTAGATAACATCCTGAGAGGCGACAAGGCCGTTTTCACCTTCTGGCTTTATGATAGCATTCTTTTTACCTGGAAAGTACCCTCCTGTCCTTTACTTAGCATTTTCCAAGCACCAGTTTTGTGCCTACAGTTGTACCAGGCACTCAAAATCTACAGGTGCAAAATATGGGTCTTGCTTCCAATAGTTTAGAATCTAATAGAAGAAACAAATCTCATATGCATTAAATAACTAGAAAAGAGAGTCAAGGCAGTTGTGAGAATAAGGAGGACAATCTGGCAAACACAGGACATGGGCCCACAAGAGGAGTGAGAACAGACCCACACTGCTTTCTGGGGAACAGCTGGGAAAGGAAGGGCAACAGTGAAGAAATATTTTTGTTGGCTAGATGGGGAGGGCTGCAAGAACCAGTGCCAGGGGCATTATACCGCTCGATCTACTGCAGCCCCTTCTTGCCCCACAATGCGCTGTCCTGTACTGAGACATTAGAAGAGCACTTTGCTTCCCACAGCATTTACAAAGCGTGATTCAATCCAAAGAGTAGCTGAACCATAAGTAGCAGAGGACATTAATTAACACAAAATTAAAAATTTTATAGGCTATTGCAATGTAAAGAGAACTTTTGCTTATCTTGCCTTAACTTAAGGCTCACAACCAAGTACCCAGTGAAGGAATTATTATTTCCATTTTCAAATGAGTAAAATGAAGTTAGTAGAAATGAAACAGATTTCCTAAGGCTACTAATTTAGCCCATAATCATTGTTGGTGTGTTATTACCATGTTCTATCACTACATCATGTCACCTCACATTTGGGTTTAGAATGTATGTGGCTTTCTGTGTGTGTGTGTGTGTGTGTGTGTGTGTTGGGTTTATTCTGTGAAGTAATTCACTATTCAGAAAATCATTTCCAGAGGAAAAACATTTCAAATACTAACAAAATGAGCTGGGTTAAAAACTTTAGAATAAAACCCATTTACAAATTGGAAACTGATGACACGAAATGTAAACATGAACCTACAATCTAATATTTTATACCTAATTTCTCTGTAAGCAAAAAGATGTAGATTTCCTTTTTGGTGTATTTTTCCATTTATTGATTTACTAGATCCTTGAATAGCTATTAATATAGGTCTATTAGAATAACAATTATCATGCTAATTGATCATGCTAGATAATTCCCTCTATCAAGGATAATCTGCTACTTTAGAGCTGTATAGTGCATTAGTTTCCAAGAAAACTCTGCTATTATAACCTGTTACAAATTGGTGTTTATATTTTGCTTAATCTGTCTGGCTTCAGATTAAAATATATTCCACAGTTTATTCCATTGTTCATTCTAGTTTTTCTCATTTCAGGTCAGTTGTTCACGGACAGTCAAGCCATATTGGTCTCAGTGAATTCTTATCTTCCAAGCTTTTGGCTATGCATCCTAGAACACCCTACCACCTCTCTCTCTGTCCCTTGACCACTTGAGCTCCAGTTAGGATGCTTTCTTTGCTAAAAAAATTTCACTAATGATTAGAGATAAATGTTAAAATGTATTTTGAAAAAGACTGACTATTCCCTTTACCATGGTTCCAAAAATCTGTCAACATGTGGCTGACAGAATGAATCTGTATTTTCCTTCTTTGGGAAATGAATAATCTAAGAGATGCAATGCCACTGATTAATATTGTCACAAGGCTTTGATCTCTATTAATGCCTCTACCTGTTGGTCAACATTTTAGAATGATTTCAACTGTTATATGCTAGAATACAGCAACTATTTTGCCAATGCTTAAAAAAACCTTGTAAATATTAATATTAAAATGCACATTGTCTCAAAAGATGACAGAGGTTGCAGGCTGAACAGTAACTTACTTCTATTCTCACCTCTGCTGTAGATAAAGGACTTGACTTGGATGGGTTACTTTGCAATTTCCCTCATATTTAACAATTGCTATTGAGGAAAAATAAACTTGTTCAAATATGTAAAATCATTGTCAAAGCTGGATTAGAGCCTCAATTTTCTGATTTTTGTCTCCTAGTTCTGAGCTTGATACACAGGGTTCTAACCTCTCTGATCCCTTTTTCCATAAGGCTGATGCTAATATCTCGCCTAACCAGTAAGCTGTTATGGACAGAGGATGGCCTGTCATGGTCTTCTGCAGGCTTTCACAGTCCTCTTCTTTGCAACTCACTGAATTCTTCCTGGTCGTTTCATTAGAAAGTTGAGATTTGTTTGCAGCTAACAACTTGTGTTATCCTATCTTTTGTTTACCATGTGGATTTAGCACAAAGCTTATAATTGAAAAATAGAGCTTATCTTTTCACAGTGAATTTATTTAGTATTGAGTTATGGTGTTCAGATTAATCACAGTCCCACTTATTTCGCAGGTGTTGGATTCTGAGAAGAGAGTCAAGGCAGTTGTGAGATGTGCCTGCAAGACAACATACTGTGGTTTGGAAGATCATCCCTTTCCATCATGACTAGATATATGTTACACAACAATTCCCAGGAAATACCAGGCCACAGACCCCAGCACCCAGGGGAGGCCAGGGAGGTCCTGGGAGGACATGCGGTTATCCACAAATGGAAGTGCAAGGTATGTTTGCCCAAATGAGAAAAGGAAAAACCTTTAGCCACCAGAGATTCTAGGAACCAATAGGTTTAGCTTGAAGCAAGAGGTAAAAAGACACTTTTGAATAGAACTATGAGGCAGAGAGAATGTGTGAAGGCCTGGAAACAAGAGACTGGAAAAAAATCAAGAAGAGCCAGACTTTCTGGGATTAAGCGGAAGAACAGACAGAATTCTGGATCCAGAAAGCACTAAAAAAATCCAAAGTCTGCATTTAAGGAGTAAAATGGTTTACTTGGAAGAAAACACAGTGCAAGAATTGCAAACACCACTTTAACCTGTTAAACAAATATCAGCTGAAGTGAATAGCTGGCCTCCATTGGAAATTAATTTGTCCTCTAAATGACTGGAAATCCAGAATTCTTTGGGGGGTAAAAACCAGTACAGAGAAGCAAAGAGGAGTCTACAACCAGAAAGAATACACAAAAAATCTCTGGCAAATTCTAAATAAATTTTCATTCAATAGAAGCCTGCAGATTTAAAACAAAATCATGTCTTTGGCATAGAATTACACTTTTAGAAAATACTCTGGAAGATAATCTTAAATAATTGCATAAAAAACCTTAAGCACAAAGACACTAATGTAATATTTTTATGGTTAAAAAATGAGAGTGATGTAAATTCTTAATGACAGGAATAGTCAAGTAAGTAATGATATACCATAGAAAATAAAGAAGTCATAACACCCAAATAGTTTAAAATATTTGAAATTGTGTATTAGAATATATCAAATGAAAAATATGAAAATTTCATGCTGGCATAATATTCTACATGTGCAGAAAACTTTTAAAATATTGTCAGTGGTTACCTCTTAGCAATGCAATTATGAGTGGCATTTATTTCTCACTTTCCAAAATTCCTAAACAACAAGGGAAGCAATCCAACATAATGCATAAAAACTCAGAATCTGCATTTGGCTGTCTAGCTTCTCATTTTTATGGGTTTTAAGATCTTGTATATTTTACTAGCCTTGTGATCTTGGTCATTTTACTCAAAATTCTTGGAGCCTCAGTTTCCTCATCTATGAAAATGAGATAATACCTATCTCACAGAGCCACTCTAAAAATTAGATGAAGTAATGTAAAATATTAAATGAAATAATGTACTGCATGAACAATACATTAGTTAACCATTTGATACATTTTAGCTGTCCATTACCTTTAAAAAAGAATGTGTGTGTATGCATGAGCATGTGTGTATGCACACACATACATATTTAAGTTTTCAAACAAATAAACAGAGCTCTCCATTCAATAAGACAGTTGAATATTGTTACAAAAAGCAGTTGCATCACTGTAGTTTACTTTGAGAAAGATACAGAGGAGTCTGACACAGGGTAAGCTGTTTAGTGTGGTAACTGGAGGCTCTGACCAAGCAAAGCTTGCCTCTTCCCTGTAGCTTCATTCATTCCTGTTCAAGGATCACATATTTCCAATTGTCTCCTGATTACTTAGTGCTCTGGAGTGAATTAGTATTAATAATGTTTATAAATGTGACATGATACACCTAGAAATACAGATTTTTCTACATACCATTGAATGTGGGAAGTATAATGCTCAAATACATTTTCTCTGTTCACCGAGGGCCATAAACTCCACCTTCCCTTTTGGCCAGCTGTAGAAAGGCAGGGAAGTTTAGAAAAAAGTACATTAAATCAGTTTTGTATATTTTTCCAATGCCCTACAAGTTATAGTAGGTCTTTATCTTAGTGACTGTCTTTGCTCCAAAAAGATGCAAAGGGTAGATTGGAAAAGACAATTCCCCAGAGACTAGAACTGCTGGAAAACTAGCAGTTTACTCCCAGCTCTCCATTAATGATTTCTTGCCATGGCGCTGTGTGACTTAGTAAAAGTATAGGTTGAATTTTAGCTCTGGATTTACTAGACCTGAAGTTGAGCAAATTATGAATTTTTGAATATCAAATTTCCCATTTATAAATCAGGATTGACAATAGTTATTCCAGAGAGTTACTGGAAGGCTTAACAAAATATTACTTGGGGTATGATACGTGGTATGTGGTCAGCATCCATTAAATGGTAGTACTGCTTCTCAGTAACTAAAAAATACAGGGAAATATAGAGTTTCCACAATGATGACAAATGCTAATAATTGTTAGCATTTAATGTGTCAGGTACTATTTTGAGCATTTTACATATAATAATAGTTAATCCTTGCAACAGCCCCAAGAGTTGGATAATATAATATTAATTTACCCGATATTAATTTATGCAACTTTAATTTTCTCTGTTTTATAGATAGTGAGGCTACTAAGTATGAAATATAGTTTGAAATATAGCTTGGAATAATTTTGAGGCTCCTTAAACTCTATGAATATCTGTATTATAAAATGTCTCTCTCACTCTAAATTAAAATTTTCAATACCAAAAACCAGATCTTTGTATTCCCAGATTTGCCTGGCTTACAGAAAATGTAAAATAAATATATTTTAAAGAGAGCCTATCTGCCTCTGTGGATGGAAATAAGTGTTGCATTTAGTGCAGACATTCATTTCATTCAATATTTCAGTGTCTCCAAAGGAATGAGCTAATTATATCTTCTTCATTCACAGCACATATTTTCACTCTTGGAGATCAGAGTATATAGTAATTATATAATTGTAGTAGATAATTATATATATATTGCCTATATATAAAATAGGAAGAGATAATTATAGTAATCATTAAGATCATTAATTTGGATTAAGTAATAACTCAATGGAGATTTGATACTGCGTGTTACAGACTTTTGGATCTCTGGTGCCCATTCAGTGTTTGCATCACCTTCTGCTGTTCCATGAGCCCACCAAATCAAACGCAATATAGTCCATCCCTTTCTTCTGGTTTTGCTCATGCCCTGTGCTTGCATTAATTGAATCAAATGTGCAGAAATTTGAACCAGCCATTAGACGATAGGAATAACCAGGGACCAGACCACAATCTGAGGAGTATTGTTAAGTGGCCACAAACGTGGCTGGAATCAGACACACTGGGATTTGCACACCAGTGAACCATAAGCAGTGCAACAGAAAGCATATTAGCAAAAAAATCCTTACAGAAAATTCTTTCCTGCTTTAGGACATCAAAGAGTGTAAATGCCAAAGAATGTTGAAAGTCATTATGATAAATCTGTTTGAACTCTAAAACTCTTCTTCAGAACAGCATTTCTCGAAATCTGTGAATTTACTTAAAGCATTTCAGAGAACAGTCGAGGATTAAGTGACTGACTTTAGCGCAATATTTTTTCTAATTATATGAATATGGCTCATGGAATGTATGGTTGTTTAGGAATCTGTTTTTATATCCAATAAGGACATGGAGTTGTTAGAAAAGCTGATTATTTCCTTTAGACTTTAACATATCACTCATAAAAAATGATCCTCATTTAAAAGGCAATTACCTGAACTAATGCTTGCCAATGAACATCACCTTTGGCATAAGCATGCAACCCCTTTTAGGGAGCAATTCTGATTGCTATTTGCAGGAACTATTAATGTTTATATCTTTCTTTTTTCAGAACTGTTTTAGGGGGTCTTACATAACTTTGAAATAAATGTTAGTCAAATATTGATTCTGATACCATAATAGAAAGATTGAGGGCTGAGAAAATGAGATTCTTTAATATATCCATTATGCATTTCATGTTAGAATTCTCCACAATTAATACATCACCCTCCTGAGAACTTCACAAGAAGAAGCTGTGTAGGTAGAACTATTACTCATTACAGAGCATCAATTTCACATTTGAAATTGAGTACCCAGAGATAATGGAATTTGGACAGTCCTGCACATTTGAGCAAAGGATTCTGATTTATACAAGATGACTAAAGTCAAGTTAAGTTGACTGGGATGAATATAAGTATATAAACAAAGACAATATCATCTTGAATATAAGTACCACTTTCCTGACAGTCTAAAGATACATGTCCACCTACTAGTAAATAAGAAGAAGGAAAAAGTAAAATACTGAAAGGTTAGACAAAAGTAGTTTGATGCCTACATTTGTACTGTGGAAAAAAAATGGTGCTGGGTCTTAGCCTTAGAAGAGAGGTCATATATTCTGTAAAGCCTTCTTTTAGAAGACTATTCATCAGGAACTTGAGGGATAAATTTGAGCTCCTGAAAGTCAAGGATGGTCTATGGTTTCCTGGGATTGTTAAAACATGGTCTCAACCTTAGCCTAGAAACAATCAGATCGTCTGTCTAGACTCCTGGGAGGTTGACATGGATTTTGTAAAGACAGAATTCACTGGCACCATGGTCGAATGATATCAGGTAATGTAAGAGTTAAGGAAAATAGAACTCCCCGAAGACAGACTCCATGTGAAAACATAACCGTGGATAGCTGCAGAACTTCACCCCCAGCTCTTGTTGCCTGAGATGTGCACACCTTTACACAAAGGCAGGGGATGGTAATATCTGGGGCTGAGGAGCAGCTAAAGGTATGTGGGTCATCTTTGAAGGAATACACACCATTTATTAATATTGGTTTAATTGTCAATCAAAATGTTGATTTAGTAACACAATTCATGGTGCAAAGGATAAAAATTTCACAGGTCCATTATCACAAGAATGCAAGAAATAATACATCTTTATTTTTTTGTAGTTCAGCTCAATTCCTATTCTTAATCCCATCCTATCTGGGTGGTGGACACACAGTCTCACTTCTTATTTGGTTCTTTCCTTTTCTAAGAATTGTTTCTATATTAGAAGGTAAATACAGAACTGAGTTGGTAGGGTGTAGGGTAGCCCTGATGGTTGGCTCTTCCTTTTTGTAATGCAGGTATCTGACTTATGCTTTGCTTGCCAAGGCATCCACCTCAAAGATGACTCTGTAATAGATACACTGCCAGCCACAGGACTAGATAAAGAGCCAGGCCATCTCTCCAACTCCCCAGTCCCCACTGGCTTCCCTTGTTTGAGACACCCTGGCTGATTTCTGTAACTGACCATTTAGACCACTTGTCTTTTCTCTCCCCATGTTTTAAGTTCCCACTCTTATGTTTTAAATTCACTGGTGCACAGTGAGTCTGCAAAACCCTAGGCCCTCAACCTGGGTCCCAAAAAAGAAGAATCCCAGGCCTTTGACCTCACTGGGTGGCCCCAGGTGTGCCATGTAATGTCCAGGACTTATAAGTAATAAATAACTTTTTTCAAAGTGTCCCGATGGTTACAGCTGAGGGTGTCTTGCAACCATATTAAGAACCACAAGAGCCTGTCCAGCCACCGAGTGGTTAGCAATAGGCCAAGGTCAGCCCACAACACAGGGGAGTCCTTCTGGACATCATGCTTATTTGTTTACTTGGCAGATGTATACATTTCCATCAGCCTCAGTTCCTGAGATCCATATGGCTTTCTGCACAACTCCTGGCACAGAATCAAGAGCACGTGAGTCATGGTTCTTCCCTGCCACCGTAGAGCATATTTCTATGCTCTGTGAGGCCATCTGAGGTCTCTTCTGCCCAGACTGGTTGATATAATTGACCTTGATTGTCATAAGGAGTTAGAATTGCTGATACTTATGGAGATACAAGGTATGTTTTTATGCCATGGGAAAACGGGAAATGGGTGATTTCAAGATCAATGGCCAGAAAAGAGAAAGGCAACCAAAAATTCAAACCATTTATGTTTCTCCACAAGGTGAAAAAGTGAAATTAGTTCAATTTCTAATCAAGGATAATGAAAACCTAGAATGAATGTGGAAGAGGAAGATGACAAGTATCAATGACTGATCAATATTAATCACTGACATTGGCTTTCCACCCTTGTTCCACTTCTCTACTTCCTCACTCTGGGTTCCTGGCTCCCTTGCAAATGAATTACCAGCACCCAGGGCATTGTCTCAGGTTCTGATTTAAGAAGAGTGAAACATATGACAACTCTTTAAAAAAGGGAGGGGGTGTAGGCAGAAAATTCTTTTGGCTAGAGAAATGTATTTCCTTCTGGGTATTGTACAGATTGTCAAAGCATTTATCTTCCCATTATCCAGTTGCCTGCTTTAAAAGTCTTGGTTTGCATTTCTTTGGTCCTGTGTTGTCTTCTCTTTTTGGACGTAGCCAGTTACCCTAAAACATTCATCTTAGTTGAGTTTCAGGGTGGAGACAGAGCAGTTCCTGATGCTCTGCCCCTCTCTTTCCTTGGTTTTCTGTTACAGCAAACAAAGTTAAGACATCACCATAATTCTGGTATATGTTTAACATTTGCTCAAGAGATTACAGTTCTTAAATCTCTTTCCCAAGTGGCCTGAACTCCCCAGAGTCTCTGTGGTTAGTTGTGTTTGGAGGTATTTGGCTACACATTTAAACATCTAAGGATGGTCTGCCTTTAGAAACCACTGGACTGTGAGTCAAAGGCCCTTCACTCCTTTTCATGATTCCATTCATTAACTTGAGAAACCTCTGCCTTCTCAAGGCATCTCTCTACAATGGAGCCACCTATCACTTACGGTATCCCAGACTAAGAGGAACAGAGCTAATAGTGCTTGGAGTCTCTTGAATACTAATCAAGTATGAATCTAATTCCACTGTACTTTCTTGTGTTCGTAATCTAAAGCATTTCTAATAATTGTTTTATTTTGATGCAATTGGAAATGCACTTTGACCACAGTAGAAAAAAGAATGATTTTTTGTACTTTAATAATTGAATTTTGATACAGGGAGATTTAACTATTTATAAGTGAGAGAAACAAAGTCATGTAAAATACTGAATAGCATGTTAGTTCTTTTTATCTCTGAATCTCATCCTGACCAAGTCAATACTATGTTGCCTTCTCACAGCAAGGATGCATTCCTTTGGATAAAACAATGCATGAATCTACAGGACATTCCCAGGAAGTGAAGAATGGCATTGAGGAGCCCACTGTTAGAACATACACATAAACCTCTCCTGCACTAAAGCTCTGTGTATGAAAATATAGGTTGGGAGAGAGAGGAGGAGCATGGGAGCAAAGGATTGCATGTGCAAAGCTCATTTCTTGCCATTTTACTTTTGACCTGGGAGTGTGTGAGTATGTGCCTGAGCTTGTGTTTGTGCATTGTTAGGGTGTTGAAATATAAACCCCACATATTCTTCTATTAGAGATGGCTTTTAGTTCTGCAAATTCTCTTTAAATTTCATTTAAAAAAGCATTGGCTCATTCTCCACTTGTATTAGGATTAAGCACTATAAACAGATCAATGATTTATTTTTTCTGCAGCACTAAGGTCAGGGTGGAGATGGAGCCTGGGAGGTGTGGATAATTTTCATTTGCAAGGAAGGGTGAAAGCTCTGAAAGTCAGGCTCTGGTCTGCTAGGGAGCAGCAACAAAGCTCTAGGCAGAGAAGCAAGAATGAAGGGGAGGCAAAAAGGGCTGGGAATGAAGGCAGGAAATGACAAAAAAAAATTGTTTAACATCATGACTGTGCAATTTTGCCTGGCAAACTCACAGCAATAAATCCAGGTTAGTACAAAGATGACAAAATGCTTGGCCATATACTACTTGAAGTAGTCAACATAAATAGGATGATTTATTTATCACTTTTATTAAAACTAGCCTTGAAGAAAAATGTCTAGGCACATTTAACAGCTTTTTGCCCATTTGAAACATAGGAAGCTTGCATATAGCCTGTAGCCAGTGCCTGGAAAATAGCAGATACCAAAGTAAAAGCTGAAGTTTTCCATAATCTGTTGGTTCTGGGCTTTAAACAGTAGAAAATCACTTTTGGTTTACTACTTTTTCAGCATTCCCACTGATAACACAGTAAACTGTACAAAAATTACAAGAAAGCACATTTGATGTTATTTCTGTTCAATCTCAAATTTTGGACAGTTTTAAGAAAACTATTTTGAAATGTAACTCTAAATTGAGTTTTCCTGATTGAGTCAGTACAAAGTAAGTGACTGTCAAGAAACCACATGTTAAATTGAAACCACAAAACCAACTGATGAATTCTGAGCAGAAAGTATAAAATCTGAGAATTATGCTTACTGTGGTTACATTAAATCTACGACTGTCAAGACATTGAAAAAGTCTTACACAAACTAAAGAATGCTATAAGTAAATTAATGTCTAGGTTGGTTTTGGAAAATAGCTATGCTTTTAACTATAAAATCAGAGTTTAGGATTGCAATTAACTGACTGGAAGCAGAGGGACAGAATAGTGTAGGAACACATAGGTAGATTTGATAATACTGATAAAGTTCTAGTTCTGATGTTCACAGTGTGCATTCGTGAATGTTCCTTTTCATTATGCTTTATACTTTACATCTTTAGTAAATGCTTCTTCTGCATGCATCAATTATTACATAATAAAACAGTATATAGTCAACATTTTGAAAATTACTGATCTAGTGTATCAAGCTCTTGGTTTCTTCATATGTTAAATGGGGGGAAATTTTACTTATAAAATAGTTAAAATCAGATAAAATTATATATAAAAATATGCAAGAGTTCCTGGTGTGTATACACACACACATGCACACATATAATTAACTCAATGTATGTATATAAGTAACCATTTATTAATTTCCATTCTAATTTTTAGACTTTAAAAGTGTAATTTAATTTTTGTTGAGTCTCAAAAGATCATGTATGGACTTTGCATTTGAAACCACCTTGAAATGTTTCAGGCATACAACTATATTCTTGATGAAAGTGGCTGCATCTTAATAACACATCTGTCTTGGAAAATAAGCTTTCTCTAAAATGCAGGGAGAATTTCAAACATGTTAGAAATGATCTTTGGTCTTAACAGCTAGCTACAAAAGCCCTTGCAATAATTCAACTGACAAGAGAATTTTAACAATTCATATAAAACATTAAGCTGGAAATTCTGGGCATAAGGTGAGTTTACATTTGCTTATGAATTGTGATTTATCTAACTACAATTAAATTAATTTTACCTTCTCACTTACAAGGCAGATGCAGGAAAGACTTCTTAGATTTACTAAATTCAGGAACTCCATCTTATTTCTATTTCTTTTCCTGAGATAAAAATCAAATACATAGTGAAGTGTGTGCACAATCAGATCAAATATGTCTCATTTATTTGGAAAAGTCTATGAGCTCACTCAAAAAATATATACTCAGACTATCCTACTAAATTCCAAGCTGCACTCTTCAAGGCAATGTTGGGCTGTCCATACTTCTGACACACTTTTCCCTCCACAAAAACAGACATGGAAGATATGGTGCCATTTAGAGTTGGTTTTTGAAGATCAGTTCAAAATCAGTTGAGAAATATTAGCAAGGATATACCCAGATCTTTCTATTGAAGATTAAATTGATTTTTCCATTACCCCATGGTATTGTGGGTGAAATTAGTGATGGTAATAAAAGATATTACCATGTCCTTACCATGTTCCACACAAAATATTCAGCATTTTACATGCAATCTCACTTAATTCTCATAAAAACCTCTATGAAGAAGTATGATTATCTTGAAGAGATTTATCGAAGCTACACCACTATTAAGTTAAACTAGAATACTAAACTTCTGACCCTACTGGTGACTTTTAACCACTGTACTGTAATATGGTAGCTCTTATATGCTCAATTCCACTGTATTAATTTTCTTAACATTTATTCAAACATTATCAGTCACTTGTAATTGATTGCCAGCATTTCCTCTAGCATTACATTACCTACCCTGGAAATAATGTTTCACTGTCCTGAAGGAAATTTTTGAGGCTCTATGTTAAGATTCAAGAATTCTGAGATAAGAGGAAGAGGTAATGAATAAGTCATGATCATATAAAACCTTTAATCTAAGACTTTTCTGACAGGATCTCACATGATTTATAATCTATAGTTTTTCTCTTTGTTGCAGACACAAGAGGATAAAGAGGAAACTATTCTGAAACTGTTTTACAAGTACTCGGGTAAAGCCAAAAAACAAAAGAAATTGCTAACTAATTTATAAAAGAGGGAAAAGGTAAAGATAAGAGGTTTTTCTCAGTCAAGCATGCTAGACCATATATTACTTCAACTGTTCAACATAATAGGATATGATTTATTTATCACTTTTATTAAGACTAGCCTTGAAGAAAAATATTCAGGCACATTTAACAGCTTTCTTTCCATTTCAAACATGTGAAGCCTTCTCTTCTCTCTTCTTCTAGCCAAATGGACACTGACTATTAAATAGATCACCTCCACTTTGTATTATTATTCCCATGGACTTTTGCTGCAATATATTCTTGTTGTTCATTCATTTCTCCATGAATGCAGGCCTATGAAGGATATGGATTTGGGGCCACCTTGTGACGGATTTAGAAATTCCTGGGGACTGAACTCTGGGATTAGAGTTTTGGTTTCCATTCACAAATTGTTACTTTTCAACATATATCTTTTGCAAAAAGCATCATATAGTAATATTGATTTTTACTACTGAAGGGATGGTTACCAGTTACACACACTGACTTGTTTCTGTATGCCAGCCACTGCCATCAATCATCTACATACATTTATCATTCACCATTCTCAAAGATGTTGTGGAGTAAACCTCATCACATCTCCCATTCAGAGTTGAGGTAAGTGAGGTTTAAAGAGAATAAGCAATTTTTCTAAGTTCATGCAGAGATCAAATGAGATCTTAAGAAGTCTCACAATACTCTGGTTGAAAGTATGAATAAAAAATTGTTCTATATGAAAGTACAAAATTACATGAAAACATTAAGAAGTAAATTAATGTTTTTCTCTTTAGCAATGTTTTCAAATTTCAAAGTCCATCTGATTATTACATTTTGGATTAGAGATTCTGTTTTTATAAAGCACAAAATAACAACAAAAAAAGCAAAAAACCTGACAGAAAACCATAAGAACTGATAATACCATGAATGAACTCGATAGTGCATAGATTAAAAAGCATAAATATATTATTCCTCCCATATTCCTACTACTATGATCTTATGTTGTGTTAAGAGAGGATTTGTATGGGTATGTCTGTATAGAAAAGCAGATATTTTCTAGCTAAAATTAATACTAAATACCCTTGGATTCTATTTTCAGTGTACCAGAAGTGTCATTGAATCATCTATCCTATGCAAGCATATACACTGGAGGTACTGCAGGTTCAGTTCCAGACCACCTCAATAAAGCAAATATTGCAATAAACAAGTCAAAGAAGGTTTTGGTTTCCCATGTATAAGTTATGTTGTACTCTACTGTAGCTTATAAAGTGTGCAGTAGTAGTACGCCTTAAGAAACAATGCACAAACCTTAATTTTAAAATATTTTCTTGCTAAAAAAAATGCTAATCATCATCTGAGCTCTTAACGAGTCATAATCTTGATGCTGGTGGAGGGTCCTGCCTCAGTGCTGCAGTGCTGACTG
The DNA here is from genome assembly GCA_032199065.1 of Smutsia gigantea. Taxonomy (NCBI): domain Eukaryota; kingdom Metazoa; phylum Chordata; class Mammalia; order Pholidota; family Manidae; genus Smutsia; species Smutsia gigantea. The sequence goes on along the minus strand of JAVSCE010018654.1, from coordinate 75,385 downwards.
ATAGGGTGCAGGGCGCTGAAGGCCGGGGCAGCTGGGGCAAGTCGTCATAATAAGACAGCAATGAAGTTTGCCGCATAGATTGACTCTCCCTTTCATGAATGACTTCTTTGTGACATGTGATACTATTTGACAGCATTATATTCACAGTAGAACTTCTTTCAGAATTGGAGTGAATCCTCTCAAACTCTGCTTCTGCTTTTTCAACTAAGTTTATGTAATATTCTGAATCCTTTGTGGTCATTTCAACATTCTGCCCAGAATCTAACCAGAAGTAGGTTTTATCTCAAGAAACACTTTCTTTGCTCATCCATAAGAAGTAACATCTAATTAGTTCAATTTTTTCATGAGGTTGAAGCAATGCAGTCACATCTTCAGGCTCCTCTTCTAATTCTAGTTCTCTTGCTGTTTCCACCACATCTGCAGTGACTTCCTCCACTGAAATCTTGAACCCCTCAAAGTCATCCATGAGGGTTGGAATCAGCTTCTTCCAAACTCCTCTTAGTGACAATATTTTGACTCTTCCCACGAATCACAAATGTTCTTAATTGGATATAGAAAGATGAATCCTTCCCAAAAGATTTTTTATTTACTTTGCCCAGATCCAGCTGAGGAATCACTACCTATGGCAGCTATAGCCTTACAAAATATAAGCCTCCAATAATAAGACTTGAAAATCAAAATTACTCCTTGATCTGTGGGTTGCAGAATGGATATTGTGTTAGCAGGCATGAAAACAGCATTCATCCCATTGTCCATCTCCATCAGAGCTCTTGGATGACCAGGTGCACTGTCAATGAGCAGTCATATTTTGAAAGGAATCTTTAATTTTGAGCAGTAGGTCTTAACAATGAGCTTAAAATTTTCAGTAAACCATGTTATAGATAGATGTGCTGTTCATCCAGACTTTGTGGTTCCATTTCTAGAGCACAGGAAGAATAGATATAGCATAATTCTTAAGGGCTCTAGAACTTTTGGAATGGTAAGTGAGCATTGGCTTCAACTTAATGTCATCAGCTGCATTAGCCCCTAACAAGATTCAGCCAGTCCTTTGAAGCTTTGAAACCAGGCACTGACTTCTCCTTTCTAGCTATTAAAGTATAGATGGCATCTTCTTCTAATATAAGGCTCTTTTGTTTACATTGAAAATCTGATGGTTAGTGCAGCCCCCTTCATTAATTATCTAAAAAAATCTTCTGGATAACTTGCTGCAGCTTCTACATTAGCACATGCTGCTTCACCTTGTACTTTTAGGTTATGGAAACAGCTTCTTTCCTTCAGCCTTATGAATGGACCTCTACTAGCTTCAAACTCTTCTACAGCTTCCTCACCTCTCTCAGGATTCATAGAATTGAAGAATGTTAGGGCCTTGCTCTGGATTAGGCTTTGACTTAAGGAAATGTTATGGCTGATATGATTTATCCAGACCAGTAACACTTTTCTCCCTATCAATAATATGGTGGTTTCTTATAATTCTTGTGTTCATTGGAGTAGCACTTTAAATTTCCTTTAAGAACATTCCTTTTGTATTCACAACTTGGCTAACTGTTTGACACAAGAGGCCTAGTCTTTAGCTTATCTTGGCTTTTGACATGCCTTCCTCAGTAGGCTTAATCTTTTCTAGCTTTTGATTTAAAGTGAGAGACATATGACTCTCCTTTTACTTGAGTCCACTATAGGGTTATTAACTCACCTAATTTCAATATTGCTGTGTCTCAGTGAATAGAGATGCTGAAGGAGAGAGAGAGAGAGAGAGATGGGGCAATGGTCAGTCAGAGCACACACCACATTTATCAAGTAAGTTCATGCTGTTATATGGGTGAGATATGTGGCATCCAAAACAATTAGCAATAAAAACATCAAAGATCACTGATCACAGACTAGTATGACAAATATAAATAGTTATGAGAAAGTTTGAAATATTGAAAAAATTACCGAAGTATGACATGGAGACATGAAGTGAGGAAATGCTGTTGAAAATACGGGCTGATAAACTTGCTCCACTAACGGTTGCTACAAACCTACAAACTTGTAAAAAAATATAGGATCTGAACCTTCCACCAAATACCATAGGAGTTAGTTGATTCCTCTCTGTACTTCCTAGAAAATTTATTTCAACTGTAGCTCAAATACAATTGTGTTAAAACTGATGGTTTAGAGATTCAAGATGGGGGCGTGAGAGGTGAGACAGAGAACTCCTCCCAAACCCACAGATAGTGTGAAAATATAGTTAATACAACTAACCCTAAAACAGAAGGCTATACCAGACTGCACACAGACCTCACAAACACAGCAGACCTCATGAAACAAGGTAATGTACAAAAGCCTTGAGGCAGGACCGAGCCCTTCCCCCACCCCAGCTCACAGGCAGGAGGAAGAGATTGCGAGCAGAAACCTACACTGTGTGGTGCTCTGAAGGATGGGGAGCTGGGACAGGTGAGTGCTTGAGAGACACATTCCTGCCATTTGTGGAGGACAGGATCCACATCCAGCCACTCTGGGACAAGGGAAAGGCAGGAGGTCTGAGAGGCTTCCTAGCAGCAAGAGCGCTGCTGACGGGGTGGGGTTTGCACCAAGCTTGCTGTGCAGGAGAAGGAATATGGGGAAAAGGTTGTCTGGGTGCGCTCTGCCCAGCAGATTGGAAACTTTGGGGAGCTTCAGGCGCTCGATCCCCCTGGCTGGCTACTCAGCTCGAAGGCCCCCCACTATGACACGCAACCTGCCAAACCTTCCTGCTGGCCTGCTGGCACCAGCTTTCAAATGGGCAGTCAATGCTCTGGTGTCAGGCAAGCCACAGGGAGGCCCCCCCTATAAGAGCTAGAGACGCCACGCACAGAGGCTTATACCTGTGTGCTCAGCCCACTGGCTCAGATACTGGAGACAGGCAGGGCAGACGGGAATCAGGAAACAGATCTTTCCTCCCTCCAGGAACCAGCTCCGCTCCCCTACGACACCCAACCTCACTCTAGGGGCTGAAAAGCTCCAGAGACTAGAGCTTCTGGGCAATAGAGGGCACCACACAGAAATATGAAATGTCAAAAGAAAATGGTTCAGACCAAAATCTCAGAAACCCCAGAAAAAGGGCCAAATGAAACTGAACTCACCAATCTTCCTGAAAGAGAGTTCAAAATAAAAATCATAAACGTGCTTATGGAGGTACAAAAAAATACTCAAGAACTCAGGAATGAATTTAAGATGGAGATTCAATCATTAAGACATTCCATATCTGAAATGAAACATACAATGGAGGGATTTAAAAGCAGATTAGAATGTAGTAGAAGAGACGGTAAATGGAATAGAAATTAGAGAAGAGGAATACAAAGAAGCTGAGGCACAGAGAGAAAAAAGAATCTCTAAGAATGAAAGAATATTGAGAGAACTGTGTGACCAATCCAAACGGAACGATATCTGCATTATAGGGGTACCAGAAGAAGAAGAGAGGGAAAAAGGGACAGAAAGTGTCATAGAGGAGGTAATTGCTGTAAACTTCCCCAATCTGGAGAAGGAGATAGTTTCTCAAGCCATCAAGATGCACAGATCTCCCAATACAAGGGACCCAAGGAAGAAAACATCAATACATATAATAATTAAAATGGCAAAGATCAAGGATAAAGATAGACTTTTAAAAGCAGTTAGAGAGAGAATAAAGATCACATACAAAGAAACCCATAAGGCTATCATCAGATTTCTCAGCAGAAACCTTACAGGACAGAAGGGAGTGGCATGATGTATTTAATGCAATGAAGCAAAAGGGCCTTGAACCAAAAATACTCTACCCAGCAAGATTATCATTTAAATTTGAAGGAGGGATTAAACAATTTCAGATAAGCAAAAGCTGAGGAATTTACCTCCCACAAACCACCTCTACGCATTTTGGAGGGACTCCTATAGATGGAAGTATTCCTAAGACTAAACAGATGTCACCCAAGAGATAGACAAAGAGTACAGGATATGATTCATAACATACAAAGAATGGAGGAGGAAGAAAAAGGAGAAAAAAAAAGAATCTTTAGGTTGTGTTTGTAATAGCATACAAAGTGTGTTAAATTAGACTGTTAGAGAGTAAGGAAATTACCCTTGAAACTTTGGGAGCCACAAATCTAAAGCCTGCAATGGCAATAAGTACATACCTATCAATAATCACCCTAAATGTAAATAGTCTTAATGCACCAATTGAAAGACATAGAGTCACTGAATGGATACAAAAACAAGACCCATCTATATGCTGCCTACAAGAGACTCACTTCAAGCCCAAAGACATACACAGACTGAAATTAAAGGGATGGAAAAAGATATTTCATGCAACTAATAAAGAGAAAAAAGCAGGAGTTGCAGACCTTGTATTAGACAAAATAGACTTCAAAACAAAGAAAGTCACAAGAGACAAAGAAGGGCATTACATAATGATAAAGGGGTCAGTCCAACAAGAGGATATAACTATTATAAATATGAATGCACCCAACACAGGATCACCTACATATGTGCAACAAATGCTAACAGAATTAAAGGGGGAAACAGAATGCAATGCATTTATTTTGAGAGACTTCAACACACCACTCACTCCAAAGGACAGATCAACCAGACAGAAAATAAATAGAGACAAAGGCACTAAACAACACACTAGAACAGATGGACCTAACGGACATCTACAGAACACTCCATTCAAAAGCAACAGGATACACATTCTTCTCAAGTGCACATGGAACATTTTCAAGAATAGATCATATACTAGGTCACAAAAAGAGCCTCAGTGAACTCAAAAAGATTGACATTGTACCAACCAGCTTCTCAGATCACAAAGGTATGAAACTAAAAATCAATTACACAAAGAAAATGAAAAAGCCCACAAACACATGGAGGCTTAATAACATGCTCCTAAATAATCAATGGACCAATGACCAAATAAAAACAGAGATCAAGCAATATATGGAGACAAATGACAACAATAATTCAACACCACAAAATCTGTGGGACAAAGCAAAGGCCGTGCTAAGAGGGAAATATATTGCAATACATGCCTTCCTCAGGAAAGAAGAACAGTCCTAAATGAACAGTCTAAAATCACAATTAATGAAACTAGAAAAGGAAGAACAAATGAGGCCCAAAGTCAGCAGAAGGAGGGACATAATAAATATTAGAGCAGAAATAAATAAAATTGAGAAGAATAAAACAATAGAAAGAATCAATGAAAACAAGAGCTGGTTCTTCAAGAAAATAAACAAAATAGATAAACCCCTAGCCAGACTTATCAAGAAAAAAAGAGTCTACACACATAAACAGAATCAGAAATGAGAAAGGAAAAATCACTACAGACACCACAGAAATACAAAGAATTATTAGAGAATACTATGAAAAATTACATGGTAACAAACTGGATAACCTAGAAGAAATGGACAACTTTCTAGAAAAATACAACCTTCCAAGGCTGACCCAGAAAGCAACCCAAAATCTGAATAGACCTATTACCAGCAAAGATATTGAATTGGTAATCAAAAGCTACCTAAGAACAAAACCACTGGACCAGATAGTTTCACTGCTGAATTTTATAAAGCATTTAGTGAGGACCTAATTTCTATCCTTCTTAAAGTTTTCCAAAAAGTAGAAGAGGAGGGAATACTCCCAAACTCATTCTACTAGGCCAACATCAGTCTAATACCAAAACCAGGTAAAGACACAACAAAAAAAGAAAAAAAGACCAATATCCCTGATGAACATAGGTGCAAAAATACTCAACAAAATATTAGCAAACAAACTCAAAAATACATAAAAAAGATTATCCATCATGATCAAGTAAGATTTATTCCAGGGATGCAAGGATGGTACAACATTAGAAAATCCATCAACATCATCCACCACATCAACAAAAAGGACAAAAACCACATGATTATCTCCATAGATGCTGAAAAAGCATTTGACAAAATTCAACATCCATTCATGATAAAAACTCTCAACAAAATTGGTACAGAGGGCAAGTACCTCAACATAATAAAGGCCATATATGACAAACCGACAGCCAACATTATACATAACAGCACGAAGCTGAAACCTTTTTCTCTAAGATCAGGAACAAGACAAGGATGCCCACTCTCCCCACTTTTATTCAACATAGTACTGGAGGTCCTAGCCATGGCAATCAGACAACACAAAGAAATAAAAGGCATCCAGACTGGTAAGGAAGAAGTTAAATTGTCCCTGTTTACAGATGACATGATATTGTACATAAAAAACCCTAAAGAATCCACTCCAAAACTACTAGATCTAATATCTGAATTCAGTAAAGTTGTGGGATACAAAACTAATACACAGAAATCTGTTGCATTTCTATACACTAACGGTGAACTAGGAGAATGAGAAATCAAGAAAACAATTCCATTCACAACTGCATCAAAAAGAATAAAATACCTAGGAATAAACCTAACCAAGGAGGTGAAAGACCTATACTCTGAAAACTGCAAGACACTCATGAGAGAAATTAAAGAGGATACCAATAAATGGAAACATATCCCTTGTTCATGGATAAGAAGAATTAATTTTATCAAAATGGCCATCCTGCCTAAAGCAGTGTACAGATTCAATGCAATTCTTATCAAAATACCTACAGCATTCTTCAATGAACTAGAGCAAATAGTTCTAAAATTCATATGGAATCACAAAAGACCCGGAATAGCCAAAGCAATCCCAAGAAGGAAGAATAAAGTGGGGAGAATTACGCTTCCTGATTTCAAGCTCTACTACAAAGCCACAGTAGTCAAGACAATTTGGTACTGGCACAAGAACACTTATAGTTCAATGGAACAGACTCAAGAGCCCAGATATAAACCCAAACATATATGGTCAATTAATATATGATAAAGGAGCCATGGATATACAATGGGGAAATGACAGCCTCTTCAACAGCTGGTGTTGGAAAAACTGGACAGCTACATGTAAGAGAATGAAACTGGATTATTGTTTAACCCCATACACAAAAGTAAACTCAAAATGGATCAAAGACCTGAATGTAAGTCATGAAACCATAAAACTCTTAGAAAAAAACTTAGGCAAAAGTCTCTTGGACATAAATATGAGCAACTTCTTCATGAACATATCTCCCCTAGCAAGGGAAACAAAAGTAAAAATGAACAAGTGGGACTATATCAAACTAAAATGTTTCTGTACAGCAAAGGACATCATCAGTAGAACAAAAAGACATCCTACAGGATGGGAGAATATATTCATAAATGACATATCTGATAAGGGGTTGACATCCAAATTATATAAAGAGCTCAAGCACCTCAACAAATAAAAAGCAAATAAGCCAATTAAAAAATGGGCAGAGGAGCTGAACAGACACTTCTCCAAAGAAGGAATTCAGATGGCCAACAGGCATACGAAAAGATGCTCCACATCCCTAATCATCAGAGAAATGCAAATTAAAACCACAATGAGATATCACCTCACACCAGTTAGGATGACCACCATCCAAAAGACAAACAACAACAAATGTTGGTGAGGATGTGGAGAAATAGGAACCCTCCTACACTGCTGGTGGGAATGCAAATTAGTTCAACCATTGTGGAAAGCAATATGGAGGTTCCTCAAAAGACTCAAAATAGAAATACCATTTCACCCAGGAATTCCACTCCTAGGAATTTACCCTAAGAATCCAGGAGCCCAGTTTGAAAAAGACAGATGCACCCCTATGTTTATCGCAGCACTATTTACAATAGCCAAGACATGGAAGCAACCTAAGTGTCCATCAGTAGATGAATGGATAAAGAAGAAGTGGTACATATACACAATGGAATATTATTCAGCCATAAGAAGAAAACAAATCTTACCATTTGCAGCAACATGGATGGAGCTGGAGGGTATTATGCTCAGTGAAATAAGCCAGGCAGAGAAAGACAAGTGTCAAACGATTTCACTCATCTGTGGAGTTAAAGAACAAAGAAACACCTGAAGGAACAAAACAGCCACAGACTCACAGAACCCAAGAATGGACTAACAGTTACCAAAGGGAAAGGTACTGGGGAGGATGGATGGGAAGGGAGGGATAAGGGGGAAAAAGGGGTATTACAATTAGCACACATAATGTAGCAGGGGTGGGGGGCACGGGGAAGGCAAGTAGTGATTCTATAACATCCTACTATGCTGATGGACAGTGACTGCAATGGGGTATGTGGTGGGGACTTGATAATAGGGGGAGTCTAGTAACTACAATATTGCTCATGTAATTGTACATTAATAATAGCAAAATAAAAATAATAATAATAATAATAAAAGCAGGATCTGCAAAGCACAATAAAGTGAAATGCAATAAACCAAGGTGTGCCTGGATAATTCCTTCAGGGAGCTCAGATGACATCTTCAAAAGCAAAATCATTACTTTTGCCCTCTGTTGTAGTATTTTTCATCTCCACTCATGATAGTAGACATGAAGTCCCACTGCCCACAGGTGCCTTCAACAAAGAACTTGCTGTTTCTGCTGTAGAGAGCTGCTTCAACCAAGGTTGCACCCTTCCTGGTTTCTAACTAAACAATTCTCTGAGACAGTTTAATAACCTTGAGTTACTTGATGTTATGGTTTCTTGCTCCCTTGTACATATCCAGTATCCTTTTTATCTAGATAATATACCTGACCCCAGCACAAAGCTTTTCCTCCAGTCTGTCCTTCTATTTCCCATACTTGAGCTTTCCCTAACAGAAGCTATTTAAATCCAGCTCATAGGATTTTCTATTATGATGCCCATGAAAAAAAAGGAATATGGTTTATTTTCTTTTTTCCCTTTCTCTATCTTCTACTGAGGTGATAATTCTGAATAGCCTGCTGTGGCACTAATATACTAGGACTTTAAGGAGAATAAAAATAGTCCTAGTCATTGCCCCTTTTTCCAACCATAGTTGTTAGTGCCATATGACCCAAGTACCCAGGTCCCTCTCCTTCTGTAATCCTACAATTTATTCAAGGAATTTTATCTTCTTCTTAACACATTTTGAGAATTAAAACAGAGAAGTCTTTATCTTAATTCATTTATTTCTTTATTCATTCATTTAATAAATAATCATGGAGGTAGTATTATAGGTCATAGGTAGTCCTCTCAGAACTTCTGGAAGTAGAAAATTCAGATGTTCGATATAAAATGACTTTGTAATTGTATTTATCTTTAAACCATGAACTAATATATAGTACAACACTACCTTCCTTCTAACCTGTCTTCTACATGTGCCCGGAGACCTATTAGTCAACGAGTAAATTCAAGCAAACCTTTTTAAATTTAGTGAGCGTTGGAGGGCTCTGTTGCAGGTAGAAAGTAAGTTAGCAAACTACTTCATCATCTCCAAAGTGGTTATATGAATTTCCATTTCCCTTCGGACAAGTATGACTTCCCACTTCCCGTATCCTAATGCTTAGTGTTACTAGATACATTAATTCTTAGTACTTCACTGTGGTTTAATTTGCATTTCTCTGATGGGCAGTGAGCATTAGCAACTCCTCATATGAGTTTTCCTTCCTTGCGTTTGCTTAGATTTGTTCTATTTTTTAAAATAGATTGCTTGTCTTTTTCTTATTGCTTTGTTGTAAGTAATTAATTGAATACGCTAAAAGCTAATCGTGAGAAAATGAAATTTTCATCATATTCAAAGCTAATCTGTTGGTGAAATATTTTAGAAGTACCTAAATTAATCTCGATTTAACTAAGTCTTAATAGGAATACTTTTTAATTTGCTTTACCTTTATTCAGAGCTCCCAATCTTTCTATTATACGTAAGTAGAGATCTTCCTTGACTTATGATGGTGTTATGGTCTGATAAACCCATAGTAAGTTGAAAATGCATTTCATACACCTAACCTACTGAATATCATTGCTTAGCCTACCTTAAACAAGCTCAAAACACTTAAATTAGTCCTCAGGCAAAATCATCTAACACAAAGGCTATTTTATAATAAAGTGTCAAATAGTTCACATAATTTATTGAATACTGAACTGAAAGTGACAAACAGAATGGCTGTCTGGGGACAGAATGGTTAAGTGTGTAGTTGTTTACCTTCGTGATGGTGGAGCTCCCTGGGAGCTGTGGCTGGCTGCCACTCCCCAGCATCGTGAGAGTATCATACTGCACATCATAATCCTGGGAAAAAAATCAAAATTCTAAATTCTAAGTACAGTTTCTGTGTGTATCACTTCCACACTATCATAGAGTTGAAAAGTCATAAGTTAAAACTTTATAAGCTGGGACCATCTGTACTCTTACCAACTCTGATATGCCCTGATATATATATAGTTTTATGTATCTGTATATTTGTGTATCTATAGGTATATAAGAAAACCCATGTTCTCATCCAGTCCTGAAACCTCTATGTAACCATAAGCATATCCTTAACTTCTTTGTGCTTCAGTTTTTTCATCTGTTAAATTTAGAAATGACACTACCTACTCTGAGTTGTGAGAACTACATGTGTCCATATAAGACACAGAACAATAACAATGAGACCAAAGTATGTAATGCACAGAGAGCATTCCAACTTATACTCATTCCCTGGCTTAACTTTTCCTATATTTTTAAGAGTTCATTGACAGGTTCAAAAATATTTTAAAATAATACTTAATATAGCTTTGACAATTATTATCAGAAGTCAAGCCAGCCATCTGTTTCATTTTTCCAAGCCCATAGTTGTATGCCTATGTCCTTATTTATGACTGTATCCATTCTTATAACCCTTGAAAAAGTTCATTTATCTTTAGGATATGAAAAGCATTTATGAAGAAGAGCATTATTCTGTTTATTGAAAACAGTTGTTAGTATAGATACTCTTCCAGTTCTCTCCCACCCAACTCCCTTATCAGGCCAGTATTTTATCAGGGAGAAAATGAATGATAATCAGAGCCTCTCCTGAAGCTAATAATCTGCCCTGAGCGACAGTGTGAGTAGCTTTGGGTAGTTTGTAGAATCAAAATGAAGAAGAATCAAATATAGAAAGAAGTCATTGCTTTGAAGCCCACCTGTCAATAGAAGTAAACACATGGTCATATTTTTCATGTAGAGGTAATTTCATGAAGCTGTCTTGAAATAAACAGCAGCAAGAAGCTGCAAAGGGGAAAAAAATTTTTCCCGTGGTATGGATGCAAGGTCTTCAGAATTTCTAAAACAATCAATATCCTGGCTCATCCAAACCTATAATGTTTACATCATAGATTATAATCTCTTCCACATAATTTAGTCCAGGTGTCCTAAAGGCAGTGTGTTAACAGCATGATATCTAGTACTCAACATCCTAACTAGATCCAATCAAGTAATCTTTCATTTGAGCATATGCATGGCTTTACTACACGGTAACTACTCAGATAAACCTTAGCAAGTAATTCATGTTCTTTGAGCCTCAGTTTCTTCAAACCTACCTGGAAACCATGTAAAACATGTGCTTCAGAGTTGTGCCACCTGAGGGGTGAGGGAGCTGGGATACTAATACACTACTCCCGTGAGTCATTAGTTAAAGGCTGCCTCCAAGGCTTTAATTTCCTAGTATTTCCACCATGTGGTTCTGCTGGAGCAGTGGACTCTGGTGACCAGAGAAAGTCCTTGAAGACTGAATACAATGAGTAACGAAGTAGTGAAGATGGGGCAATATGGGTAGGGATCCAACAGCATTGGCTAGAATTCTAATTTTATCTATTTTAAGTTTTGTTAACATACCCACCAAGAAACTTTTGGAAACTATGGAAGAATTATCCTTTAATTTTTTTTAATCATTCATTTTCTTCATCCCTAAAAGGAATTAAAACTAACAATGAATTAAGAAAAGGTAAAGGAGCTTTTTGTTGTGCACTTTTTTGAGAAATTAATACTCTTTTAAGTTTAGTGTTTTGATCTACACTTCAGTTATCAAAAAAGCAAAATTTTTATTGCTGCTATTTTTTTCCCATCATTGGGAGGCAAATCCATGAAAGAAATCTCTTAATTAGCAGCAAATAAAAAAAGTTAGTGTGATCCCCTCAGGTAACTGAGCTGACTTTTCCAAATCTTCCTAATCAGTTCTATGATAAATGAAGAATTTTAATTGAGAAACATCAAATTACCTCCTCAAACCCGCTTGTATAACCTTACCCACTTTTGTTGCAAGTCTTTTATTGAATTTCTTGAATGAGCTTCACACTACAAAAAGAAGAAAAATTAGATGAACTGTTTTTATCTGTTTTTAGATATTCTTTTACCATTGTACTCATGGTCCTTTGAATTCAGTGGTGAATTGAAAGGATCCCAAAGGAATTTCTTCACAATTTTCTGGAAGCCACAGGCACGTCTTATACTTCTGGAAGCCACAGGCACTTATACTGCCAAATGCCACTGGCCCAGCTGTACACGGTGAAAGGAATTCCCAGGTAACCTGGAGTCCCATTGCTAGGGTCAGCCAACATGCACCTAGAGTTGCTGTAATCACACAAATCTCGGTTCAAATTTAATTATTATGATTAGAAATTTTCTCTTGCTTTTCTAACTACTTCAGCTCTGAAGATTAAGAGGAGGCAAGCCAGTAACCCAGACTGTTTTGGAATTTGTATGGAATAACTTGAACCATTGCTCTGGAATTTAGAAGTAAAGGGGCACAGTAAATAAACTAAACACATCTGTACTGTGTTAAGTTTCATCAAGATAGAGATTTTATTCTTATTCTGTTCACCACTGATCACTTATAACCCAGAAATTCTATATTTGCAGAAGCAAAATAACTAAGCACTTTTGAAAAAATTTACATATCTCAATTTTTACAGTATAACGTATTCTGAATCATCTTACAAAAGGAGCGGAATGTGTCTTCATGCACTGTCCTCATGCTGCACTGATACTTGGCAAATGGAGACAATAAAAACAGTGAGGGAGCAGAAACTAATTTCATCAAAGGGCACAACTCTGCCAGATACTCTTTAAGCTGTAAGATGATGGCTTTGAGGACCGTGGAAAACGTCTTGATTTTAAGAAACAGTTCGCTGCTCTTAAATAATTCTCAGCCAGTCCTTGTGCAATATAATGAATACATTCCAGGTATATATTTGGTCTCATCCACAGTTCCTGAAAACACTGCAGAACCTTAAAGGTGAAATAGGTGTCTTGTCATGTTAGTGAGAGACATTTGGACCCCACCCAAGGGCGGGGGCTGGAGGCTGAATCAGCCAATGGCCAATAATACAGTCAATCATGACGACTATGCAGTGAAGCCCTCCCAAAAATCCATGAGAAGGACATATGGGTTGGATCCAGCTTCTCTGTTGGAGAGAGCTTCCACATTTTGGGGACCAGAAAGCTTCACAGGCCACCCAGCCAGGCTTCAAGCCCCACAAGGAGAGAAGCTCCTTTATTTGGGACCTTGCCCTGTGTATCCTTGCATCTGGCTCTTAACTTGTATCCTTTATGGTATCCTTTATTAAACTGGTAAAAGTAAGGGTTTTCCTGAGTTCTATGAGCTGCTCCAGCAAATTAATCAAACCTAAAGGGAAGGCTGTGGGAACCTCCAATCTGTAGGCAGTTGGTTAGAAGCCCAGGTAACAGCCTGGGGCTTGAACCTGGCATCTGGTTTGTGGGGTGGAGGGCAGTCCTGTAGGACAGAGCCCTGAACCTGGGAGTCTGGTGCTGCCTCCGGGCACATAGCAACAGAACTGAGCTGGTTCCTCAGACACCCTGCTGGTGTTCCAGAATTGCTTGGTTTTGTGCATGGGAAGAGCCCCTCCCCACACACACACTTACACAGAGACACACACACACTCACAGAGGCATTGAAATCGGGTCTGGGAACCTGAAAGGAGTTGTACTACTGCTGTGTATGAAAAAAAAACCCTGCCATCAATTTCCTTTCAACTTTCTATATGGAGATAATATTTATAGTTTTTAAAATTAATAGTGAACCTCTATATGGCAGTTTTTCTTCTATTTTATTTGCAAAACCCTCTGGTACACCATAATATCATTTATAGAAGGTAAGCTAAGTTATGATCTCATCAGCAAAGTAATTACTTTCAAAAAGAATTGATATAAACATATGACTATTTCAGGGATGTTTTACATAAAAAAACCCTTTAATGCAAATAAAGGAAAAAAATAAGTACAGAAACCACATCATAAAAACACAATCTTATTTATTATAGAGCAGGATCTCAGGGGGTGTCTAGAATCCATCAGGAGGTCTTCAAAACAGACAGAAAGGATAGTTGTCCAAGCCTTCCTCAACAGAATGTTAAACAAAAATATACGGGTTACCTGGTTAATAGACACACACTATTTGTCAACTGTGGCTCCTAGTGAAATATAATATAAATTATAAATGGACTTAGGTACATATAGTGATACATAGGTTTATAAAATAAGTATTTGTGTTACAGAACTAGATCAGATTTTTAGCAACCAAATGTCTAGACCAATTCAAATATTATACTTTTCTTAGAGCTATAGAGATAGAGCCTAGCTAATTCAATATCTAATTCAAATAAGGGCTGACTTATGCATTAGGCACAGTAGACCCAGTGCCCAGAGCCCACACTAACTTTTGGGGCCTGTAAAAATATTTCAATTTCTTTTAAAATCAAAAGAAATAAAAAAAACCTTTAGAGTCAAAGAAAGTGTTATTTTTTTCTCATAACAGAAAAAGAAGAAGTTTGAGGGGCCCACAAAAATCTACTAAATTTGCCTAAAACAGGAAAAAAAGGTGAAACATTTAAAGTTATATCAAAAATAATTTTAATATTGATATCATGATGGGAAAGCCCCACAAAGGCAAAAAGTAGAGGGCCCGTGAAAGCCATTTGGCAGCCCGGCCAACATTAAATGAGAGCAAACAAAGATTATTTTTGTTTGAATAAAAATAATGTTTGATCTCAAAGCATTTTGGATCATCTTGCTTTCTGAGGATCATAGTTAGACGAAAGAGAACTCTGTTGATCAAAAGGATGTGCCTACCTTCACATGACGCTACAGAAAGATGAAACTGCCAAGAGAGCAACAGAGGACTTGTCAGCTTGCAAGTCATGTTTACGCTGGATCCTTTCTTCCCAGTGTCCTACAGCCCCTAGACACCGGTATGTTTGGCCATCTCTGAGGACTTCTGTTGGCTGGAGTGATCCTGAGCTTTTTATGTTATTGCAGCATTATATGTGTGTGGGCCCTCATCCTTGCCGTCTATTACTGGAAATTACGCAAAATCCAATATGCTCTACTGCACTTTGAAACTACCCCTGAGAAAAATAAACACTCCTAGGTCCCTTAGCAAATTTTCAGCATGCTTAAATTTTAACCTAATTTAATATAAAAACTATTTTATTGAAGGTACATGTCTTACTCTCTTCAGGCTACGATCGCACAAATACCATAGACCGAGAGGCTTAAATAACATTTATTTTTCAGAGTTCTGGGGGCTGGGAAGTCCACGACGAAGGTGCCAGTAGATTCAGTGTCTGGTGATGACTTATTTCCTGGTTCATGATGGAAGGGGTGAGGTAGCTCTCTGAGGTCTCTTTCAAAAGGCCACTAATCCCATTCAGGAGGGTTGCACCCTCATGACTTAATCAGCTCCCAAAGGCTCTACCTCCTAATACTGTCATATTGGGAGTTAGGACTTCAACAGATGAATTTGGGGGGTGGGTACAAACATTCAGCCCATATTAGTGCATATCTCACAATTTCATTATTTGTAATTTATATCCTTAATTTTTATATTTTATTTTGAAATAACTTTTAACTACAGTAAAGTTGTAAGAGGAGTATAAAGAATGCTAGAATACTCTTCACCCAGATTTCTCAGTATTTCCTAAGAACAAGAAAATTCTCTTAAATGACCAGAATTACAATTGTCAAAAATAGGAAATTAATGGTGATAAAATACTATTATTTAATCCTTATTCTACTTATGATAATTGTTCCAGTGATATTCTTTACGCAGATGGATAACTTGAGAGGTAGGTGGGTGGATGGATGGATGGATGGATGGATGGATAGATGGAGAGAGAGAGAAAGCTATTCCAGGATCCAAATCTAGGATCATGTATTGCATTAGTTGTCATGTCTCTTTAGTCTCCTTTATTCTGTAAAAGAATTTCTTCAGTGTGGATTGCATCATATAAGAATGTATCCCTATTTTCATATGCACAAATAAAAGTCAAAAGGATTTTGCACCCGAGCAAATAGAACATTAAAGCATCAGTTTATGCCCCAGAAAAAAGGACTTGCTGAATGAAACCCCCTTGCTCTGTTCTCACTGTTCTTCAGATTGTTTTGTAAGAATAATGTCAGTTTCTGGGTATAATGAGCACTGTCCAAGAGCCCTTGAAGTAGTTACAAGTAGTTACAATTAATATATACTTTATTTTGATCTAGTACTTTTGATCTTTTCCAGAGTGCAGTGCAGTAATAAGCAGCTGCTTACAGAAAATGTGCATGGGGTGGTGGGAGACAGAGGGGGGAAATCTATATTAAATTACTCACTAGAGAAGCAAGGCAAATGTTCTAAGTATTTGGCTCTTCATGTTTTGAACTTTTGTGTTTTTTCTGAACTTAATCATGTTTATTAATTTAATAAAGTCATTTAGTGAATCAGTGCTATTAATTATTTAGTAAATATTTTTTCAGCATGTATGTGCCAGGCATTGTGGTAGGTGCTAGGAATACAACAGTAAGGTAGTTTCTTCCTCTGTAGACTTTGTAAACTAGTAAGGGAACAGACAGGCAGGTAAAATGCAGTGAGTCCAGTGTTACAACACAAGTACGTTCAGAGGCTGTGGAAACACATGGACCACTTCGGGGGAATTGATTATGAACTGAGACCTAGGTTTGAGTGGAGAGTTCTTAAGTTATGGGTGGCATGGAGAGAAGAAGCATGCTCGGGAGGAAAGAGCACTTACCCCCATGCTGTGGCCTCTAGAAACACGGGCCTGCTCACAGTGACAGCTCCAAGAGAGAGAGTTACTACCTTGCATTTGAGGCCACCTGCTGACTCCCCTTGGGGAAAAAATGACCTCAAGTTTGAAAGCTTGAACACTCATTGAAGCTGTTGATATTACTCGTAGGTCCCTGGGCAAATACATTGCCCATTTTTTTAATCATCATTGTCTTTATTAATATAACTATGTATATTACAGTTCATTTTCCCAGTACCTGCCAAGGCAGTTAATGACTGGGTATTCACCACAATGTTCTGTTCCAACACATTCAAATTCTCAACGTACACAAACATCCAGGTCATCAAATACACTGAGTCCGGAAAGCAGAGCCCATGGGGCTGGACAGGGACTGGGTGGGGCTAGGTAGCCAGGAATAGATCCTTCCAACTTCAGCAGGCAGTCTCTATCCGAGAAATCAGATTCAGGCCTGGCCATTTTCTAGCATGATTCTTTCCCCCTCTGCCCCACCATGTGGGTTAAGATCCCATGGTCTGCCTCCCTTGCCTGTGAGCCTTTCTGCACCCCATTGTACAGTTTCCTAAGTGATTTCCTGGGTTTTTTTCCCTTAACAACAGAATCTGATTTTGAATCCCAAGCACTTCACAGGGTGAACTCTCAAGAAGGAGGAAATCTTTCATATTTATTCTAGTTTAGCAGCCAAGAGTTCTGTGTCCGAGGCCAGCTTCTTTCTCTTGGCTCCATTCTCACATTGGCATGCCTGATGCATGAGTCACTGCTCTGATTCCTGGACAAGGTCATTTGTTGACATGGCTATGAAGCCCTATCCACTTGTGGAATTTCCCAAGGAACTCAGAATCTCCCTTTAAAATCCCTTTCCCCCAGAATTTCTATCACAGATGTCTCCAGAGAAAAACAATAATAGACATTGTTACCCTGACGATAAATAAGCTATGGGGAAAAAAATCTCCCACATTGACTTTGCTTTTAGGAGTTACAAAGAATAAGCCAAATGAGAGTTGGTTTACAAATTTAATTAGTTAAAATTTAACATGCACATTATAATGTAGCAGATGTAGCAGTGGGTTGAATGGAAATCCAGAAAGACAGAAATCTGAATGACTAGTAAAAAATACCACTGTCATGCTGAGGAAAGAAAAGTTTCTGAACCTAACCTAATGAAAGTTTTTCATAAAATCCAGTGACCTATGTCTGATTCACCAGTTTATAGAATCCTCTTATATTCATCACTGTTCCAGTTACTAGGGTCAGTTATTAAACATAAGGAAGAACATTTGTACATGTTTTAAGCAGCAATGCCCCCCAGATAGATGAGGAGTTCATCAGAGCCACAGGTGGATTGATCATGAAGCTGATTAGCTTAATCTCTAGGATTCCTCCCTAGTCCAGCCTTTTTCAAGGCCTTGCCGGGAGCCCCAGCAAAGGTCATATATTTTTGTAAAACTTGCTGAAGTCAAATATTTCAACCCACTTGGTTAGCAGTGCTTATTTTTCTCACCCTCACTTCTCTTCTTTACACTTCTTTTGTACTGAATGACACTGAGGTAGCGTAGATTTAATGACATATATTTTACTGGTTCACAGTCACATTATGAGTGGTTTAGTTTTTACTAGTCATCGTGGTGAGAGAAGAGCTTCTAGGAATATCCCTGCACATACTGTGCCTACTCACCCAGCTTCCTGATACAGACATCAGAATGGGTTTTAAGGTACACTATTCTGAAATGATGCAGGTATGGGAAAAATGAGGTTGAAATACACATAGCCATAGCTGGTCTGGGGAAAACTTTTCTAATCATCAAAATGAAAAGGTACAGCCAGAGGATTTAGCTCACATCGACCCTAGGTAAAACAAACCCTCCCATTGCAGGAATATACTGAATAATTCAGGGTATGCAATTATAAATTTTTCATACATGTTTTTCTATTTGACTGGAACCATGTTACATAGAATCTATCAGAATTTCTCTGTAGAGCAAGCAGCTGAGGTAGCATGAAAAATAGTAAGTGCATCTGTAAGCGAAGTTGCATGCTCTATATAATCAGCTTTCTATAGCAGAACCAAATGTTGGTCAACCATCCTAACAAAATGAATAAACTATCTATTCTTTGCAAAGATAATCTTAAAAAATCATTGTTATATGAAGAGGAGATCAAAAGTATGTAACCAAAAATATATAGTAAATTATTCCAGAGGTGTTTTAGGCAGAGTTTTTTTTTTTCTGGATTTTCTGTATATGATATTTTTCAGCTTTATGAATTTGTAATTTGTAGTGATTTATTTTCTTAGTTAAAATAAATGTTTTCACATTCTAACTTGTATTTAGAGTATCTCTGTAATTACATGAGGTAGTATTAACTAGTTGGGAAGAATCCTTTCACAATGTATGTTAAATCATCATGCTGTACACTTTAAATATCTTACAATTTTGTCAATTATACCTCAATAAAGCTGAAAACAGACACAAAGTCATTATACTCATAATCCAATAAATTTTTTTTTAATTTAAAAAAGAAAAGAAATGGTCCTCATGTATATTTAAATGTGTCCAAAATGTCTCCCTTGGCCAAAAAAAAAATGTCATATTTTGTTTCCAGGAAATGGTATTTTAATCAAATACTGTGACAGTACCATTTGCTGGATGATGAAATGCTTCCTGGGACGGTTGAAAGAGAGCGGAGATAAAGTTATATTGCTCTGACTTGGAATTCCAGCTGCCCTGCTTGCTGGGGCTGAGAACAACTTCTCTGAGTCCCAGTTACCTCTTCTGTAAAGGGCTAGTGATCCTTCCGTGAGAACCAAATGAATTAATCCATAGAAAAAGCCAGCATGCTGCCTGGCCCAGAGCAGATTCTCATTATCTATTTTAATTCCCACTCTCTTGGCAGCCTTGCCTAGCAATTGCTCTTTACTGGGACCTCTACTGTAGTCTCAAGACCCATAACACTAGACATCAGTCCATATGTTAATACTCTGGCACATTTGTGAAACACTTTGGAACTTTCATAATTATCTGTCATTGGTAACAGAGCTGCTAACCAGCTTACCTGTGATCACATGGCTAGTTAATCGCAGAGACAACCCGGGGGACCCCATTCTCCAGACTCCGGTCCAACTGACTACTCTGGTCACTCCTCTACCCTCCCCCACAGAGCCTTTCACACAGCTTTCTGGGTGGTACACCTGACAAGTAGCCTTTTGTAGAAAGGGAAAGTGTACTAGATTCATTAATTATTACCTCGAACTGGAAAATTTCAATAGACACGCTCAAGGCAAGATTTCAAATTGCAAGAGGAAATTATTTCTGCTTCCCTGCACCTGTTCCTTACTTTCTCAGAATGGGCCATTTTCCCAGTTCCGGTGACTCATAGCCCTTGGTGCAGCCATCTTGCTTATCTTGTGTGCAGTGCAGCCATGCACGGGGACACAAACCCAGGGCCAACCAGATAAACCAAGCCCCTGTTAGAATGTGCATACCATGAGGGCAGGGATTTCTATTTTGTTCACTTATGTGTCCCAAGTTCCTATAATACCTCCTGGAACACAGTAGGTGCTCAGTGTCTATTTGTTGAGTGAGTGAATTCTACTTAGCAAGAATGAACTTCCGACTTCTGACCTCACAAGGAAATCTCAGGCACTTGCAAGCTGGACCTTAGTCTGAATTCTTACAGCCCTTGGGCCAGTTTCCCTGGAATTGCTGTAACCAGTTTCCCTGATATGGCTGTAAGGTGTCCCATGAGGTGTCAGGTAGTCCCCCACCTCTGCTGTAAACTCTTCTGGGACAAGGGCTGGATATTGTCTCCCAGGGCAAGAGTAGACAGCTAAATCCCAGGAGGTACATAATAAGTATATCTATATAATTCCTCTTTGCAAAACTGGTATTTATATGAATTACCAGGTCAGTTTTAGAGGTGTATTTCTACCTAATAAATTCAGGTACAAATGGCTGGCTTAAACCACAGTGATGGGGTAATGTTTTTTTTAAAAAATCCAGAATGCCAATGTCTTCATCTAACCTATATGTTGGTATCCTCTAACCAGGAGGGTGTTTATGCTAAGTAGCTGCATGATCAGAGGACTGGATGGAATTAAAGGCAAAGGAGTTACAGGGTTTTGAGTTTTGTTCCATCCGGGCCATGATGGGGTCCTTGCGACTAGTTCAGCATCCCCCATCCCACTCTCCCCATCCCACCCTCACTATTTTGATACCACCCCTCATGCTGTAGATAATATTTTTAACAAGGGGCATTTTACCCCCCAAAAATATTTAAAGAAAACAGTGACTTAAATCATAATCAAAGGAAATAACAACAATAATTTTTTAAATCACATAAAATCAAAAACTTTCTCATCTAGTTTTGGAATAATGTTCTTCCTTGGCTCCCTGGAATTACTCCTCCAATGACTGTCTTTCTTTGACGTGCCATCTGAGTCACTCACTCCTGCCTTCTGTGATTTTGATACCATACTTTCAGAATCAGAGAGCAAGATGTCTAACACTAAGTATACACTGGAGAGTAGAAATGTTTAGAATTGGAGTATCACAGAAAACAGAGAATGTGTGATTACCAAGTTTTTAAAACAACATGCAGTCAAGTCAGACCTTTCCCGGG
The DNA here is from genome assembly GCA_032199065.1 of Smutsia gigantea. Taxonomy (NCBI): domain Eukaryota; kingdom Metazoa; phylum Chordata; class Mammalia; order Pholidota; family Manidae; genus Smutsia; species Smutsia gigantea. The sequence continues at coordinate 53,891 of JAVSCE010018654.1, read as the reverse complement.
CAAATACCTCACTCATTATGGAGTATAGCAAATGAAAGCCCTAACTATACCCAAGTAGGTCATGATAAGTATGATCTTCCTCATTCTTACACTCTATTCTCCAGTAGAATATGTCCACTGTTAGCTCTTCGAAATGCCAAGAACAAAAATCTTTTAAGAAAAGCTAAGTTTATTAGATTTATTCAGCATGAGAAAGCATTTTGACAGTCATAGAGTCTCAGAAGGAGGATGGTAGGGAGACTGGGCTCAAAGAATTTAGAACAGGTCATTCAAAGCGTGGATCTGGCTGGAACTGGGTAAAGTTGCTGACATAATGGTTACAGATTGGTCTGTAGGCGAGGTGAGGGTCTTGACAGGAATCTTGATAAGCGACATGAGCTGTTAGCCCAGAAGAGCAGATTATTGGCCGGATAAACTGATTTACTAGAATTTCCTGAACCTAACAATTAAGTTCTCCACCGAATCACAGTTTTGTTTCTAAGTAAGAATTTCCTGGAACACAGAGTCAAGTCGTGCTAAAACAAATAATCTTGATTCTCGAAAGAAAGCTCTAGGAGAGCAGGGAATTTGTCTGTAGTCTTAACTCTTAGCATAGTGCCTAGCATGAATAAGTGAACATAGAAACATATCTGGTATATTTGTGGAGTTGAATGAACATTATCTTGGCCCTAGTTGTAACACTTTTTTTTTTAGTAGGCATTGTTGCAGATTTGAAAATTCCCAGAAGTTGGAGTCAGAAATCTGAGTTCTGATGCCAGGTCTACCACTATGCCTGTGATCCTCTGTTTACTCACCAGATTAATGAGCAAGCTAGACACAATTATTTCTAAGGTCTGTTCAGTTCCAAAACACACTATCTCTTTCTATATTGACTTAAAATATTTAAGCCATCCACAAATACACAGTTTACTTCTATGGTAGTATATAGATTTCAGTTGTTGCTTAGAAAAAACAGTATGTTCTGGGATTGGAGCTGATCAGGAGAATAGTCATTGAGAGTTTCCACTTAGTGTCTCAACAGTAATCTGGGGACAACAGATGTCTTCACCAGACCGAGGACATGTAGGCTGAGGGCCAGATTTATTATCTCAGAGGAAGAAATACTTCATCTGGCATTTCGTTCCTAGAGCCTTTGCTTATACAAAAAAAGTAGTTTTCTCGATGAGCCCAATGAGAACAAACTCCTACTAAGAATCTTCTGTGCATGAAAGTTGTCTGAATGGTGAAGCCCAGGAAAAATTAAAAATCAAAGGGGAAAAACTGTCCAAGGGCCCTGAGCAGCGGCCAGAGAGGCAGAAGACCAAGGCTATAGGGAGGGGGAGGAAGTAAAGGAGCATGTTTGCACAGAGCTGAGAGCACTCACGTGTAATAGTACGTTGGTGAAACCCGGATCTGTAGCATTTGCTGATTTCATGGTGTAACCACACTCTCACTATGGCCACATTCATGCTACCAAGAATTAATAACTGACTAACAGAATTCTTGACAGCTTAACGCTCAGCCCTTTTAATAGCATGAGCTGGTCTGAGCACAGCAATGACTGTAAGCAAAGCTGGGAAATACACCAAGGATGAGCTCCTATAGGACCCTTGGGATGATAACTCTCCAATTATAGAAGGCTTACATCTGTGCTTTTCTTTTAAAGAAACTGTGTTTTACTCTAGAACATCAGTGTGCATATCCTGTTTGTCAAGAGGAGTTTTTTGAGTGAGGGTTTGAATAAAGTGAAGTAGTTTTACCCCTCAAGTGCCAGACACCTCTGTTCCCCAGCTTAGGTGGCAATTGGTGTCTGTTCCTTTAGTGAATGGTACCCATCCTGAGATAGGAGGAGTGGGATAAAGGAATGGAATGTCAGGAAAATTGCACTGTGTTCACACCCTGCCTTCTGGCCTCCCTCACTCCCAGCCCACATGTAAGACCTTGGCCTTTCTGTGAAATAAACACTCGTTGGCCTTAGCTTGGAGGGAAATGGGAAGAGCTAGATGCTAACATAAGCTAAAAATCATCCACAGTCCAGGCCAAAGAAAACCAGGAAACATTTTTTCAGAAAGATGCTGCCTTTAGAAATTATTTTCCATGTTGTATTTGCACAAAATTGTCATGGGCCTACCATTTCAATAGGTGGGGAAAACAGCATGACCTCGAGTCTGCTGCCATGCTGTTGCCCTCTACGGCCCAGGTCAAACTGTGTCTCTTCTTACCTCCTTTCTGCTCCTCTTAGTGAACTCAAGCCCAGCAGATCTGAGGCTACAGGCTGAGTCCCACTGGTATTTTCTCCCCAATAGTGTGCTCTAAGTAATGCATTTTGAACAACACAATTTTGTTTTACTGATAGTCTGTTTTGTTAAGCCATGAGCCCAACAAATTGTTCAAGCCACAAAACAGCAATTTTTGTGGCAGCACCAGTTAGAGAGAAGCTGTGGACAAAGGTGAAATACCAAAGATGCACTTGGCAAGACCCTGTGACTCCACATTCTCGCTCTAAGATCTGGAATCCTCTCTACTTAATACAGTTACATTGCTGCTGTGAATTTAACAAGAGGCGCAGCCGTCTTAGAACATATCCCAAGACATTTGGCGAGCAGTTGGGACTTCTGTCCTGTGAAAGGCCCCACCGGAAAATGATAATTGCTGTCCTGCTGCTAATTCATGAGCAATTTGATGCCTCTTGAATAATAAGTGTCGATTGAGAAGACTTTCAAAATAAGCTAACAAAATGTTAAATAAAATAGTTTCATCCTCCTACCTTGAAAAATGTATATCAATAACATTTTGGAAATATGTAAAGCTATGGATTTTATATGATGAGAATCAGCAAAAGATCAAAGAATTCAATTATTTTATTTACTCCACATATCTGAGTGTTCTGTCATACAGACCATGTCTAGATGCATACCAAATAAACACATACATAATTTATGATTTATGGTATATATATGTGTGATATAAAATTTATTTTTCTTGGGTAACATTTCAGCAAAATGAATCAAGTTTTTGTAATTGAAATTTTCACATAATTTGTATACTGTAGACAGTCATGTCAAATAAATCATTAATCCTTAGGTATATTTATCATTAATTTTAGTCATTAATCTTTAGGTAGATTTATTGTTAATTTAAATTTGGTGGTTTCACTTTGCTAATGTAGTGACTTGAATTGTCAATAAGATTCTTAAAATATCACTTAGATTCCAAAACGAACCGTTAATTTCATATCATGTTCACACATTTTAATAGGTTAACTATGATAAATTATCTAGACACTGAGCTTCCAGAATAAGTGAGAAAACATATGGTGGACAGATTCCTCAGGGTTGTGTTTATTAATTGATTCTTATATGAGAGGAGAGGGAAATTCTTGATTATAAGGGTACGTGGCCCTCCTGACTTGTCCTAATCTTTTTAAGTCAAGTCCCCTATGAAAATTATGTTTCTTTGTTTGTTTTTTAACATACATCCAGCTCCATAAATGTTTCAGGGCAAAAGAGAATAGAAGAGATCCCAACCATCACCTTTATTATTCATTAGCCTCCCAGCCGTAGAACTGAACTGTGTTAGTCAAGAGAGCAGATGCATAAGGTTAAGGATTTTGTAGGATGTTAAAGTTCATTTGATGTCCACACTGGACTCTGGTTCCTCATGTGGCAGAGATGCCCATGTGTTCTCTGGTACACTTATTTTTTTGTATTTGGTATAGGGAAGCCTTCTGAAATTTTGCCTAAGGAAAGGGACCTTTCTTTCCCAAGTCTAGGGGCAGTACAGGATCCCTTATAGTATTGGCCATAACATGATACATTTTTTTTATTCTTAGTCCATTCTATCTTTTAGAATTTAAGCTCTATAAGAGCAGAGATAGAGTTTTACTCTGCTTTTTATCTCTAGTTCTTTAGGTACAGGATATTCAGCCTAAATACTCTGTTATTCTGTTATTCTTGCCTGTCGACATCTCTGTCTGCTCAATCACATTGTGGCTTTTGTGAAGGAAGGAATAAATGCTTTGATTTCTCAGTGCCTCATCCCATCATAGAGAAATGGCCACTGCTTAATAAATGAGTTAACGTATGTGTAGCCTTAGAACTGTACCCCCACTGGGAAGAGGAGACAATATAGTCTGTGTCTCACGTGGTCTTAATGTTAGTTTGGCAAACATCCAGATTCAGTAAGAAGGAAATATAGAACAAGAAGGGTGTTAGAATACAGAAGTGGTTCCCAGTCTCCACAGCATCATTTCAACTACGCCTAAATTTGTTTTCTGTTTCAAAGTCACCACTCCTGAATCTTTTATTCTCTTTTTTCTCAGCACTCTCAGAGGCTCCTCTTCTTTTTGAACTCATGATCAACCCTTCATCTCTGCTTCGTCCCCTGCTGGAAACCACATATAATGGAAGAGTGGGAATGAAAAAGGGGTTGTCACAGTGTCTTACACACTGCGAATATTAACGTTTCATTCCTTCTCTTGGCTCTCTCTAGTGAGGTAACAGGACTGTGGAACAATGCCTATACTCTATACTTTGGACTCTAGTAAGTATTAGTATTACCAGATTTAACAACAATTTCTGTGCTATTGAATGGAAAACAGCTGCATAGTGCTGCACTTCAAATGACCTTGCCAATGTTTGTGTTGTTATGGAAAATAATTTTAAGCCAAAGTCCAGAAGGATGTTCCTGGATGTTTGGCTCTGCATAAATCCCTGGGGACCTTTTTACTACCAAAAGCTGTAACCAGGGAGCTACAATAATGACTCAGATTGAATAATTTTCTCCATGGTGGAATGAAGACATTGGCTCAAATTTTAATCTGCCTTAAAATAAAGAAATTTAAGTTTATGGAATAAAATTCAGACACATCTACCCAATGTTTGAAGGCTCAAGAAAGTGACTTGGAGGATGGCAGAGATTGGATTCTTACAAGGACACTTTGGGAGCTCAGAATTTAAGATATAACCAACTTTACCTTTGTTTTAGTGTAATTATCATAGACATACAACAGAGCTAACCACTCTTGTCTCATAAAATTTTGCCTATTTTCCATCTACTTTTATGATAGATATTTACACAATATAGGAGAAAAGTGCCTATAAAGATGTGACAGAAAAAGATTACACCCTAGATAAACATATTATTGCAGAAATTTCTCTGTAATCTAAAGATTTTCAATTTTTTTCCAATGACTAATTTATGTACAGTTATATTGAATTTAAGAAAATTCTGTAACAAACACAAAATCATCTTTTTGTTACCTTATGGGATTAAAATTTATCCTGAAGGATTCAAAGCACACTTCAGGCTCAAAGGTAGAGTTTTCAGAAGGGTATTTATTGACTCAGTGGTGGGGTCAAAGTAATCCTTGCCTAAAGGATATTCTGAATTCACACCAAGACAGTTTAAAATCAAGCCCTGAAAATACCAAACTGCATCCCAGAGCAGTGCAAAACTATTTAAAGTTATTTAAAAATTATCATCAAAATGGCCAACAGGCACATAAAAAGATGCTCCACATCACTAATTATCAGCGAAATGCAAATTAAAACCACAATGAGATATCACCCCACACCAGTTAGGATGGCCAACATAGAAAAAAGGAACAACAAACACTGGGGAGGTTGCAGAGAAAGGGGAACCCTCCTACGCTGCTGGTGGGAATGTAAAAGAGTTCAGCTATTGTGGAAAGCAGTATGGAGGTTCCTCAAAAGACTCAAAATAGAAATGCCATTTGACCCAGGAATTTCGCCTAGGAATCTGCCCTAAGAATGCAGCAGCCCAGTTTGAAAAAGACATATGCACCCCTATGTTTATCGCAGCACTATTTATAATAGCCAAGAAATGGAAGCAACTTAAGTGTCCATCAGTAGATGAATGGATAAAGAAGATGTACATATACACAGTGGAATATTATTCAGCCATAAGAAGAAAACAAATCCTACCATTTACAGCAACATGGATGGAGCTAGAAGGTAGTATGCTCAGTGAAATAAGCCAGGCAGAGAAAGACAAGTACCAAATGATTTCACTCATGTGTGGAGTATAAGAACAAAGCAAAAACTGAAGGAACAAAACAGCAGCAGACTCACAGAACCCAAGAATGGACTAACAGTTGCCAAAGGGAAAGGAACTGGGGAGGGTGGGTGGGAAGGGAGGGAGAAGGGGAATAATTGGCATTACAATTAGCACACATAATGTGGGGGGCACACGGGGAAGGCAGTATAGCACAGAGAAGACAAATAGTGACTCTATAGCATCTTACTACACTGATGGACAGAGACTGTAATGGGGTATACAGTGGGGACTTGATAATGGGGGGAATCTAGTAACCACAACGTTGCTCATGTGACTGTATATTAATGATACCAAAATTTTAAAAAAGAGCCAGACTGGTCCCTAATGTAACCAAAACTAGCTGTCATCTTGGAGAAAAAAAATTATCATCAAAAATCCATACCCAATGTAAAATACACAATAAAAAATTAAGCAATACACCAAAAGCAGAAAATATCACCATGACTAGGAGGAGAAAAATAGATGCAGACATGGCACAGAAAATAGATAAGTAGGAAAGAATCTTGAAACAGTTTTGATTAAGATAATCCATAATTCAAGAATAAAGGGGAAATGGTGGGCATGACAAGGAGAGAAATGGAAGAAAAAAAACCCACAGTAAACATTTAGAGATTAAAAATACAAGGGCTGAAATGAAAAGTATACGGGATGAATTACCAGCAGATTTGACATTGCAGAAGAAAATGTTAGTGAACTTGAAGACATAGCAATAGAAACTATCCAAAATGAATCACAAAAAAAGGAAAGACTTTAAAAAATGAAGAGGCCATCAGTGAGCTGTGAGACAATATTCAACAGCTTAACATACATAGAATTGGAGTCTCATAAAGTGGTAGGTATTAGGAAAGTCAGGAAAATATTTGAAGAAATGATAGCCAAAAATTTTCCAAATCCGATGAAAATTATATCAAGAAGCTCAATAATCCCAAACAGAAAAAATATGGAGAAAATCAAACCAAGACACATTATAATCAAATTACACACACACACAATGACAAAGACTAAATTTATAACAGCCAGAGACAAAGAGCCAACTATGAAAATAACAAAAGTAATAAGAGTAGACTTCTCATCAGAAATCATGCACCCAGGAGATAATGAAATAACATCTTTAAAAATCTGAAAGGTACTCTTTAACTTAGAATTCTAAACTCAGAAAAAAATTTTTTAATGGTGAGATAAAGATTTTTTTTGAAGCATACAGAAGATGAATAAAATTCAACACCAGCAGACCAGCAGTGTTAAAAAAATTCCCCCAGTAAAATGGTAGCAGATAGAAGCTTGGATCTGAACAAAGAACATAGAACACCTGGCAGAGGAAATACACACATGAATATAATTTTTGTTATTTACAAATCTGTCCAATAGAAAATTGACTTTTTAAAGCAAAAACAAAAACAATGTACTGTGGAGTTTATAACATATGAAGAAGTACAATATATGATAAAAATTGCACAAAGGCAGGGAGAAGGAAATGGAAGTATACTGTTGTAAGAGTATTACAATATGTGAAGATGTCTTATATTAAGGTAGACACTGATAAATCCTTGAACAATAAATTAGAAGAGGTATAGCTCATAAGGAATTATAGGAAATATGAAATAATAAAATAATAATCTAAAAGATGGCATCAGGAAAAAAAGTAAAAAGACAACAGATGAGACAAATAAGAAAAAAATAGCACAATGGTAAATATAAACCCAGTCATATTGAAACTCACATTAAATGGAAATGAATAAATACTTAAATTAAGGCCTAGATGATCATACTGCACAGAAAAGCAAAATCCAAATATATGCTATTTACAACAACTCACTTTACATATAAAGACCCAAATAGTTTAGAAACAAAAGGATTGGCAATTGTCATCTTAGATGGCTATATATAAGTAGATTTCATAACAGGAAATATTGCTAGAATAAGGGAGTCATTTCATAATGATGAAGATAAAGGGTTAATTATTCAAGAAGATATCACAAGTTTAAATGTGTGTCATGGTTTTTTAAAACTCTACTTTTGACAACAATCATAAAATTTTACACTTAAAATTGGTCAATGCCATTATATGCAAATAAAATTCCAATAAAGCTCATGAAAAAATCCACAATTCATTGGTCATAGTGCCTTTCACATGCAATGTTGTGTCTGTCCTGTGTTTTTCTAAAAGCTAAATAGACTGAACAGTAGCTGAAGCTTATTGTGTTTCATAGGTTTGATTTTCATTGCTGATTAGGTAATGAGTGTTATAGTCATCAACTCCTATAGTTTTCCCACACAGCTTTCAGATATTTATCCATTCTCTCTCTCATTATCCCCAGGATAGGCCCACATCTTTCATTTCAACAAATAGTCTATGGAGGACATCTTGCTCTGTGCCAGACATTGTTTTATACACTGGGATTCAAAAATGAGTCTTTGCCTTTGCTCAAAGACTAATATAATTCCATTCTAATGTGGCAGATGTTTGTATGGATTAGGAATAAAATGCTATAAGATGTTGAAGAGACTGATTCACTCTGGGTGACTTTGGAAAAGCATAATCACAAAGGGTACCATTTCCTAAGTACTTATTAGATGCCAAGGATCATTTTGAATTCTCCCAATAACTCTTCAAGGTAGGTAATATCATTCCCATTTTACAATTGAAGAAGCAATCTAAAACACCCTACGGAATTTGTTGAAGGTCATACCTATAAGAGGCGGAGAAAATCTGGCTGATTTCCAACCCTCTGATCTTTCTACCATATAATTTGTATAGGCAAATGATATGTGAGTAATTGCTTTAGAGAGATACCAGCAGCTGAACTTGATCTTGAAAGAAGAGTTAGAATTTACTGATGGTCAAGGGAAGAACAGAACTGCAAAAAGAGGAAGAAATGAGAGCAAACATACTAAAGCCTGAATGATCACTGCATGTTTGGAGTAGAGAAGACTTCATCATTCTGTATAGGTGGAATATATGTGAGGAGTGGGACAGAGATACACTGTAGAGAGAGTAGATTATCATTCAGAGTTTTGCCCACATTTTGAATAGCCTTCTTAACATTTCACCTACAATGCCACAAGAATTATTTTGCTAAAATACAAATACATGATGCGACTCATCTATGTAAAAATATTCAAAGTTTCTTTTTAGCTCCCAAAGTAAGGTCTGAATTTCTTAGCATAGCACATGTGCCTTGTTTTCCTAATTCTTGAAATGGGTCTATCTTAAATATCTATTTTGTCGGTTACTATAAGGAGATTTTTAGACACACACACACACAGCCCTGTTTTATATATAAAAACCAAAATGGTACATTTTTACTAAATGCTAGTGATTACTAATAATTATAATTTTTAGGCTATTGTTATTGCTATTCTTTGTATCATCATAGACAGTCTGATGGGTTGAGTCAGCTATTTAGCAGAGATGTTTCGATGAAAATAAGCAGAGGGTTGAAACTGAAATACAAGTACATCAGCTGCTTTTCTGAAAAATTAACACATGAGGAAATGGGGTGCAGGTGGTCAGGTATTACGGTTTTACGTTTTTATTTCCCTTTTGATGTCTGCCACAAACATCCTTAGTTGGATATAATAATTAGTAAGTACAGGCCAAGGACCCAAAATAGATTTTGCTCCATGTTAATCTTCATTGGAGATTAACTCCGCCGAGAACATTGTGAAGCCACAACCTTTATCACGAGCATCAGAAGCCGGCAATCCTGGCGGGAAAAGCACAGGTAGTGCAGCAATTTCCTGGAGTTCTCTGTTGTGCAAACTCTCGGGGGTGATGAAATTCAAGTGGCACGGCTTCAGTTGTTTTCCTGACTGGACATTCTCAACAGACAGCATCTACAAACTAGGAATTTTAATAGTGGTCACAACAATGATCAGTGAAACAAAATCACTGCAGGGATATTTCTGTGGAAGTTCTCTATGTGCATCTTGGGCACCAACAGTTTCATTTTACATAGTTTCTCATGTATATAAGAAACCAAAGCTTCACAAAGTAATACTTAAGCTAAGTACATGTGATGCGGTATAGTATATTGTCTTTTATAATTCTATCCTATTGTATTTAATTCCATTATATTTTTAAATACTAGCTACAACCCACAAAACTGATTTTGTGGTCTACTAGTACTTGTTAATAAACAGGACCTGCTTGTAGCTTAAAAGCATTGCTCTAGTCTCTTGATGACAGAGCCAAGCTTTAACAGTGCATGGAGGAGTCGTGCTCCTTAGTACTGTCCAAGATACTTGGGGAGTTGATAGGTGTAGGATGCTTAGGCCAGCCAGGCCCTTTGCACACCCTGGCCTGCCTATCATTTACCTTCGGTCTGATTATTGGATCCTGAGCTAGTGCTGGAAGTCTCTGGGTACCCCATGCGGTGAAGCGTGTGGAGTTGAGATGGCACAATGAGTGGGGGGATTCTGGGCTGTCGACACTCTGGGGTCTAGAGGTTGTCATCCCCCCAGCATTTCTGTTTGGTTCCTAGTACAAACTAGATTGAAGATTTTTAAAATGCATTGTTTTCTAGGAGGGCTTAAAAAATGAAATGCATTTAGTAGACTTTCCACTTGCTTCTTTCCTTGTCCAGAGAAAGGCTGCCTTTCAGCCAATGGGCTTCTGAGTCAGACAACCTTGGGTTTGTTTTAGCTACACCTTTAAGATCTTCTGGCCCAGTTTCCTATCTATAAAGTAAGAATAATGAGTTGAGCTTCATAGCATTCTTGAAATTATTAACAAGCTCAGCCACCACTTCTGACCCAGAATTGGGCTCTAAGAAATACTACTCTCCTTCCCTTTCCTTGCTGCTCTACTCCACAGCACATATCATTTCCAAACAGCTGTGGCCACAATCCCTGAGCTAACAAGCAACACACTGAGGATGTCATAGATAAGCAAGAATTTTTCTTTGGCAGAATCACAACCCAAAGCTGAAGTGCTACAGTCAGTAAAGAAAAGCTTAGCACAATAAATATAAACTGCATGTCCCAAAAAATCAAATAAAAAAGCCTGCAGATCTTATCAACCACTGTGTTTGTAAGACTATTAAGTATACAGAGTATCTGGTAACTAAGAGTCTGTCTTAACTTTCTCATTAGTGAAAAAACAAGAAGAAATAAACACAGTACATAACCATGTCAAGTATTTATTTCTTCACCAAGTTAGACACAACAAGGAGATTGCACCAGGTGCCATATTGCGCGGATGGCAAAAAACTTGAAAACAAAGAGTCACCGAGCATAAAGAGACTCATAATTATCACGTGGTGGTTAACTGTCTTCTACTTTGTGATGCCAACTCTTGATATCCCAAACTCCATGAGATCTAACTCTAAAATCTGTTGTAATTATTTGTTTGTCCTTTCGATCTATCTTCTAGAGGAGCAAAGTTTATCTCGTCCTGGCATATCTACATTCTAGGAAAATGCAGACCACAGTACACAGATGCTAAAAAATGTTTTTCAAATCTTAACTACAGAGAAGAGAACAATGTGGTTAATGTGAAAGTTTTTGGTAAGAACTTTTTGTATTGCTGGGATAAGCAATTCAAGTAACCAAAATTTCACAAAATATGCTCACTAAATAATACTTACTTGTGTATATACATATTTAACGTAGAATGTATCACATGTGATACATACCCGAGACATTCTGTCTACCTGCTCCTCCATATTTCCCACCCTCCTATCATAACTGGATCTCATGATTTTTTAATCTTTTCTACATTAGAACCTTCAAATGATACACTAACTCAGTACCTACAAGCAGTATGGAAGTACAAATTCACACATGACTTATTCCTTTCACTTTTAAAAGACATTTGTACTTTTAGTTATGTCATTACTTTATTATTTTTTCTTTATTTAACAATATTTTATACAACATTTACTTTCAAGCATATTTTACCAATGCGAACTGATTTTATTTTCAAAATGATCCTATGAAGACTGTTTTCAAGATCTTAAAAGGAGTAAAATGTTTAGGTTGACTGAAAGCTGGTGGGATGCAGAATAGACAAAAAAATGAAGCAGATACAATGAGAAAAACTACAGTGAAATATCGCATGGTCCAGGAAAAACAGAGTGAATAACCTCTATTCCTGACTTTTTATTTCTCAGTTCTAGCCCCATGTAATGATTGCTATTTCTTGCTCAGACCATCTTGGCCTTCTGTATGTACCAAGTAAATACTAAATACCACCATCACACCTGGACACAGAGCTTATATTTTTGGGGGTTAATAATAAGGTTTTGATTGCTTGTAATCAAGCAATCACATATATATATACACACTCTCTGTGTGTCTCTATAGCAAAATGCATGCAAAATGGATAGAGTCAAGAAGAGTAAGAATAAAAAATGAAAGTATTTCTGTAGAACAAATACATGGAAATGTAGTGAAAAATGGAAAATATACTATAGAGAACATTTAAAATCAATCTTTTGATTCTTTACTCATATTCATATTGTGACACCATGTGTGACACTTTCATTAGTGATTTATACACTCATCTACTGACTTCCTAAATTTTGTTTCCATAATACCAAAGTCGTCATGATGTTTTTGTTCTCCAAAAACATCTTGTTATAGCACAAACTATTACCATGGTGAAGTTTCCCTCTTCCTGTGTTTACTTCCCTTTTGTAAATTTGTCATACCACACCATTTCTTCATGTTATGTTATATGATTATGGTAGTATTGATTTAATCAGGACTACTTCCATAAATATTTAAGAAACAATTTTAAGAAAATAAAGATGAAAAACTAAACTAAAGCAATTTTTAAAAATCTTTAAAGATTGTCCAAAGCCAATATTTTTGAATGGTGCTTGGTGTAACTGAAAATGACTTTAAATAACAGCAAATCACCCAAATTAACAGAATCTGTTGTACAGATACAACAAGAAGTTCACTAACACACATAAGGGGGGATATTGGATAGATATTAAAGAGTATCAAGTTAAGAGTTTGGAATTTATTCAGTTTTACATATCTTGTAAAGCCTATCATAACACCTTAGAAAAGTTGAGTGCTTAGAAAAGTTCTATTGAAACGAATATCCGCTATTCCTTAACTTCTGCCATATCCTGAGCTTTTATCTATTCTGATCCTCCTGCACACCACTGAATGAGTGGTTGGTTTGTGCACATGGGGTCATAGAAACGCCCTGAGACAGACTTAAGAGCATTCCAGTGGAGGTGACATCTGGTTCCTAAATGAGAGGCAGGGCCCACACTCAAGCTAGATTCAGATGCTCAGGCAAACATTATCCCCAGTAATCCTGTCTGGGTAGGCCAGGCCTATCCTTCCGTTTGTAACAGCTCCATTTTCAGGCAGGCTCTCCCCAACCAATGGCAAGACTCTAGGTTTCCATCTTATCAATTTAGCAGTCCCAGCAAGAAGCAAGGGCTTCTCAATTCCCCCTGTTCCAGCCCAGCTGCCATTGTCTCTGATTGCGTCAGTCTTAAATCACTGGCTCCATTCCAAGCCCATACCGGTCTAGAGAAGGGTGCAGAAGGAAAGGAAGGGAGCAACCCTGCATTAGGGTCACAAATTATGCTTCTTGAGCCTGATCAGAAGTGAAGTCATCTCACCTCAGTCAGAAGACTGTTGAGGGTGGAGGTGAGGATTTCTGAAGGAAAACCAGGGTTCTATTTCAAGAAAAAGGTGGGAGCATGGGTGTCAGACAGGTAGAAACTGAAGGCGTAGTGCAGATTGAAAGGGAATGTTAACACTGATCATCAACTGAGTACCCATAGACGGAGGGACGAGAGATCTTGGAGTAGTGACATGATCAGGAATCTTCATGTTCTCCCTTCAGAGCAGAACCATTATACAACAAACTGTAGCTGTTAGGAAGTGGGAAGGAGGGGGTGGCAGTTATGTGGCAAAGCTCTCAAGGCAAAGCCAGGATAAAGCAGAGCCACAACTCCCACTCTTGCTGGCCAATTAGCAAGATCAGTGCTCAGCATGGAACAGTGATCCTCCATTTTGTAGACATCTTACGTTGTATTAGTCAAATATGAAAGGTACAAAAAAAATTGCTGAGTAGAATGAAATTTAATAAACTGGGCATCTAGTTAGAGCTTCATTGGGTTAGTAATTACATAGATTTACAGCTTGTGCATGTAAAAGCAGCATTCAGCATATATTGAAACAAGAAACTATCATGGTGGGCTTCATAATACTGGCACTCTTAATGGGAGACTTAGTACTGGGCTGTCATGAATTAACTGATAAAAAGTGATACATTATAGAAGAAAAAATACCCTTTCTACTTATGATTTTGATTAAATAAATTCTGAGTCATATATCTGAGTTGTGGATAATTCTCCAGATAGTGGGTTGATTCTTGACATGTCTCGTCCTTTTCGCTGCTACAATAAATTGAAATTCTACTCTTCCTAGGTATTTATTAACTTTAGGTTGGGCCTGGGAATCATCGCAGCTAATACTTCCTATTGTTTGGGCAGCAAGCTGTATTAACAAAGGGACAGTCAGTTCTTAAATATTTTCCCATAATGGACAAGGGAGAATTTTAGTCTTATTCCCATTTTATATGCAAAGAGATTGAACCCAAAGTTTCAAACAAACATTGGATTTTTAAAATCTGTTCTAAGATCTCTGATGAATACGGATGCACTCTCCTTTCAAAATTTCTGGTGCTGAAAAATTGTAAAGATAAAAGATTTCTTTGAAAATAACTTTTTTTCTGTTCACATAAAGATTCACCACAGACTGTTTCTGTTTAGGTAAGTGTCTTAATCCATTCAGGCTATAATGAAACACCATACCCTAGATGACTTAAATAACAAACATCTGTTTCTCAGTTCTGGAGGCCGAGAAGTCCAAGATTAAAGTCTCTGCAAATTCAGTATCTGGTGAGAACCTTCTTGGTTTGCAGATAGTTGCCTTCTTACTATATCCTCACAATGCAAAGACAGAGAACAAGCTTCCTGGGTTTCTCTTCTTATAAAAGCATGAATCCCATCATAAGGACCCCACTCTCATAACCTCATTTACACCTAATACCTCAGAAAGGCTCCATCTGCTAATATCACTATGGGCTAGAGGGCTTCAACAGATGCATTTCTGGAGGACACAAACGTTTAGTCCATAACATTAAAGTTGTAAAACGCCGCTACTTTATTTTGTTTATTTAACAAGTATTTACATAACAGTATGCTGATGTTTATAAATTTACAAACACTTTAATATTCATAACAAACCTTGGGGCAGGCACTATTATTAGCTCTCTTTTACAGAGAAAAAAACAAAAGCCAAGAGAGATTTAAGTAAATTGCCCGTGGTCAGACAGTCATGTGGCAAGAAAGTGGAGTAGCTGAGATTTCTGCAGTGGCAGCCTTACCAAACCCCCTGTTCCTCAGTCTCCGTGGGCTTGAGGCCAGCCTGCTTCCTCTCATAGTGCTGGCTGTGAGGGTATCTCATATATTCCCCCAGGTCTGCATCTGCCCTGGAGAATCAATTCACTCATCTACAGTTTAATCCAGAAAGCGATAAAGGATTGGTGAAAAGAGAACTACCCAGTGGCAAGGTCTCAAGGCCTCTGCTAACACAGAATTTGAAATGCTCTAAGAACATTCTTGAAAAACCTAAGTACTTTGATAGTTGTTTCTCAAGAGAGAATCAGTCCCGGGAGGCAGGCAAATTCAGACGACCTGGATTGGAATACACTAGTAATCTAGGATTTACATATTTTTAACAACACATCTGTTTATTATTTAGATGAGTAAAGGCAGGAGTCGCTAGGCACTAGCTGTCTGGTGACCATGATCTTTTCTGTCCATGGACAGGACTAGAAAAGGTGGAACCTCCTAATCCCAAGACGGCCCTTGGAGCTCCCGCATGACCGTCATGAACAAAAACAAAGCGCCATATAGAGCAAAAAGGTGTGCTCCTGGAATTACCAGAGCTTGGAAAGTCTCAGAATTTCAAAGTGAGGAAGGATGAGAGATTACAACACTCTCCTAAAACATACACTGCATTAACCTCTGGCAGTGGTCTGTTCCCTCGCTCTACCCCACACCAAGCAGCCTAAAAAAGTGGCACTAAGTATGATTTATTTGAGCTCATAAAACACGAAAAATAAGACAACCGTTGTTACATGTTATCTGAGATGAGAGATGTGTTTTCTAAAGAGTGCGTTTTCCCAGACATGAATAAAACCTGCAAAACCCAAGTTGACAGAAAGAGGGTAAGTAGATAAGAGGGGCTGCCATTCCGCCTCAGCTCTTCCAATCCCGACAATTTAAATGTCTTTGAGAATCGATTATCTCCCCTAAGGACCGCTCAGTGCCTAGATGGGTCTGAAAGGCCTGAACCTCCCCGCCCCGCGCCAGGGGTCCCCGGGCGCCCACGCTCCCCCGTCGCAGGCGGTGGCCAGCGTGGCGGCCCCTCACTCCCGCCTCAGGGTTTGGGGCAAGGGCGCCCCAGGCTCCGGCGACTCGTGCGGGCGGCCCCCCTGCGCGCGGGGCGGGGCGCGCCTGCTTCCGGACCCGGACAGACCTGGAGGTCCGGGAATTTCCCTGGCCCGGGGGCTGCGCCCCGCTCCGCGCCGACGCGGGATAAAAGGGCTTCTCGTGCCCCAGGAGCCCCACTGCCCGCTCCGCCAGCGCCTCCGCCAGCTCCGCGCTCCAGCCACCGCCGACCGATCCTCGAACTGAGCCCATGGCCCACGCCGCCCCCGCCGCCGCGCCCCGCGCTCCCCGGCTCCTCGCCGCCGCGCTGCTGCTCGTGCTCCTGGCGGCCGCCTGCCAGCGCGCAGAAGGTGACACTGGGCGCCCTGGGTCCCGAGGGTGGGCGAGGGTGGGCGAGGGCGGGGGGCGCGCACCCCGAGACGGCCCCGCTGACCGAGGCTGCTCTCCCGGCAGGGGCGCCCGTGGTCAGCGAACTGCGCTGCCAGTGCTTGCAGACCTCGCAGGGAATTCACCTCAAGAACATCCAGAGCGTGAAGGTGACGCCCGCGGGCCCCCACTGTGCCCAGATCGAAGTCATGTAAGTGATGCCTGGTGGGGCTGCTGTCGCCCTTGTCATCCCCACCGCCCCATGCCCCCCACCCTGACCCCCAGCCCGAACCCCCGCCTCACGTGGATGCCCCTTCTCTCTGCAGAGTCACCCTCAAGAGTGGACAGGAAGCTTGTCTCAACCCCGAGGCTCCCGTGGTTAAGAAAATCATCCACAAGATACTAAACAAGTGAGTTACGGTTTTTATTCGGCTTTGCGGCTAGTCATTGGTCACCAATACTGGCATCTGCTCCTGAAAATTCTATCCAGGAAACCCAGGGTTTAGCTGAAAGTCTGAAAATCATTATTATTTCACAGTTCAATTTGCTATTAAAATCATTATTCTGATCTGGTGCCACAAGGATGTTTCCAGTGCCCTCTATCCCTATCTGCCTCTCAATCCCCATTCAAATGAGTGTGGGTACATTTATGTCCTAATGATTTAGCACATTTAGCCAACGATGGCAAAATGCTATGGAACAAACATTGTTTATTTCAGTCTTCACAGACCTCAGACCTGAAAAGTTGAACCTCTGGTTTTGGGCAAAATAGTCCTCTGAAGCTTAGTGAAGAGAGATGGAACCTTTCAGGGAGACCTCCCTGAGTTCAAGTCTAGGATCCCTGTGAAACTTTTTCATTCCTTTGAGCCTCAGCAAAACAGGATGGGTAATAGTAGCTATTCACATGGCTTATGTGAAGTAATGCCTCTAAATTTTTAACCCAGTGTGATAGTCAGTGAGCAGTATGTTTTAGCTCTTTAAAGCCAATCATAGAATTGGGTCCACAATTCTGCTTTTCCTCAGTAAAAGAGCAAGCTCTCTGCTGTATAGGGCAGTAGGTACAGTGGAACCTTCTCTGCACAGGGCTGGGCCAGGGTCTGCAGGCAGAAATCCCTCAACCTTCAGGCCAGTGTGAGGTAAGAGCAGCTTTCCTTCACACCTGTAACAGTAACCCTTTTCTCCCCATAGGGGCAGCGCCAACTGACAAAGAAGGAAGAAGCTCTTTGGTGGTGGTTCCTGAAAGGCGGTCCCTACCCTTACAGGAACAGACAGTAAAGAAGAGATAGGGACATTTAGAAATGTCTTAATGTGTTTGACTATTTTTTTTATCCTATTTATGTATGTATGTATTTATTTTTCAAAGTTCATATTGTGAGATTTTACATGTTTGTATTTAAAGATGTGAATGTGTTTAGTCAAACATAAGTCAGTCCTAGTTGTTATTTAATTTAAGGATGGTGGGTTTTAATGTCTCATTAAATTAATATTTATTGGGAGACCAAGTCCCCCAGCACTGTGATGGAGTGAGATACCGGTTTGAAAAAGGGGAATCAAAGCAGTTAGATAGTAAAATGACTATTAGGGTCAGGGAAAGTGTGCGCTCATCTGTACTTGTTTAAATGAATGTCAGTTGTTATTTATTGAAATGATTTAACATTATGTAGTCAACATTTTTATGTTGAAGCTTCCCTTGGATATTTTATGTCTTGCTTGTAGGGCATAATGCCTTGTTTAATGTTCATTATGCAATGTTTTTCTTTATCTTGGAACAGAGAAGTTAAAACTACTGTTAAATTTTAACAAAGGACATGAAAATAAAAGTTTTGCAAAAAAAATATGCTTGGTTTCATTTTATTCTTCTTGATCTTCGGCTTCTACTGTGTGTCCTCCTAGGTGCTGTACAGTTAGTCTGCAGGTCATTCCAAACTTTAGGTCTGCCTCTGGCTGTTCCTTCCCTTGTATTTCTCTTACTCAAGAAAAAATGTTAGACACACTACTGCGCTACCCAAACCACCCAAAAAATCCTAGTTTTACGTAAACTATTACTGTTTTTCACACTGATCAATTCATTATTCAAAATAAATTCCTTATAAACTTTTGAACTTGTATAAATATTTTAACACTGGCTCCTATTAAATACTTTTGGTAAGTGGTTTTTCAAAAATTACATAATCCAGTGAGGCTGGGAGCAAAAGGTGGAAAAGTGGATTCTTTCTAAGAACTCAAACAATTAGTGCTATTTAAACTAATGATAATGAGGATGATCTATGGAGGTAAATACATAAAAAGTAACAAAGGACAGAGAGGGACATAAATGGATTTAACATATAATACATTTCTTCAATTGTTAGAGAAGTATTAAAGAAAATTATAATGTGGCAATTTTCTTACATATATTGTATATAATATAGTATATACAATATATATAATTCTTATGCATATTGTAATTTTTAGGGCAACCACTAAAAAATAAATGTGAAATTTTGGACTCAAAAATCTGAGAAGGAGATATGATAGAATAAAATAAAATACCTGAATACTACAAAAGAAGAGATAGATTAAGGAATAAAGAAACAAAACAACAGATGGGACAGGCGAAGAATGGACAAATTTTCCTTACAGAAGAATGCCTAATAACATATAAGTATATACCTACTCTCCTCCTGAAGGTGGGGTTTAATTCCCTTCCCCAGATGAGTGTGGGCTGGGCTGTGTGATTTACCTCCAAAGAGCTTAGGAAAAGAGTAAAACAACACTGGTGTGGAGAATCTGGCAGATAACCACCTTAACCAAGAGGCCACGGTAATGATCACCAGTTGTCATGTGAATGTCATGTACTTCCACTATATGCTATGATGAGAAAAGGCACTTTAGCTCCCTGATGTTCTTCCCCTAAACCCATTACTCTGGGGTGATCATGAGAAAATCATTGAACTGAGAAAGAAATATTCTACAAAATAACCTAACCAGTATTTTTCAAAACTGTCAGATCAGGAAAGACAAAACAATACTGAGAATATGTCACAGGTCAGAGGAGACAAAGGTGACATGATGACTATATCCAATGTGGTATACTTGATTGGATCCTGGAATAGAAAAAGGACATTAGTGAAAATTTGGTGAAATCTGAATAAAAGACTGGAGTATAATTAACAACAATGTACCAATGTTAATATCTTGGTTTTGTTAAGTACGTTAATTATGTAAGATGTCAACATTAAGAGAAAACTGAGCAAAATGTCTACTATCTTCACAAATTTTTCAGAAGTCTAAAATCATTCTAAATTGAACATTTACTTTTAAAAAGATAAGACAAATAGAATAGTAAGATACTAGGCTTAAATCCAACTATATTAAAATTTACAGTAAACTTAGAAGAATAAACTCTCTAAAAGTCAAAGATTTTGACTTTTTCTAATACAAGGACTGTGTAAGTAAGACAAAAAAACTACACCTCTAAAAAAGAGACACATTAAATATTAGGAAGCAGATAACTTGAAATTAAAAGAATTGAGAGTGTCATGCTAAAAATAAACTTGGCATGGATATATTAATGTATTAGTTACTAGTTAGTAATTATTAATCTATTTTTAATAAAAGTATTGATCTATTGGTTAATAATTGATATGTTAAAGCCTAATTAATATATTATAACTTAAGGACAGAAGTAGTCTTAGAGATAATGAAGGTTGATTCAAAATAAAAAAAGGGGCAATTTTACATGAGACAAACAATTCTAAAATTTTATGAACTGAATAACATCAAAATATATAAAGAAAAATGGAGAGAAATGAAAAGGACCAATAGATGAAATCGTAATCTTAGTTAAAAGATTCTAACAAATCGCTTTCAACACTTCATAGGCAAAAAGGAAAGAATCAGTGATAGTATAGAAGAGCTGAGCAACATCGTTAACCAACTTGGCCTGAGCAACGTGTACAGTCACTTCACCCAACAATTGCATACATCACATTTGTTTTTCCAACGCATGGGGAGCATTTTACAAAAGAGACCACATATGGGCCACAAAGAATGTATTGACAAATTTCAAAATGTTGAAATGTTACAGCCAACGTTCTTCAATCATCAAGTTTTTTATGATGACTTGTAATTTTTCTAGCTGAAACATGTATCCATACACTGTGCATGATATGTTTGCTGTGGTTTATAACTCATCTCTCAACTTCCTAAACTTTGCTTCCCTAATACAGGAAGTATCAAAATAGGGTCATCATAATTTTTCATGCCTGTTGTAACCAAGTGTGATAGGACATAAACTCATTTCCTATATTCATTTTGTGACCTATTCCTTTGTAGTTTTGGCATTCTTATGTTTCTTTGGTTTATATGATATGTAATGTGTTTGTACATTCATCTCCCGCATTGCATTAACAGGTAGAGGGTAAGAGAGTCTGTCTTCCTCTTTATATCTCTGACACCAAATTTCATATCTACCTTACAAATGCTGAGTCAGTGATCAGTGAAAATGCTGAAACATGGAAAAAGAAAGGAATTAAATTGTAGTTGAAATGTACCTTCTGCTTAGAAAGATAACTAGCAGTAAGTGGAGTCAGTCACAAAAACCCAATCAAATTAATGAAAAGGGGAATCATTTGACCTTTGAAACTGGAAGG
Organism: Smutsia gigantea; assembly: GCA_032199065.1. NCBI lineage: Eukaryota > Metazoa > Chordata > Mammalia > Pholidota > Manidae > Smutsia > Smutsia gigantea. The sequence goes on along the minus strand of JAVSCE010018654.1, from coordinate 32,401 downwards.
CTGATGAGTAGATGAGATAAAGCTGCAGTTAAAAAATTCTTTTCAGGATTAGTTTCTCTCCAGATCAGGCTGTCTTTCTCTCTGCTGGCTTCATTTTAGGCAAGCTTTCCTCAAACAGTGGCAAAGCTTTGAATCTCTGTTCTTGTTCAGCAAGAAGCAAGGCTTGTTTTTCCATCCATTTCCTGACAAAAAGAACTCCAGGGAATTTTTCTGACTTGGCCAGGCTTGGTTCATTTGCCCACCTCTGCACCTACCAAAGTGGCAGGAGACTGGACCCAGTCCGGAAGGGCTGACAGATGATTTTTTAGATCATCAGCCCACCCCAGGAGATTTGCTGCAGGGTCACCAGACTGGGAGAAGCCACCCAGTCTGAAATGAAGAAAAAAGATGGTTCCCAAAGGAAAACCAAGTTCTATAACGGGAAGGAGGAAGGAGCTCTACCCAGGCAGAAAAGACAAAAATGTATTAGAGACCAGACTAGGCGGATGACATTGACAATGCATGAAATGTTCTGGACTGAAGAAGTGGATGGATCCAGAGATTTAATGCCACATTCAGACATCTTCTTTCTTCTCCCCTCAGAGTCAGTCATTGTACCAGAAGCAATTGCAACAAAACAGGGTTGGCCATTGTGACAAGACCAGCATGGGGAAGGCAGCCCTGCACTGCTCACCTGTGGCTCCATGATCTCAGGGTGCAGTCATAACTCCGTATTTTAAAGACACATTAGATAGTGTCAATCTAAGCTTCAAGATGCAGTGAATATGGCAGTTCACAATGGAATTTAGCAAATGATACTTTTAGTTTTAGAGAGGCCCTGTTCTTTAAACATTGGTGATTGCATTAGTTTAGTTAGTTTGGGCATATAAATATGCCATTCAGCTCATAAAATGAGTAATTAGTTGGGGAAGACGAAAGAACTAGATTATATTAATAGGCTTCATGACACCATTGCTCTTTAGGTTTTCTGAAAAATAAATATGGAGTTGCTAGGGATCGAAGTATGAGAATTGATAAGGTAGAGAAAAAACCCTTTCATTTATAACTTCATTTTGTGAGCAGTTGACATTTCTCAAGCAAGACTTAGGCATAAAGTTGTAGATAATTCTACAAATATGAGACTGCTTCTTGAAACAGTTCTTTCCTTTGGCTACTGCTGCACATTTTTTAGTGCTCTATTCATTCACCCTGAGTTATTGCTTACGCCAAACTTTGGGTTGGATCTGGAAAGCATTAAAACAACATTTTCTGTTTTCTTAAGTTATAAAGGGTGTAGAGGTCTGGGTAGCCTCCTGTTAATGCTGAAGGCCAACTATTTCAGTTATTAAAACATGATGAAGTACCCAAACTGGGTCAGCAGGAAACTGTGATCCTTATCCTGCACATAAGAGCTAACTAAAATATCCAGTGCCCTAATGGGAAGCTCTCAGGTACAGTGCTCACCTCACTGACCTGATTTGGGAGGTGATTCGGAAAAGCAGATAGATGAATAGATGCAGATTTTATTAAATTTAAGTATATCTCATTCATACCACAAGAGAAAATTGTTGCTGTCAGTAAAACAAACCATTTGAGACTTTTGAGCACTTGCTATTTTGAAGCTTTAGGAAAGGTGAAGTTGAACTAGTCAACCACTAGGATGACATATTTAAACAAAGTATAATAAAATGGCCTTCCTGAAGTTATCTATTATTTGTCTCAAAAAAAATTTTTTATTGTGTAATGGTTGAAGTAGCATTGCCTAGAGCCCAAATTCTGAATTTTACTGTGAGACCTTGGGAAATTACTTAAACTTTCTGCCCTTAGATTCCTTGTGGAGAAAAACCTGGTCACTATTTCTTGGGACAGCTGAAAAGACTAAATGGGTTTTATATATATGTAAAGGATTTAGAGCAATGCCTATTACATCAAAATATTACTTATAACACTACTTTGTTGACTCAGCATTTTTGTGAGCACATGAATATGTGAGCTACTAGGGATATTGAAGAAAAGAAAGACCTGCTAAGGTTTGTTCCTTGGACAGAAGTTAAAAAGTCTTAATAACAATTCCTTCATGCTTTCTGTTCGCTATAATTTTTCTTTAGTAAACAGATATATAACAATAATAGGAAAAATAAAACTATATTTTAATACTTAAAGAATAGCTATTACAATTCTGAGCTACTGATTATCTCAAGAAAAACAGTATTTCCAATTAAGAACCCCAGAAAAATAAGGATAACAACATCAGTATCTACATGAATTCTCACTTATTGCTGAGTTACTCATATTTTATAAACTTCAGGTCATTTTTCATTTCCTACTCCTTTTTTTAAAAAATTAAATTCCGTGTTCTTTTTCACAGCACTGTACTAATGACTGAAAAAAAATGTAAAGCCAACTCTATACTGATAATCTAGTCATTCATAAGCTTTTCTAATGATCAAGATGTAACATCTTTATTTTTATTCACATTTTATTGTTGAAATTTTTTAAACTAAAATTATAAAATTAGCCAACAATTAAACTAGACAATACAAAATTCATTCTAAGTTATCTCTTTAGAAAAAATATGTACAAAAAAGTGTATATTGGTTGGAGAGATTTTTGTTTGTTTGTTTTTGTGCAAAAACTCTTTTCTCTTTGAACAAGGATTTTTCTCTCCAGGTGAGTTTCAGCTTAGTAATATGGAAAAAGCAATTTCTATTTCATTTCTTTAAGAGATTTGTAGCACATTACAGGTACTGGTGTTTTACAAAAGTTAACACTGTTTTTCACCCTAACAACACGTTGAGGTAGTACTACCAGTAATATCCATTTTACAGATGAGACCTAAGGCACATACAGGTTAAATACCCTGTACCCATTGGGACAGCCAAAATTCCTACCCTGGCAGTGTGGTGCAAAGTTCTACTCTGTGCATCTATCCAGCAATATAGATCATATAAATAGAGCAGTTCATCCCCTCCCTTGTCTTCCTTCACCTCCACGCACATCCCACTGCATATACCCACTCCACTCACAGAATTGCTCCCAGAATCACATTTAACCACCTGAAACCTATGTATAATCCAGCAAAGGACATTGAAACTGAGGATGAAAAATGAGCCACAGAATGACAAAGACTAGAGTTGACAGCTTTAAATGTCTTATGAGAAATGAGTAAAAATAAAATATGACTGCCATTATTTCTCTCGAGAGGAAATTAAGTCCCTGAAGGTAAGTCCATATATGTTGGAAATGAAATGAGATCTTTGGACATAAAGCAAGAAAAGGTTATTAGAGATTCGTGATCTAGCACTTAGCACTTGGATATTTTACAGAAACAGGACTTTTTCGCTGCTGAGATAAGCCAAGGGCACGATTCACACTAGGCATCAGCTTCTCAGTCCTATGACCTTTTGTGTTATGACAAAACTCAAAACTGTGGACCCATGAGCCCAGGGGAACTTTCTCTCCCATCAACAGCTCCCAAAATTATGACCAGCCCCTTATTCCATGGATTAATTCTGGCCATATGCACCAAAAACTCGTTGTTCATGGATTTACTCGAGCTCGGGAAGTTCCAGAATTTCAAGGAGGAAGGAAGCTAAGTAGGATTACGACACTTTGTCCTGAATTAAACACTTAATTATTTTTGACATTGGTCATCCCCTCATCACTGCAGAGTGACATGACACAAAGGGTGATTTATTTGTACTTGTAAAATACCAGGAACAGAGCAAATGTTCTTATGTCTAATCTGAGATGACAGATGTATATTAACAGAGTGTATTTACGCAAATGTAAAGGAAATCAAGCCACAAATATTTCTGCATACGTAACAAATGAATGAGCAGGTCCCCCACTTGCCCCCAAGTCCCGCCTTAATTTCCCCAACTAACATTCGTCAAGGTGCCTGTCTCCCATAATAAGTGCCATTTCCTCTTGCTAGGCGACTCCCGCATCTGGGTTGGGAAAGGGCGCCCCAGGCTCCGGCGACTCGTGCGGGCGGCCCCCCTGCGCGCGGGGCGGGGCGCGCCTGCTTCCGGACCCGGACAGACCTGGAGGTCCGGGAATTTCCCTGGCCCGGGGGCTGCGCCCCGCTCCGCGCCGACGCGGGATAAAAGGGCTTCTCGTGCCCCAGGAGCCCCACTGCCCGGCTCCGCCAGCGCCTCCGCCAGCTCCGCGCTCCAGCCACCGCCGACCGATCCTCGAACTGAGCCCATGGCCCCCTCCGCCCCCGCCGCCGCCCCCCGGCTCCTCGCCGCCGCGCTGCTGCTCGTGCTCCTGGCGGCCGCCTGCCAGCGCGCAGAAGGTGACACTGGGCGCCCTGGGTCCCGAGGGTGGGCGAGGGTGGGCGAGGGCGGGGGGCGCGCACCCCGAGACGACCCCGCTGACCGAGGCTGCCCTCCCGGCAGGGGCGCCCGTGGTCAGCGAACTGCGCTGCCAGTGCTTGCAGACCTCGCAGGGAATTCACCTCAAGAACATCCAGAGCGTGAAGGTGACGCCCGCGGGCCCCCACTGTGCCCAGATCGAAGTCATGTAAGTGATGCCTGGTGGGGCTGCTGTCGCCCTTGTCATCCCCACCGCCCCATGCCCCCCATCCTGACCCCCAGCCCGAACCCCCGCCTCACGTGGATGCCCCTTCTCTCTGCAGAGTCACCCTCAAGAGTGGACAGGAAGCTTGTCTCAACCCCGAAGCCCCCATGGTTAAGAAAATCATCGATAAGATACTAAACAAGTGAGTTATGGTTTTTATTCACATGTGTGGCTAGAGTCATTGGTCACCAATACTGGCATCTGCTCCTGAAAATTCTATCCAGGAAACCCAGGGTTTAGCTGAAAGTCTGAAAATCATTATTTCACGGTTCAATTTGCTATTACGATCATTAATCTGATCTGGTGGGACAAGGACGTTTCCAGTGCCCCCATGCCCACCTCAAACCCTAACCCCATTCAAATGGTGTGACTAAATGTGTGTTCCTGAAAATCAGATGGGTTTGGCCAAAGATCTAAAATGGTTTCAGACTATTAGGAACCAACAGCATTTAACTCAGTCCCTTACTGGGTTCAGACTGAGAAGTGGAATCCCCTGTTCTGTACAACACGTGCCCCCTTGTGGTGAGGAGCAGGGACTTCGCAGGGTTCCCAGCAGCCCCAGCTGTAAGCCCAGGCTCCACTCTATTCCTGTAACCCCAGGAAAGTGCTTCATCTCTTTGAGTCTCGTTATGTGGGGAAGATAGTCGCTACTTAATGGCATTTGCTATGAGGTTTAAGTGATGTCATACATATCACAATGGGCTGAAAACGTACATTCTGTCCTGGCTTTTTGAAGCTAATGAAACAGTTGTGACCACAGGCCTCTTGTGCTTAATTAAACAACACCCAGGGGGCCTGGCATTTTCATTTCTGCCACCCAAAGCAGCTATGGTATAGATAGGAACCACCTGGGGCAGGTTCCAAAGGCAGGTTTTTTAATCCTACTAACAGCAACCATTTTCTCATCACAGGGACAGTGCCAACTGAGCTAGAGAGAAGGAAGCTTGTCTGGTTCTTGCTACAGCTTCAGTGAAAGAAAAACAAACAGCTCCTGGGGCCGTCTGGATTGTGTTTAATGTGTTTGACCATTTCTTATGAGAGTTCTTCGGTTTCGTTTTGGTTTTTTATGTATTTATTTATTTATTTATTTTCCAAAGCTTATTTATTAATGTTCTATCTAATATTTAAAGATATGAGTATGTTTGGTAATTTGCTATACTCTTAAAAAATAATTTGATTTGAAATTAAAGTTGGTTCAGTTCTGATAGTATTTAATTTGAAGATGAGGTGTTTTAAGTGTTCTTCATTCATTATGTTTTGCGTGTGGGGAGACCACACCAAACCATCCACTCATAAAGCCTAAAGTTTAATAGTGGAGGATCCAAGCAATCAGATTATGGCCAAGGTAGAGGAATGAATGCACATCTTACGTTTTGTCCTGTGGAGAATGTCAGTTGTTATTTATTGAAACAGTTTCACAGTATGTGGTGAACATTTCTGAAGTTCTGAAGTTTATTTAGAAACTCCAGTATTCTAAATATACCTTGGACATTTTATGTCTTCCTTGTAAGGCATAATGCCTTGTTGAGTGTTAAACTTAGTCATTGTTTCTCTATATCTTGGAATAGAGAAGTTTAAATATATATTGATGTATTTTTACAACTAACATGAAAATAAAGCTTTTTGCAAAAGTTTCTTGCCTAGATTTTTTGCTTTTTGACCTATTGCTCCTTCTGAATACCCAAGTGCTGTAAAAGTATAACAGACTAGATCATCCCAACTTAATAGCTGCAACTAGCAGGCACTCCTCTACTTCTCTCCTGTGAAGGCATACCTGACACTTTTTCAAAGCCCTAGTAGGCCCCCACCTTGAGAATCTGTTTCACATAAAATATTCATTTTGTTTCGGTGTAACCAAACTGTTATTCGTTTCTAGCTATTTAAAAATTTTCAAATGTTTATACATATTTTTAAAAAGGTTCCTCATTTAAATTCTTTGTTAAATGGATTTTCAGACAATTATACATTTGCAGTCAAGTGGATTCTCCCTCAAAACTCAAATTTTGCAGTAGAGAAAAAAGTGAGTGGCTGAGTGCTTCTGCATGTAAAGGTCAAATTGGGAAGGCTTCATTGTCCAACCTGCAAGAAGAGAGATCACCCTGTGTAATGCTGTTCCAGGCCTCAGAGGTATGGTGATTGTTTAAATGTTTCTGAAACTGTACATCTGAATTCAAATTGCCCCAGGACAACAGGAGTACACTTTCTTCCACAAAAGAAACAGGTTGTCGTCTCATGATTAGGAGATCTGAGTCACCTGGAAAAGAACAAACTCTAACATTGAAAAGGAGAAATGTCTGTACACATGAGGGAGGGCCAGCTAGAATGTGTGCTTATTTTTTATTCGGGACCTGTTTCTGGGCTTATTTAAAGCCATTAGCAGGAGGAGAGTGGACACATGCTCAGGCTTGTCCCGAGAAGCTGGGTAACTTCAGGCGAGAAAAAATTACTCTTAAGTTTCCATGTCCTCCCCTGAAAATTAAGTACAACAGTCTCTTCATAATTCCAACAGTATTTTCTCAGAATAAGACAAAGAAGCAATTTTTAAATTGTACAGAGATGAACAACTGCAAACCATCTGGAAACTCCATCAGTGCCAGCATTGGCTTATTCCTTATCCCCAAGTCAGGGATAGGCATTTTAGGCTCTGGAAAATAAAACTTCCTTGGATTTCTTAGGGTTCTTGTGAAAAGTCCTAGCCTCTTCACATACCATGAGTATTAAATCTGTAGCCATTTGTCTAGTTAATTGCTCTGATCCTAACAAATCTTCTCAAGAGGACCTAATAGTTGTAAGATCAGGACTAAGTCTCAGGTTAAGCCCCAGGGGCCTGGGGAGACTGAAATTCTATCTCCCCGGGTATTTACATGTTAAAAGAGATGGAGCCACAAAATTAGATTCACCCATAGATCATAAAAGTGGAGTATAGGGCATCTATCTCTTGAAGAGAGTTAGGATTTAGACCTGTTGTGTTTCCAAGAAGACCCTTTCTGGAGGGGAATGGGACAAAACCCTTCCCCTTTAAGAGCAGAGAAAAAAAATTGTTTCTTTTTTCCCTGTTCCTGGCTTAAGCAGTATCTGACTAGTGGAGTAGGACCCTGACCTGGCTTTCATTACGTAAGACCATAGGTAAGGCCTGAGGCAAGCAGGAAGTGACACACTTTTTCACTAGGAGGATATTCATAAGAAATCTGTCTTTGATCCAGGGCACCTCTGGGTGTGTTCAACTTTTAGATATGAATAGTAAAAGCTCAACGTAGGCCTTATTAAGTTGGTGTATGTATGGAAAGAAGGATGAAGATGTGGCTCGTTCATATGGTGATTAACAGGTTATGAAAAAGTAGACTGATTTGGAGTAGATTCCAGTTCTAACATCTTCTAACTAGTAGTCTGAGAGGAAGTTTCTTGGTTAAATTTTATTTCTCCTTTCATAAAAGGGGTTGTCAACCTGAAAATGAAAAGCCACAATGAGAGGCAAGTGAGCGTAACTTGGGATTAAAGAATTGCAATTTAGGGAGCACAGATTCAGATGGAAACCCAAATAGTGCTCCTGTTTGTGGAGTGAAAGCAAAGGCTTTTTGTGAGGAAAAGGAAGCAGCAATTATGTGAGCTGAAGAAAAGAAAAGGGTTTTTCTATGGTTGTTAACAAGCTAAACTGCTCTGGGTAATGCATAGATTAACTGTTGATGATATCCTAGTCCATAAACACCAGACTTGTGAACAGGATATCTATTCTCCTGCTGACTTCTCAAACAATTGCTTGAAATAATTGCCATTTTGCCTAGCCTAAAGGTTTTGGCCCAGTTCAAACAAAGACCAATAAGGCACTTTCTCTCCAACGGCCACTCCAACTCCATTTTAAAATGGCTCCAGTCATGTCTGTTTTTCTCATGGTACAATAGCAGAATCTCCATTTTATAGCGTTTACTAGAATTGTGTGCTGTAATTTGAGGAAAGAGCTAAGCAGTGCCTGAGAGATAATGGTGGCTCAGGAATTTCTGTGAAAAAAGAGGGAGCAATCTGATTGAAAGTGGAGGAAGTACACTAGTTTTCTGTTGCTTCTGTAACAGATTATCACAATTCTAGTAACTTAAAACAACACAAGCAGAGCTCTGGAGGTCAAAAGACTGAAATTAGTTACACAGGGCTAAGGGCAAGGTATCTGCAGGGCTTCTGGAGACCGTACGAAAGGATCCATTGCCTAGATCTTTCCAGCTTCCAAGGCCATCCACATTCCATAGCTCATGGCCATCTTCCTGCATCTTCAAAACCACCAGCAAAGCCTCTTCGGCATGGTCTTTCTTTCTCTGGACCTTCTCCTCTTTCACAAAGCCTTCTGTTTGATTCCAACTCCTGCATCCCTTTTATAAGAATCCTTGTGAGTATATCAAGATACACCTGTCTTTCTATATATACATGTAGATATGTATCTCTATATATATAGGTATCTCTCTATACAGATATAGATACAGATCTCAAGAGATAATCCTGGATAATCTTGCCATGGCAAGGACAAGGACATCTTTGGGGAGCCATTATTCAGGCTTCCACAGAGAGCTGAATTTCAGGGTTCCTTAGGCTAATGAAATGTGCATATTATGGATGGGGAGTTGGAAATTATGGGAGGAACCAAAATGGCAAATATCCTATACCTGCACTGGCTAATATCCAATAAGCGCAACTACTATTAATATTCCTAAGTTAAAGAAGAGCAGATTTAGGTATTTTCTTCAGAATGCTAATGGAAAACTTCAAAGCAAACCAAAATATATTTATCACGTAACTAAAGGAAAGACACAAATGACTGGAAGAGCAAGAAGATCTGGGTCTGCATCTACCATTAGTCCTCTGACTTGCTTTTATAGCTATCATTGCATTTCTGGAGCAAGCAGAAATGGCAAGAGTGGGTGCTACATTATATTGTCTATGAGGCTTTGAAGTATAAGGCAGCCTTCCATTGGGACCTCAGGGTAGGAAATGGAGGACAGGTATTTGAGAGGATGGTCATTGGTTGATGGGAGAAGGAAAAGGATGTTCTCTGCTCTAACAGATCAGTATTAGTAGAGTGCATATGACTATGAAAACCATCAGAAAATGGTAATGGCAGCAATACCTGAAGTTTGCCAGGCAAAGAAGCCACAGAAGAAGAGGAAGAATGATGGATTATCCCATTCTGTGACTATGACTAGTTATTTCAGAGTTCTTTTGAGATGTCCTCTAGAGACCTCCCAAAACTGAAAGGATATGAGAGAGAGGAGAGATGGAAGTTCTGCAATAACAAGGTGGGGTGATGTTAGAACAGAAAAATTATAAGGTAAGAGTTATGTTTTATTCCAAGTGTCCTATAAAGCAGAGCCTGAAGCAAAGGCCTTTGTGCTAGCACTTCATTATGTCTACCAGCCACATCTGGGACCTTAGCTTTACTTGTGTGTACAGCACCCTTGTGGAAACATTTTATCCTCTGCCTTCAGAGTGATGGAAAAATATGACTGGGATTGTACCTTTTATTTAGTAGTTCTATGAAAGAAAGTGAGATGGTTTGGGCAGTCATGAGCAGATCAAATCGGCCCAAACCCACAGCAGCAAGTTAGAGTTCAGAGAGCCACAAACATACAAGGGTGCAGAGCCACCTAACTAAATGCCCTCGCAGAGCTATTTGAATACAAAGCAAGCAAGAGAACCAAGGTTTTTGAACATTAGTGTCATTCACATGACCATCAAAGAAGCTTGTGGGTTAACTCTGAGTCTCGCATTACCTTTGAGCACACTGTGGAACCACCATTTCCCTAAGACTTCCAGGAATCCCCTCAGACCCCTCACCATGAGCAACTGCAGTGTACACTGTGGGTAAAATTGCAATATTTCCAGAATCTTTCACCTGGCCTTAGTGCATCGCCATCTCAGTGGGTGTTTCGAAGGGGTGGAGAGAAGTAGTCCATCCACAAATCAGTAGGTAATTACAAGGGCAAGGAGGGCTTATCTGGACCTGAGAGGTTGGGTGGGGCCTCTTCTTCTGCAGTAGGGTTGCAAGAGACACGGGAGAGCAGAAGTGAACTACAACTGCTTGTAGGCAATAAACAAGTCTCTCCCACTTCATTTCTCCCTTTGACTGATTTCAGTTTCAAAGGTATTTTGCCCTGAGATTTTGCCCCTGGAGTTAACACCTGGAGATAGTCAGCAGGACATCTAAACCTGAAATCTGTATACATGGGTGTGACTCTTGGGTGGGCTTCCCTGAGAGATGGTGGGGAGGCCCCAGTGGCTGCAGCAATAAAGGGTGCAGCTTCACTCAGGAGCCCCCTATCTGTAGGGCTTCCAATCGGGGAGCCCCTACTGGGGAATTGGTCTCAGGTGAAGCACCTCCTAGAGGCGTGAGGCCTTCCCCAGAATTGGGGAAGGGTGGAGACACTGGAAGCTGTGCAATTAGCCCTTCATGAGATAGAAGACTGCTGAGAGTTCCTGAGTGGCCATGCAGCAGCTGGGACTGTGGGATGTTGCCAGGGCCTGTTATGATGGCCGCAGGATTAACACAAAGGACAAGACAAAAACACACACACGGACACACACAAAGAGATCTCTTGCTAATAGCTGCCTGCTTAGCAGTCTACACATTTATTTTTATATCTCAGCCTTCAAGGCTAAATCATTCTTTCCTAGGCCTCAAGGCTAAATTATTCTTTCCCAGGGAGAGAAAAAGAACACAGGGCAATCTCTACATTGATACGGTTCCTTGAACTATGGTTCAACTCCATCCCCTGAAGTCTGGTGTGTGCAGTCAAGCTCCTTAGACTTGCTTCTCTTGCGATAACAAGTCTGCAGCCCAAGCTGTTTGCAGACTCAGGCTGACACAAGACAAAAAGTTCTAAATTAACAGCTGCACATTCTTCTGTGAGAACTCCAACATTTCCCCCTTTTTTATTTCTTAGGTAGTACATAGATATAATAGAGAATATAGCAAGTAGATAGTTTCTAATAGAAAGCTTTTAACAGAGTTTACTTCTCCATATTCTGCAGTATAGAATAAAAGTCTATTTTTTGAATTTACATGAAGTAGAATAAACATAGAAAATAAACCTAGTGCAATTAGAAGGTAATTGCTGAGTTTTGATTTGAGCTGGGCAAGGGCAACAAAACATCTACAGGTGCAGAAGATCTCTCTCAAAACTGGGGGGATGAGGTTCTAAGCATCACTTCTGTTGGCCCTCAATTTCTCACCTGGTGGCCCCTCTGTGACTGTGCCTGTCTTAGCTTGTTCCTCCCTTGAGGAATCTTACCCGTCTTTGGCTAACCAGCCACTTCTGGGGCCATATAGGTAGATGTAAAGTTGGTAAGTGAGAGAGAAGTAATATTCTTTGGAAAGGTTAGTTTTCTATTTCTTTTCAGATTTATGTTTCATGGCCTCTATGTCCAGCACTTGTCTTGAGGTATCTTTGCCAATTGAAAGGATTATGATGCACAGTAATTTTAAGTATGAGGCATGAATTCTAGTAAAGAGCTGAATTTAGGAAGAAAGAAGAAAAGCTACAGAAGTGACAGATGGAAGAAAATATGAGAAGATCGATTATTTCTTTGACATAATTTCTTGTAGAGTAATGTAAGCATGTATGGATTTTAACAAACTACTAATTAAATTAAGTACACATATTAACAGAACAGGAATACAGATACATAGTAAAAGCAGAAAAATCAGACAAATTAAAACAACACATTTCTGGAAACTGTTCACATCCCATATGCTCTTTTAACAGCAGATAATCTATAGTAGCAGGATTCTGAAGCACCACAACTTGCACTTCTCCTAGCTCTTGATTGAGTTCAGATAATACAGAAGTAGTCAAATTCGTTGTCTCACTCTAAGCACAGGCCAGCTTAGATATTTCCTTTGGAATTCCAACGACAAGTCCAGGAACCAGCAGAATGAATGCCGCTGCAACCGCAACAGAGGCAGAATCTAAAAGCTTCAAGTTGTTGGTCACAATCAGACGGCAGAGCTTGGAGAAGTCATGACTATTTCTAGGATAATCTATTAGAGCAGGAAGGATGCATCCCACACCACAAAACCATCTTCCTTAGTTTACTTAATCTTATGTAATTAATACCTGTTCTGCTGAAATCTAGTTCTTTACTAGTTTAGGAGTAATAACACAGTGACTATAAATGACAAGACTTACAAATGATAATGGCTAAAGAGCTGATGGGAGCTTACTATAAGACAGTTGACATAAGAAAATTTGGATATTTCTGTACATTAAACATTTAGTAACAAAGTTTAGCATCATTCCCTTTAGACAATGCTTTCCATGTAATTATATATCAGATAAATAAGCCAAATTAGCCAAATACTTTCCCCAATGAGGAGAAAAAATTCCTCTGACATGTTCCAGGGGACCTCTGGAAAATATCAGAGTTAACTAGAGGTAAAATCACCTTTTTGAATTTGATTTTGGAAAATTGTCAAAAGAAAGTTTTTAAGGCATTTGCCTAAATAGAATTATAGGTTATTAATACTTATTATTTAACCAGAATGACAATAAAAAGGCTTAAGGGCAGATATAGGTTACTCAGTTGTTAAAAACACTTAGCTTATAGTCCTTTTAATATTAAGATCTTATTTTCTTAAGCACTCAATAAACAGCTGTACTTAAGAACAAAGTTACCTTCTTTTACTCTTAATACAATGCCTTTCTATTCTTCATATCTTCTCTTATCAAAACACACATTCTTTAACATACAGAAATGTTTTCCTTATATTAAGTAGTTTTAATCACAACTTAAAATTATTAGGTACTTTAATCTTTAATGAACACTGAAAAATAGGCCATTATAAACTGTTACACCAGCATTCCTTAGATTGATACATTTAGGAACACTTTTTATCATTTCTGGAAATGTGCCTTACAGCACAATTTTTTATTGAGCACAAAACATCTTCATATAACTTAGAAAAACTCTAAGAATTTTGGTTACCACAAAAATTCTTAGGCTGTTTGCAGATATATATACTGTTATACATTAATATACTATTATTATTAAGATGTTCATTTGTTATGCTTACGTACTCTTTAGCAACCATGCTAGATTACTTATAAAACTTTGACCAAATATTAGAGAAAGTCAAACCTTTCTTTAAGCATCTTTTTGAAAGATTTAACAGATAACATCAATTTAAATGATTTTAAGTAAACTTAGGCAGCTGATAACTATAAGGACATGTCCGTTTCAGTTCAACTTAAATTAGCATTAATGCTTAATATCTTTTATTAGAATTTCTTGGAAGTTTTAGAATGCTCAATTTTCACAAGCGCTTGTTTTTAAATCAATTTTTATTAATACCATCCAGAGGTAGAAAAAAATTTTCATTTATGCACTTAGACAAACAGACATACAGACTGAGACATAAAGATTACAGTTAGCACTTTTCATAAAAGAACATATATTCAGATAGATAAACTGATACAAAGATTTGAGTTACTAATATTCAGTTGCCCTCTTTCTTTTTAGCTTACTTGATTAAAGGTATCTCAATTTTCAAGAATACATTTTAAGGGTGAGTAGTTCACATGACTGAGTTAAGGTTTAGATGGCCCTAGACTAACCGGGCCGATGAAGGCTTTGAACTGAGAAGGACTGTGTATGTTCAGGGGGCTGGAAATAAAATGCAAGTACAATTCTAGCACTAGTTATTTAAAGCTAGGCTGTATTGCAGAAGATAAATTTCTTCCATTTCAGGAAATCTAGTTTAAAAATCTCTCAAATTTTTGAAGATAATGATGAGCCCAATAAGTAGAATAGATTTTCACTAAAAGAATTTAGAAAACTAGTTCTATATTGTAGTAGTTCACAGGACTTTTGACTATTTTCTTTCCTTGTGGCAAAATATATTTAGCTGCATAACATTATATTGCATACTTCTTTCAGGGGCTAAGATTCTCTAATCAGAGACTTAAAACGGGTAGCTGACACTAATCTTTTAAGTGGCTAACGGGTGCTCAGACACATTTTATGAGATAAAGAGTACAGCATTTAGTCAGGAATAAGAGCAATCTCTTACCCTGTAGTGGTGGGCATCAGGTTCCGTGAAACTGATGAAGTTAGAAGAAAGTTAGGAACCCCCCCTTGCCTCACTCAGAGGCTAGGGCAGCCTGAAAAAGCAGGATGGAAGTCAGAGAGACAGGAAGAGTCACTCCTTGTGGATACCCAGTTGGGCTGTCGGGGTCTGATTCCAGACACGTGGGCCTTTGAGAAGCCGCTGAAGTGTAGCCTCAGTCTAGACCCTCGCAGTTGCCCATGGCTTTCCTCAGTCCCTCGCATCCAAGGAGATGCCTCTGAAAGGGAATCCTGGCCTCCACTCAGGTGACTTTCCCGGTTCCTGAGGGATCCACTGAGGGAGACGCAGAGGAACCTGTCACTTGAGACTTTGAGATCGACAGCTGGGCTAGTCCCATTCAAGTGGCTGACAAGCGCCCGATGTTGTGTGCCATAGATGGCTTCCCTCTATGAGGACAGTAAAAGAAAAGGCAGTCTTGGATGACAATACTCACCTCTGAGGGTTATCCTGGTTGAGCTCCTGAAAATGATACCAGGGTTCTTGTTTGCAGAGCTGAAGAATAAAATTATCAAACAGTCAAGGTAGGAGAGCTAAGGAGAGGCTTTTATTTAGAGATACAGTGAGAGGACAGACAGCTCCTGGCTCACACCGGGAGGGGACAAAAGAGACTTATGCACATAATTTTGACAAATTGTAGGGACGTTTTACATTCTTTGAGGAAGTACTTTCTATTGGAATCTTTCTGAAGAAATTTGAAAATTAAAGGAGGGTACAGTAAAAGCAAACTTCTCCCTATCTGCTAATTAACAGTTCTTCTTCAGGGAACCAAGGACAACATTCTTGCACAAAGTGCAAAAATTTTGCTGATTGTCCGTTGGTGACTTTTATACTTCTCCCTCCAAGCTTTAGAGTTAAGCTGTAAGTGGGATTGAGATTTAAACTATGGACAATGTTGTTTAACAAGAGCAAATAAATCAGCTACAAGTTTCTCTTTTACTTTCACTCCTGTGGAGAAGAGTCATCCCTGTAATAATTGCTTGTATTCAAGTTCCTGAGACAGGACATTCCCCATATTTGCTGAAGGTCCTGCTTACCCTTGAGCAGACGCACCCCTTCTGTCCTGCAGCTGCGACAAGTCCTGCCAAGTTCCCCAAGGAAAGCCAGGTGCCTGGACAGGATCAAGTCTTTGTGCCCCACGTTGGGTGCCATTTGCCCGGGGCCAATTAGTTCAGCTGCAGGATTAACACAAATGACAGGACAAAAACACACACAGACACACGCACAAAGATATCTCTTGCTAATAGCTGCCTGGTCTACACGTTTATTTTTATATCTCAGCCTTCAAGGCTAAATCATTCTTTCCTAGACCTCAAGGCTAAATTATTTTTTCCCAGGGAGAGAAAAAGAACACAGAGCAATCTCTACGTTGATATGGTTCCTTGAACTCTGGTTCAACTCTGTCCCCTGAAGTCTGGTGTGTGCAGTCAACCTCCTTAGACTTGCTTCGCTTGCGATAACAAGTCTGCAGCCCAAGCTGTTTGCCGACTCAGGCTGACACAAGACAAAAAGTTCTAAATTAACAGCTGCACATTCTTCTGTGAGAACTCCAACAAGATGTCTTTTGCTCAAGAGAGTGGAAATTGTTATCAAGGAGAGAGAGAGGGTTATAAAGGAGAGAGAGAGACTTTGCCAGGAGAGAGACACACTTCAGCATTGCTTGGAGGAGCTGTGTGATGGTCTATGGGATGCCCTTAAGAAAGAGAGACAGTTATTGAGAAGACAGGTAGCACTCTGGGAAGGTACATTAGCAGAGAGGAAGGAGACATTAGGAGAATCCACATTGTAGGAGGCCGTGGGGGAGGGGGAGGAAAGAGCAGTGCCTTCAGCCCCCAAGATGGTAGAGGGGATGTTGGGACAGGATGTGGGGTGTGGCCAAGGGCTGATCTTTTGTGGAGACCACCACAGAAGGCACCAGCCTCTCCTGTATTAAAAGCCCAACCAGTTGTAATTAAGAAAGTAAACATGCAACAACTGCAGTCTCCTTAGGATGAGGAGCCACCCGTCCCCAGGTTGTAAAACACTCCATGCTTGGCCCCTATTACCCAGGATGAGCTAGTGGACATGAGCATCCAGTTTTGGCAGAAGCCATGGGAACCTCTGCCTAAATGGCTTTTGCATCTCTGGGCTATGGGGTGGAAAACATTGTTATGTTGGGTTCTGA
The DNA here is from genome assembly GCA_032199065.1 of Smutsia gigantea. Taxonomy (NCBI): domain Eukaryota; kingdom Metazoa; phylum Chordata; class Mammalia; order Pholidota; family Manidae; genus Smutsia; species Smutsia gigantea. Next base: position 15,572 of record JAVSCE010018654.1, on the reverse strand, counting down.
AATGGGTAATCTGGCTTCCCTGATGACTCAGCCTTCCCTCTGACAGTGGTTGCAAAGTGCCCTTCACACCTCAGGGAATTGGGTGCTTCTGGATTGGCTGACAGCAGCCATCAGGGCAGTTTGACCTAATCAGGGTGATTTACCATACTTACTCACTAGCTGGAAAACATATGCAGAGCTCCAGCAGGTGTTACAGGAGCTGGGCATGAAAAATATCATCTGTAATATGGGCCCCAGGTCCCTGATGAGGAGCTGTTCACTGTAGGAATGAGAAATCTGGTGCTCCATGCAGCTCCCCCATCTCTCTTTGGGTCCCTACTGACTATTCTTGTCCCCCAACATAGGGCAACCCATAAGTAAGGCTTCTTGTACTTTGGCAGATCTGGGGGAGGTTGAAACAATAAGAGCATGGAAGGAAGTATGGGCTACGACTAACAGCAGTGAAGGTCTCAAGGACCCAGATGTGGATTGATTTGATAAAGGCTGGGGGAGTGAAAGAAAAACTTTATGGGCAGCCCAGTAGAATATTGTTAGAACTGTGGCACCAGTTAAAGCCAGAGCAGCAGTTCCAGCCACTGAGGTCCAGGACATGGAAACCAGAGTCAAGGCATCATGCTCAGCTTGTGTCCCTGCAAGACTTCCTGGGGACAGTATTCAGGTTACACCTGGGACCTCACCCCAAAAGAAGTATGACTGGGGATCACGATTTGACTGAGGGGGAGGCAAGTTCCCCACCTTGGGGGACATGGTGGGAACTAGAGACCACATGTAGAATTATCAATTCATTGGTCCCCTGTAAGTGTACAATGTGTCCTGGCACTGATGGAACACAGGAGCTGAATGTTCTCTGATTTCTGGCAACACAGTGCATTTTCCTGGGACCCCTGCTGTGGTAGATGGCTATGGGGGGTAAGGCAATTAGAGTGAAGAAAGCCCAAATCCCATTGGGCTTTACCCCCAAAGGAATATACTGTGTGTGTTTCTCACATCCCTGAATTTATTTTGGGGGTAGATATCCTGCAGGGCCTGTGGTTACAGATCACTGCAGGTGAGTTCAGACTGAGGGCACATGTGGTAAATACAGTTCTGAGGGGACATGCTAAGCACCCACCTGTAGCTCTGCCTGTACCTCAGCTGGTGACAAATACTAAGCAGTATAAATTGCCTGAGGGGCACAAGGAAATTGGAGAAACTCTACAGGAGTTGGAGAAGGTGGGCATCATAAATCCCACCCATAGTCCTTTTAATTCCCCAGTATGGCCAGTGAGAAAGCCAGACAGCTCCTGGCATTTGTACACTAGAGGGAATCAAATATAGTCACACTCCCTTTGCATGCTGCTGTCCCCTCTATAGCATCCCTTATGGACACACTCAGTAATGAACTAGGGACATATCATTATGTCGTGGAACTTACTAATGCTTTCTTCTCTACTGACATAGCGCAGAAAAGTCAGGAACAGTTTGCCTTCACATGGGAAGGCCCACAGTGGACCTTCCATAGGGATACCTCCACAGTCCCACCAATTTTCATGAACCTGTAGCCCAGGACTTGGCCACATGAAAGTAACTGCAAACAGTGTGTCTGTATCACTACTTTGATGATATCATGCTCACATCTGATTCTCTTGCAGATTTAGATGGGGCAGTTCTTAGACTGCTGCAACATCTACAGGAGAAAGGATGGGCTATGAACAGCACCAAGGTTCCGGGACCTGGTTTGTCTGTAAAGTTCTTGGGGGTTGTCTGGTTGGGTAAAACTAAAGTTATCTCAGAAGCAGTCATAGACAAGGTCCAGACTTTCCCTACCCCTACCACTGTGGCAGGCTTAACAAGAGTTTTTCAGTCTTTTGGGCTACTGGAGAGTGTTTATCCCCTGCTTGACACAAATTCTGAAGCCCTTATACAGGTTGGTATGAAAGGGCATCAGGTGGGACTGGGATGAGATATGTGCAGCTGCTTTTACTGCTGTTAAGCGAGCAGTCAAGGCCATATAGGCCTTGAGTGTAATGGACTCATCAAGGCCCTGTGAGCTCAATGTTCATGTAACCGAAGATGGTTATGGATGGGGGTCTTTGGCAGCAACCTGAATGGACATGCCAACCTATTGGATTCTGGTCACAACTATGGAAAGGAGAAGAGGTCCAGTACACCTTGATAGAGAAGCAACAGGCTGCTGTGTACCACACCTTGCTGCCTACAAAGCCCATCACCAGAACAGTGATGCTGGGGTTCTTGTTTGCGGAGTCGAAGAATGAGCTTAGCAAACACCCAAGATAGGCGAGCCAGGGTAGAGGCTTTTATTGAGAGATACAGTGAGAGGACAGAGCTCCTGTCTTGTGCAAGGAGGGGAGAAGAGAGTCCAGGGTGGTGCATTGTCTAGCGGATTTATAGGCAGTTGAGGATTTTTGGGAACTGATAAAGGGCTTAGGGTGTGACTTGTTAAAAGTGGCCTTAGGATATTTGTCCTGGATGAGATATTAAATCCCTTTTAGCATGCTAAAGTGAATCTTACTCATGATCACAAATAATTAGCATAATAAAAACATGAGCTACTTTCCTTTATCTGTGGAGTATCAACTGATCTCACTGAAGAATGACTCTAGAGCTTAATGTTTAACACAGAGTTTTGGTAGGGGGTTTCCTTGCATGTAGTTACATTGCTCTGACTGTAAATATCTTCCCTTGGGTTTTCTGGAGGCCCTCACCCTATTCTGTCTAAGCCCATGGTCCCTGTCTCATTCCCCCCTCTACAGATAGAGACCCTAGCTGCTGCTTGGGAAAGGGGGCGATGACCGCTCTGGCTGCTTCATGCTGAGAAGGGGCACAGTAAGGGGTGCAGTTAGGTCTCCATCACCAGTCAGTTGAGAGGGCCTCTGAAGATGGGCACTTCTATTCCAGGTTCCATTTCTATTACTATTTGAAATTTTATGGCTTCTAGGCAAGCTAGAACAAATTGTGTTATTAGGTTAAGTAGTAACATCTGGAGACCCTCACCCTGCTCTGTCTAAGCCCATGGTCCCTGTCTCAACAGCTCCGACTAAGGTAATAATGACGTATCCCATTGTGGGGTAGGTACGAGACTGGACCTAAAGGCCATGGAGTGGTGTGGCACAGACGCCAACACTGGCAAAATGGGGTGCATATTTACAGCAGCATAGTGCCCTGTCTACTAGCCCCTTAAATGGAGAACTCCAATGCTTACTGGGGCCAGTGATGTATACCAGTGGAAAGAAGGAAGAACTTGTTTTTGAGCCATTGGTAGTCAAGAGTCTTTATCAGGAGGAAAAAGCCCCTACATCTGAAGATGCTTGGTATACAGATGGCTCCAGTTGTGGGCAGCCCTGGGAGTGGAGGCCTGTGGCTTTCCATTCTAAGACTGAGACAGTATGAATGGAGGACGGAGATGGGAAGAGCAGCCAATGGGCTGAACTGTAGGCAGTATTGCTTGTGGTCATCCAGGAGCCCTCCCCTATAGTTGTCTGCAACTGACAGCTAGGCCATCAATCAAGGCTTGACCCTCTGGCTACTAACTGGCACCATGCCAACTGGATGGTTTGTCACCAGCCACTTTGAGGGTAAGAGTTGTGGGAAGACCTACGGGCCTCTGGTCAGACTAAGCCTGTTGCCGTATATCATGTGACTGGCCATTTGCCTTTGGCATCCCCAGGAAGTGATGAAGCAGACGCATTGACCCAGGTGCACTGGCTAGAAGGAAAGCCTGCCTCTGAGGTGGCTCAATGGTTACATCAGCGTTTGTTGCATGTGGGGCAAAAGACATGTGAGCTGTAGCCTGTCAGTGGGCTTGCCACTGACCTCTGAAGAAGTCAGCTGAGCCCAGAAGGAGTGCCTTGTGGGCTCTAAGAGGGACTTACACCAAGTCCTGCAGCAACATGGGACAATAGTAAGGGGGCCAGTGAGGTGGCAGAGAGACTATACTGGGCCTCTGCCCATATCAGAAGGATATCGTATGCCATGACTTGTGTGGTCATGGCTACTGGACTATTGATTGCTTTTCCTGCAAGTCGTGCAGATCAGCAAACACCAAGAGGAGCCTAGAGCATCTCTTTGCAGCCTATGGCCGACCGCGGGTGATTGAGAGTGATCAAGGCACCCACTTTACCGGACATGTATTACAAGAATGGATGAAACAATTAGGAAAAAAGTGGAAATTTCATGTACCATATAACCCTACTGGTGCAGGCATGACAGAGAGGTACAATGGTTTGTTGAAATCTAGCCTGAAGTTGGACACCAATAGTCAATGGGGTTGGTCAGTTAGTTTATGGACAGTGCTACAGCATTGAATGAGAAAAAGGAGACTTGAGCCCTGTGGACATGCTAACACACATTGCTGCCTCTCCTATACAGCTGTATGTGCAGCCAAAGAGGCATTATTGAAGCCAGGATATGGCCAGCAGAGCAACATCCTGCTGCCAGCCCCAGCTGCATTACACCCTGGAGACTCTATTGAGTGGATGTGGCCCCTGGAGTAAAGAGCATCTTACAGGGAAGTTTTGTTTTATCTTTATGGCCAGTGCATGTACCTCCCATAGACTACATATTGACCCATCTGCAACTCCCACAGGGAAGGGGGTGAGAGTCTGGTATACTAGACTAGGATGAGATCTCATTCCTGCCACTGTCCTATCACAGGACCACTCTCCTGCATGCATCCTACCTGATAAACAAGATTTGTCTATGCTGGTGTCATTCAAACATGTGTCTTATTGCCCTTAAGGTTATTTTCATCTACCATCCCTGTGGCCTGGGTGTGCCCCCTGGCTGCCGCTGCTGCTGATTGCTCTGAACTCCCTACCTGATCAGCTACTGCCTGCCTTTGGAATGGGCAGACTATGGACATAATCTGCATAGGACTTTGAAGCTAGCTCAGACCTCTGGCTTGAGGATTATCATGATTTTATTGCTATTGCTATTGTGTGTTATTAGTCTTGTTACAATGCTCCAGTTTTCACTCACAGGGGCCATTGTGAAAGATGGGGAATGAGTTGATTGTCAGGTGAGATTTCTGGAGTGGGCTATGGGTAAAACTGCAATATTTCCGGTATCTCTAGCCTGGCCTTAGTATATCTCCATATCAATAGGTGTTTCCAAAGGGTAGAGAGAAGTAGTCCATTTCCATATCAATAGGCAATTACGAAGGGGAGCAAGGACATATCTGAGCCAGAGAGGTTGGGTGGGATCCCGCCTTCTGCAGCCGGGTAACTAGAGACACAGAGGAACAGAAGTGGATGACTGCTTGTGAGCAATAAATGGGTTTCTCCCACTTTATTTCTGTCTTTGACTGATTTCAGTTTCAAGGGTAATTTGTCTCAGGCTGGGAACATATCCCCTCCCTCCCCTCCCCTCCCTTCCCCTGCCTCCCCCCGCCCCGAGTTACAGTAGCTAAAAACACTGATAATACAATTCTATCACCTCTGCTTGATACACAGAGAAGTGAGGCTCAAGGAGATTAAGATTCTGTCTGAATAGTGAGTGTTTCTGATTCACTGTAGAGGTTTTTGCTTGGCTTAAAGGTCAAGAACCCAGCAATCAATTTAATGTTACAAAGTTACTCAGTGTTAATACTTTTCCCTAATATATGTCGGGGGCCAAAGGCAAGCTGCCTCAAGACGTGCCACTCTGGCATGTAGATTATGTCAGAGCAAAAATCTCAGAAAGGAACTATGACCCACCCCCACTCCCCACCTCCCCAACTGCACACAAAGATTTTAGAGAGAGAACCAGTTCCAGGAACAAAGCTCTCACCATAGACAACTGCACCATAATATAGCCTAGGTGTGGTATATAGGGAAGAACATGGCAAAGTCTATTAAAATTCCTTGCTATGTCCCATTGTTCCTGTGCGGCCCATCAGGCATTTGTTTATCAAACATTTACTCTTTCAGATTCTTGTAAATTGCTTCCTTTTCCTGTTGAAGTCCTAGAACCTACCTCTTCCTTGGTTCAGGATGACACATATGCCTTATTTTCCCTGATTGTCTTTGGAACCCATGTCTCTGGCTTCTCTATACATATATAATTAAACCTATTAATCTGTATCATGTCAGTTTGATTCTTAAACCAGCAAGAAGAACCTCGAAGGGTAGAGGAACATTCTTCCTCCCCAGTACATCCCATTCCCTGTCACAAAGCTGTGCCTCATGGAGCATAATCGTGTCTGCAATGTTTATCAGCTTTTCTCAGCTTTTATTCACCCTTATAGACACAATTCAATGGCATCTTCTCTTGCAAAGATATGCGAGGTATTCTGATTATTGAGGTTATGTATAAGGTGGCACTGTATCAATAACTATTTGATTTATTGATGCAGAAAAAAATGTTTTGAATATGAAATAACTAAGGCCATTTAACAAAACAATTAACAGATTTTGAGCACATAATTCATTGTTAGCAATTAAGTTTTGAAAGCTTTGAAGTTTTACATACAACTCTCTATAGTACAAGAATTATTAACTTATCAACAGGTGGCTGTCTTTAAATATGATTCGGCGAATGGACATAAAACTCAAAGATACATTAAAGCATATAAATTTCCTGTTTTTTACAAATGTTTTTATTTTTTAAATGCACAGACTTTCCTGTGACAATATTCTTTAAATCATTATTAACTGAAAACAGCATTGTGACTTTCAAAATTGTGTGGTACATAGAAAGAATAAGGCAAAAAGCTCATATCTCTGTTAACAAATTTATTACATTCTGTACTCCCCATCCCTCCCAAATAAAACAAATTGGAAAAACAAATTCTACTTCCTTATTGGCTTGTAACTGTCAAACACCTCTTTGATAAGTTTCTCCTTTCATTCTTTAACAAGGAAAGAGAAAACAATAAAAATTAATCTCAAGATGGAGGTGCATAAAGAACATTATAGTTGAATCCAATAAAGTCTGAAATCAGAGGTGCCTACTAAGATCTCACAAACATTTTTATCCCTTCCTTTTATCCACTGGGAAATTCCATAAAAGAGAAACTAGGCCTAAAGAGATTTTTTTGGGGGGGGGCCTTTAAGCAAAACCAAAACTGTGAAACATCTAAAGTTAAACTAGTGGACATACATACAGATACCAAGTGGCAAAGAAGTCCATGTAGATTCAGAACACCATCTAATTACCTTTGAAATATTGACTGCATGGTTTGTACTTCTCTTATTAGGGATGATAGTTGCAATATTACTGCAAATCAATCTGGGATGTTTATTTTAATGTTTATTAGCAGATGGACCATTCAATTGAGACCTCATGTCTAATTGTCTTAGTAATACATTTTCACTGAGTGAAGCAGTTCATTTTATGCTTTTATAGGTTATCTTGATGACAATAAAGACCTTAAGGAATGGACTTTTGGTCTAGTATGCCTATCATGGTTCCACAGTAGCAGCTCAATAATGGATATTTATTGTATTATTGCCAAATAACTTGTATTTTGTGATTTCTCCTTAATTATTTCTATCAATGTTGAATTGTTAATCCAATATTGTGGGCTGTTACATTGATTTAAAATATTAAACTAAGAGTTCAGAAGTATGGCTATCTTTGTCTTTACTCAGAGTTCTGCTATAGTCATCTTACATAGCTGATGCCTATGAGAGTCAAGTGCGGCAATGTGAGTAAATTCAGACATTCATATTTTTTTCTTTTAATTTCTCCTAAGCTCTGAAAATATCCACTTGATACTTGAAGCTCCTTGCTATAGCTGAAAAGAAATCCTGTAAGTGGGAATCATGAGGGTGAAAATAAGAGACCTTGACAGTGGGATTTCAGAGCTGAAATGCTCACAAAATGCACTAGATTGAGAACACAGGACACCAAGGCTTTGGGCATTATCCATATATGATACAGGAAAAAACTGTTCTGTCCTCAAGGTCCCATTCTAGATATTACCATGTACCCTCTCCATAAAAACCCCAAATATCTGATATGGAAACATGAGTAAGGTGTGAACTGGATTGTGCAGATCTAATTTTGAAGTCAAAGAACATCCACAATAAGCAAAGATACATGGGCAGCAGCAAGGGTACATGGCTACTTCTGGGTGATCTGGAAGTCCCTCACACACACGAATAGAGGACATCCAAAAGATGCAATATGACTTAGCAGGTTTAAAAGGTTTTTTTAATTGCATAATATATCATAGATATCAAAGATTATAAAATATACATATTTTATAAAACATCTACATCTTTTATATATAATATAAAAGCATATAAAACATATATATGTATACCATAAGTGTGTGTGTGTATGCATACATACATGCACAGTTTTAGGAACAGCAACAAAATATGAACTATGCTCATTTGTCAGTCCAAGACGTGGAACATTATTGGTGAAGGCAAATTCTGGCGCGCTAAGACGCACCACCCCTTAAGATCCAATCACCAATGGCCAGATGGTCATACCATCCCCTTAAGATCCAATCACCAACGTCCCCTAGCAGAACACACCCTACCCCTACTCCTTAAAAATGCGCTTCCTCACCCACGAGCTGCTGCTCTCTCCGCCTAGGGACAGCCACTCTCTCTTTCAGCCATTAAAATCTCTTGCGTGGGTTCGTGCCTCCCTGAATTATTTCAGGATAGGGAGGGTCGCTGCGAGATACCCTTTCAATTGGGATACCTGAAGTGCTCTGTGTACCCCTCTCAAATCTCATCCCTCTCCCTCCCTGTCACCACCCTCCCCACCCCTATATGCTTTAACCTTCATCCTGAACTCAGTAGCAATCATTTGTCACTTAAGTTTACCACCTATGACCGAAATCCTGAACAATTAATTCTTTAGTTTTGTTGGTTTTTAAACTTTGAGTAAATTAGAAGATATATAAATATGTCAATTCTCTCACTCAACAATATGTTTGTAAGTTTAATCTAGGCTGATTCATTTTTAAAGGTGACTGCTATTCCACTTTATGACAGCACCAACTTATATTTATCCGGTCCATCATTGGGAGGAAATTTCGATTGCTTACCATTTTGCTATTAAGAAAAATGCAGCTCTCAATAAATTTGTACTAGTCTCCAGTTACACATGTGTAAGAGATGCTCTAGGATATGCATGTAGAAAGGGACTTACTGGTTCACAGGGTATACACATACTTTACCAAGAAAATACTATTTTCCAAATGATTGTATTGATATATTTCACGCATAAGTAATTCATGCAAGTTCTTCTTCCTCCACCTACTGGCCAAAACTTGGAATTGTCAGACTTTTTAAATAATTGACAAATTACTATGTAATGGTTATCTTATTGTTTTAATTTGCATTCCCCTATTAGAAATGATATTGAGTATCTTTTTTACATGCTTTTGAGCCATTTGTATTTAATTATTTGTGAAATTTTATTTTTTTACCATTTGTTCTATTTTGCTATTTTCTATTTCAGAAAAGCTTTTTGAGTAAGATACATTTTGTATGCTAATCATTTGTCACTTAATTATGGGTCAAAAAGTTATATCTTGTGTTTTTAAAATAACTTTTTATAATATAACCTTTTTCTTATGGTACCCTCTTCTTAAAATCATAAAAAAATTCTTCTATATTGTCTTTTAAAAATTAGACAATTTTGTCTTTTATATTTAGGAATCAAAACTGAAGGAACAAAACAGCAGCAGACTCACAGACTCCAAGAAGAGACTAGGGGTTGACAAAGGGAAGGGATTAGGGAGGGTGGGTGGGGAGGGAGGGATAAGGGGATTAAGGGGCATTATGATTAGCACACATAATGTAGAGGGAAGGCAGTAGAGCACAGAGAAGACAAGTAGCGACTCTATAGCATCTTAGTACACTAATGGACAGTGACTGCAATGCGATGTGTGTGGGGGTCTTGATAATAGGGGTTAATGTAGTGGCCACAATATTGGGCATGTGAAACCTTCTTAAGATTGTATATCAATGATACCTTAATAAAAAATTTTTTTAATGCATTAAAAAAATGGGAACTTAAAGAGGAATGCAGAACATTTTCCTTGTGATTTGGACAATGTATGCTCTCCCTACCCAATAATACAAAATATCTTAATGAGATTATAAAAACATAACAAACAACAATGAAAAATAAACCAGAAAGACTGCCAAAGATACAATGCTAAACAATATATGGTAAATATTCTATGGTGGCAGCTTGGGAGATACATGTCTAGATTATCAAACCTAACACAAACTCTTGTACGTGGAATTGCATGTATTATGCTCATATTACACACAGGGTAGTAAGTGCTTTCCGATTGGCTTAATGCTGAAAATTCCCATCTTATGTTTTAACTGACATTATTCATAGTCAATGGTAGAAAATTGTGGTAGTACATAAGGAACACTGTATCCTAAATATATGGTTATTATAATATGTAAGACAATATTTGTTTTGAAATACATATATATTCTGTAGTTGTTTTTAAAACCCAGTAAATAACATTAAATCACTTTACAATTGTAAATGAGCCAATTTTTAAAAGGTAGGATTCCCATTAAAAAAAAAATCTAAATAGCCTCCTTTCAAAGTCACATTGAAAGATGGAAAATTATTTTGCCTGGCTTCTGAGGATGTATTATCAAAAGAGTAGAGATGGATGTAGTTCATGCCAAAGTGTCTTGAGGCAAATATTTTTTCTTCTTAAGCAGACTGATATTTAAACAAAAGCTTTGCTGTAAATTTGAATGAATTGTGATATGCCTTTTATGTAACATGGCATGACCTGTTATAATTATCCCTACTAACATGGAGGTGATTAATACGGATGCAGGCATACCTCACTTTATTGTGCTTCATTCGATTGTTCTTTGCAGATACTGCATTTTTTACAATTGAAGGTTTGTAGCAACCCTGTGTTGAGCAAGTCTATGGGTTCCATTTTTCCAACAGCCTTCGTCGACTTTGTGTCTTTGTGTCATGTTTTTGTAATTCTTACAATATTTCAAACTTTGTCATTATTTATTGCATTTGTCATGGAGTCAACCAATGCAGCAAACTTCATTGTTGACTTATTTTGAGAAATTGCCACCCCAATCTTTCTCAACCACTAACCTGATCGGTCAATAGCCATCAACATTGAGGAAAGACTCTCCAACAGCAAAAAGATGGTGACTTGCTCAAAGCTTGGATAATGGTCAGCATTCTGACCAAAAACATGTACATTTTTGTTTAGATATAATGCTATTCACATTTAATAGACTACAGTAGAGTGTGTTAAAAAACAAAACTCAACAGAGTAAATTTGAAGATCTAATTGGATTTATTAAGTGATTCATGAATCAGACAGTAGTCCCTCCAGCAAGTACAGATGCTCCAAGGAATTGTACAAAATGGAAGGTTGTTATAGACTGTAGGGTGAGGCAAGGAAATGATTAGCAAAAGAAAAGAAAGGATTGCTAGGTCAGGTACCCTCCCTTAGAGGGGAGGGGAGGGGGTGTTATCCTGCAGACTGCTTCATCTTCTTTGGGTGGGGGCAGGAAAGGACCCGGTGACAGATTACCTCATTGGTGCTGACCAGAGAACTTGACTGAGTAAGACTACACTTCTGGGGGAGATTGAAACTGCAGTTAGGCAGGATTAAGTCCAGCACTGGGTCCTTTGCCAGTGGCTTTCCTTGAACTGTCATATTGACTTTTCTATTTAACTCAATTGAATAAGCAGTCTCTCCAGAATCTCCTAGACACAGTGAGGAACATGATGCCCATATTCCCCTTGGTAGTGGTCTTCTCCTATTTGTATGGTATTGTAGGGAGGTTGCATATGATTAATAGCTTAAATGCAAGTCCTGGGTGCAGATACCCTCAATTCACAGATCAGACCATTATGAGCTATGTGACCTTGAGCAAATTACTTAACTGCTTACAACTTAGGTTTTCTCACTTCATTCCTATGAAACTCTATGCTCTAGTTATATCAAATCATTTTTTGGCTCTCTGAAACCACTATTTTCTGTTTCGGTTCAGGATCTTCTAGATGCTCTTCCCTCTAACTGAACATCTTTCATCTCCTCTCCACCTCCTAGACCATTCATCTGGTTAATTTTTACATATTCTTCAGCTCTTTGTTTATAAATCACCTTCTTCAAGAGGTTTTTCTTGAGCCCTCTTAGTATTAATTAGCTAATGAACAGTCGTCATAACAATCATTTCATTTTCACCCTGATTTGCTAGTGAAAGGAAATGAGACAAAGAGAAATCAACTGACTTGCCTGAAGTTATAACGCCTGTTAAGCACAGAGCCAAGGCATGATGCCAATATTGTTATCGCCATTTTCTTCCATTGTTTCCATTTAAGTGAGCAAGGCTAGCTCCACCCTGGTTGCACTCAGACTCTGGAATGCTGAGATATATAACTTGCAGAAAGACACCCTCTTTGTATTTTGGGTGAGGTGCATTTCCTCCTCATAACACTAATTCATCAGGCTAAGACATTCTGACCATTCCTCCTTTCCAGCTCTACCAGCCTCCCTCCACTGGATTGCCAAGTGTTATGATCTTAATCTGGACTGATGTCTGTCTCCTACATGTTCTTCTTCCTGCCAATATTAACATGGGTGCACTGTAATTTAGTTAATTCTCCCCAGAGTTCACACAGGGAACCTACTGCTCCTCTTTTTCCATTTTGCCTTATAAGCAATTCATTCAGCTGCCTAAGCCAGCAGTCTGTTTCATCACAGACTACCCTCTCCCTCTGCTTTGTATCCAGGTGGACTCTAGGTCCTGCCAGGTCTATTCTCTTAACAATTTTCATATATAACTTCTCTTCATTCTCTGTGAAATTGCCTTAATTATGCCTGTTATCAGCTTTTACTGGACCATTGACTACCTTTTTAACTTGTCTTCCAGACTCCAGGCTGACCCTCCAGTCAATCTTATTTAGAGTGACTGTTCTACCAAAGAGCAGATAACCTCAGGTCATTCTTCTGCTTGGCCTCCATCAATGGCTGCCTGTCACACACAGCCAATATCACTGCACTTGGGTGATGTATTAGTTGGCTTGGGCCGCCATAACACAGTACCATGGACTGAGTGGCTTAAACAATAGAAATTAATTTTCTCATAGTTCTGGAGGCTGGAAGTCCAAGATCAAAGCACCCCAGGGTTGGTTTCTTTGGAGGCCTCTGTCTTCGGCTTGTAAATGGTCGCCTTCTCCATGTAGACTCACATGGTCCTCCCTCTGTGTATGGTTGTGTCTTAATCTCCTTTTCTTATAAGAACACCAGCCATAGTTGATTAAGGCCCACCCCAGTAACCTGAGTTTAACTTAATTACTTTTTAAAATAGCCTATCCTCAGACAAGGTCATACTCTGAGATACTGAGGGTTAGGACTTCAACACAGGAATTTTAGGAGGGAAAAAAATTTGGCCCATAAGTGGCTTACTTGTCTGACTCTTTATAAAACTTCTTATTATCCAACCTCATGATATGTCTCGAAACACAAAATACTGTTGTTAGCTCAAGAATTGGCTGAGTCTTCCTTGAGCCTTTGTCTTGCAAATGAGTTTCAGCTCCAGGCAAGTTCGCTATAGATTCACTGTGACCAAAGAAATTTACAGCAAAGGGTTCTTGGGGTGAAAAGGTTATACCCAACTTTATTTCCAGGTGGCAGGTCAGTCACTAAAATCTCGTTCAGTCAGAGCGAGTCGGTGTTATCACTGCTGCTTCAGATGCAGCAAGCCGGTCTCTACCTCTGGGCCTCTCTGCACAGCCGTCCTGCACAGATGTCCTCTGGGCCTCTCTGTAGAGCTGCCCGCACAGCCATCCTCCGGGCCTCTGTCCTCGGTGCGGCCACCACTCCAGCCTCCGCTCGGCTCTCTTACAGCCTTGCAGCCCTGCCACCCAGTCTCCCGTGGAGCACTGGGCGGAACCCTTTATATTAACACAATAATGGCATATTGCCTAAAGGTGTGGAAGCGGTAGCATAGCAACAGGCCAGTTATATTTAAGTTCGGTGAGGATCCTGGCCATAGGAACCCCACTTTATCCACAGCCTTTTAAAACTTAATACTCCTTTGACAGAAAAACCCAAATTCTCAACTACCTTTATAATCATTCCAAAACACTTGACTCAACATGCTGGTTATCATTCAGAAGCCAAAACTTTTACCATCAAGTAGGTGAACTTGTTATACTTTTTATTAAAGAAAAAATATATACACATCATAAAAAATCATATAGTAAATAAGAGATATATATACAGTTAAAAAAAAAAAAGCCCAAACCTCTCTTTCTCACTCCAAATCTTTGTTTCTCCTTCCCAGAATCTATTAGGCTTACTAATTTTCTGTGTGTGGGTATTTTGGAAAAAATATTCTATGCATAAATCAGCATACATGCTTGTTTGTGTGTGTATGTGTCTAAAGCATGCACACACACACTTCTATTTTTGTGGTAAGCATGGGGAAATTCCATGTATAGTTTTCTGCATCTTGCTTGCTTTTTGTAGAAAATATGTTTTGGTGAATGTTCAGTTTCAGTGAATATTTTCATGTATTTCCCTGAGGTAGAGAGATGTGAGGCATAGTATTTATTATTGGAGCATATCATTTATTTAAGAAGTTTCATATACATAAAGTTAGGGCACTTCTAGTATTTTGCTTCTCATGCTCTAATTACTGTATCTCATTTCTTACCCTTGTCTAATTGCATTATCTAGTACTTCCCAAAGTCTGTTACATGATAGTGGTGGTTCTAAATTTCAGCGTTGAAGGCTTTTCCTTCTTATTGTCCCACCACTAGGCATGATGCTGACTCTTGTTATACATGTAGACTATATACTGTTGTTAAACAATTTTCCACCCCGTGTGTCTTTTTAAATTGAACTATCTCAATTTGCATAAAATCTTTACTTGCCCCTTTTATGATGCTGTCCAGAGGAGAAGTCACTTATTTTATTTAGAAAGAATGAGTCGAGCATGCTTAGCTCAGTACTTCCCTTTTCGCCTTGGAGGCAGACTCTCCATGTGGATGAGGTCCCTCTGGTTCGACATTTACAGATATTTAGTAGCTGTCAATGTATTCACGGTATTCAGTTGGCAGCCTATTTGACTCACATAATAAGCTACATCTTTCAATATATGTTATCAATATTAAATACTGGTTTTTGATTCCATATGCCACTCATTTGACCTTTTTTAGTGCTGAAGTGGTTTCTCAAGCTCTTTGAGACAACCCAACTATAAGCATGCAATCTTATTTTATTAAAAGTTTAAAAAATCTAGAATGATATTAAATCCATTTTTAACAATGACTACAGATAATATAATCACTTGCCAATTTATTGATATAAGCACATAGTATGTGCTGAATAGTTATTAAATTTTAAAAGAACTAGGCAAAATAAGTGAAGGGGATTAAGAGGTACAAACTTCCAGGAAAAAACCAATCACTGTATTTGTGTACTTGTAAGGAAATGCAACACTGTCTTTGCTGTTATGTGCTTTCAGTATGAGTCCCAAATTTACTTCCTTTATACCACATCAATTAAAAACCTTCAATAAAGAACACCCACAGTGCTTTATTCTCTACCACTTTTAGAGGCTAAGAAAGGTTTCATTTTCCACTCAAATATAGTATCAGAAAGG